>JARFYF010000051.1:31010061-31021288 GCA_030265395.1 Rhina ancylostomus | reverse complement strand
CTGCCGTTCCAGTTCTATTTCCTGAAATGAAAACAGGAAATGCAGGAAACACGCAGCAGGTCAGGCAGCACCAGGCAGCAGAAAGACAGGTCCCAGCCCCGCAACTCAAACTGTTCCTCTTTCCATAGATGTTGCTTGACCTGCTGAGTGTTTCCAGAATTTTCTGTTTTCATTGAAGATTTCCAGCATCTGCAGTTTTACTTTTGATTTTCAATTATATTTCCTGCACTTTTAGAACTCAAATTAATGCCTGTCTTGAATATACTCATCACTTGAGCACTCACAGCCTTCTGGCATATAAAAGAATTCCTCAGATCCACCCCCCTGTAAGTGAAGGGATTTTTCAACTCAGTCCCAAACAGTATACTCCTCATGCTGAGACCACAACTCCAAGTCCTCTCTCCAGCTGGAGGAAGCAGCTTTTTAGCATTTACCACATCCAGCCATCTAACAATTTTACAGACAGTGCACAAAATATTTACAAGGATGATACCAGGACTGGAGGGCTTAGTTTATAAGGAGAGACTGGATAGGCTAGGACTTTTTTCCCCTGGAAAATTGGAGGCTGAGGGGTAATCTTAAAATCATGAGGGCATAGATAAGGTGAATAGCCAAAGTCTTTTCCCCAGGGTATGGAAATCCAAAACTAGAGGGCATAGGTTCCCCTGTGAGGTTCCTCTCACTCTCAAAGTGAGAGAGGAAAGATTTAAAATGGACTTGAGGGGCAATATTTTCACACAGAGGATGGAGAATATCTGTAAAGAGCTGCCAGAGTAAGTGGTAGAAGCAGTAGAAGTGGTAGAAGGTAGAATAATTACAACATTTAAAAGGCATTTGAACAGGTATATGGATAGGAGAGGCTTAGAGGGGTATGGGCCAACACACTCAAACAGGACCAGCTGAGTTAGGCAGCTGGGTGAGCATGGACGAGTTGGGTCAGAATGGCATGTTTTGTGTTGTATCCAACACTCTAATTCAAGGAATCAGCTCTCATTCCTTTGACTTCAGGGTATACAGGCATCTTATACTCACTTTCCCCAGCTAGACAGCCTTCGGGTCTTAGCTAACAATATCTTCCTAACCCAGTAGTAAGGAGCATCCAGCTTAGAAAGAGGAAGGCCTACCATCATCAGAGGATAGCACGAAGGGTATCTACTTGATCTATCACTGGCAAATGCTCACAGCACGTCAAATGGCAACACGGGAGAGGGAGAGGGAGAGGGAGAGGGGGAGAGGGAGAGGGGGAGAGGGAGAGGATCTCCTTTCTTCCTCTCACCAGTACAGTTCTCAGGTTATCTGCCCACCTATGGTGCAACTCTCATGGCTGCAGTAAAGCAGATGAAATCTGATCAGTGAAAGATGCTGCAGATGGTTCTCTGAAGGCCACTTTGAGCATCAGTAATCTCGGCAGCATGGTCTCAATCGCACCGTTTGTGTGGCTGCAGTCTGAGAGGTAAACATCCAGGGCCCTCACAGAGTAGTTGGACAATACATGCTGCACAGAGTCTCCCTCTCAAAGCCTTTTATAACACTGGCACCCAGGATGATGTTGTTGCAGTCTGAAGACACAAGAGGCTGCAGATGTTAGAATCTGGAACAAATAACCAACTGCTGGAGGCACTCAGTGAGTCAAGCAGCACCTGTGGGGCTGGGGAAAGAATTGTTGATGTTTCAGGTCGAGACCTTGCATCAGATGCAAAACAGTGACAATTCCTCCCCAGCGCCCCCACTCTACAGATGCTGCTCAACCTGCTAAGTTCCTCCACCAGTTTAGTGGGTTTTTTTTTTACACACACACTGCAGTACACAGGGTACTAACATACTTGTACTGGGGTGGAAGCCAGAAGTGTCAGATGATTGAGTCTGCAAGTAGCAAAATGGAATTGGAAACAACTTCCACATTGGAAAGCCGGAAGTCCAGATCCCCCATAAAACCCACACAAGGCTGGAGCTGCACTCCTCCATGTTGCTTTGTCACTTCACTCCAGCTTCCAGGCATACCCTGATAATTCCCAAACATCTCATTAGCTGCCCATTGAGATCCCCAAACAGGTCCTCTGCAGCCAAACTTTTCAGCTACCTGGTCACCCAGAGGTGGCATCAGAGTTCTTCCTGCCTCAGCTGCAGACCCTTCATTCACAATGACACACCACTTGCAGATCCTGTTCTATCGTTTCAAGCTATCCATACCTGAACGGACTGGTGCGTGGGCCAGTTGATAAGCTGCCTTCCCCCTCAACCACTGCCATCTGCCCACCAGGGGAATTCCTGGTTACTACTGTAAGCTCACACCGAGTAGAAGGAGCAAACAGGATATATGGAATACAAGATAGCAGACAAGGTTAAGTGCACACTGTCATCTTCAGCCATCTGTGCACCGCCACACATCACTGGACTCTTGTAGTGCAACTACCAATCATGATCACACTCACTCCAACAAATGGCTCAGCTCATGCCTCGTGCTTAGGTTGTGATCGGCACCAATTGCAAGGCACCTTCTCCGACTAAAAAGGGCAAAATGTGTTTGTGTCTTGCAATGTGTCTGGGTGATATTCTTGGCACAGTGGAACAGCTGGGAGTGCAGGCAAGCTCAGAGGTGTGTGTAAGACCTGGAATATTGTATCTGAAGATGTGGTAGAATGCATCAATGAGTCCTATTCAAAGGAGCAATGGAAAGCATGGCAATGGTGTGTGGCTATTGTTGAGAGATGGAATTATGCAAGTCTACACTCACTTTGACCACAAGACTGAGGTGATTAAATCTTTTGCAACATTGCATCAATGTCTGGATACTCATCTTTGGCATTCACCTCGAGTACAGCCTCCTCCCACAGCAGACAGAATGGGGGCCTGGATGGCTTCCTGCATCCCAATGCACTGAGTACTTCGTTCCTTCTCACCCAGTCAGGAGTCAGATGTTGCATCTAAAATTCATTGCCCAACCCCTTTGGAGCTCAACTTTGCATTCCACAAGCCCATCTAATTCTTTGGAATGGCTTCCATCAGCAGATACATGCAGTGCACACCTGCCATGTAACTGCTTCTATCGGTGCCATCTAATTTCAACCAACCATAACTAAAGTCAATATGTACTAAAGGAACAAACTGTGCAATTAGCAACATCTGGAATCAGCAGTCATGAGGTGGGAACTCCTAGTTAATAAGCAAACAATTTCCAATGTTACCTATGTCTCTATTCTGTTCAACATTCTATTAGCTGTGTTGATTGCTGTCCTTTGCAACTTTAAGAGCAGTTATGACTCATTTATTTCCTCTTCAGAAGCATTTTTGTCTTTGGAATTCATTATCCTGGTAAGCAGTGGAGGCTTAATCATTGTGTTCACTCAAAACACAAATTAACAGATTTCTGGACATGAAGGGAATCCAGGGATATAGGGAACGTACTTAAAAATAGCACTAAAGTAGAAAAATCAGTCACAATCTCAGCTATTGGCCTACTCCTGCTCCTATTCCTTATGTTCTGCCCAAATAGATATTCCATTCAGTACGTGCGCTAAATCTTCAAGGCGATTCCTTTGCCTGCACAATCCTTTCTGGTTTAGCATCATCTGGAAAGTTAATTTCATCAGTTTCTTCTGCTTTTCCCATCTGCCAATTCATACTCGAGTTGCCAGCAGCTGTTTCTTTCTCACTTGCACCGCACACGCTGCGCGCTGTCTCTAACCACTGCAAACTGCTCCATTATCACCATTCAATTAAGGTGCTAGTTATCACTCAGCTGCTGCCTGAAAAGATAAAATTCTATTCACAATGTTGCCAGTACCGTTTTCACATTTGGAAATTTAATAATTCATTTAATAATGGATGGAATTAGCATTTATATAAAATTGCTGAGATGATACAATCAAAACTCAAGCAGCAATACAATTGTTTAGTTGATGAAGGCATCACTTACTGTCCAGCTGACGTCTCTATCTTCCCAAGGCAATGAACCTTTAAACTGAGCATTCTACAGCCAGGTCGTAAAACAAATTGAATCAGATTAAATGTGGAAGTAAGGAATGATCAGTGTAATTTTGGTTCTGATTTTAATTTTGCTGCAATACAGTTTATTCCCTTAACTAGCATTGATACAGAAGTATTAAGATTGCTTTCCACATTACATTTATCTAAACTGTAAATCTACCACCACCATCACATCAGCTACATGTTAATTAGTTTTACAATCAATTATCTTCTTCAAAGAATCTCCTTGTACGCATATGCTTTTACATCATGAGACTGAACAATGTCTAAAAAATTCATAGTATATTCCAGAAGTTCCATTATAAATTCATGTAATTTTGAATTAATATTAATTTAAAATATTGAGTGCTATGTCCCAAAGTCCTAGCTGTTAATTTTTAAGTTTAAAGTTGATTTGTATCTGATCCTGGGAGGGACTATAGCATATCCAGTAGTTTTATACGCTACATTTAAAAATAGCCAATTTTTATGGAAATTTATTTGAAAAAGAAAAAAAGGATAAAGAGGCCAAACAAAAAAAAGCACTTAAGGCCTTTAACAGAATGGAAAATATAATCAGAACTAAATAGTGAAACATTATACATTGTACAAAAAGAATTAATAATATGGAAAACAGCCAAAGAAAATGCCAATTTGCATAACTACCATGTACGAATATTTATATCCTCAAACGTTTCATCCCATTCCATTAATCTCATCACAACTTCTCAGCACACCTTTCCATCCCCACTTTTTTCAGGTACAGCTCTTCCCCAGGTTATGGCAGGGTTCTGCTCCCACGGACCGTTCGGGTCACAAACAGTTCACAAGTCAGAAGTGCGGCTGTGAACCAAGTTCCCACGTGGCAGAGTATGCCTGCGGCAGCTGACAAATCCATAGCATCGGTCCCCTAATCACTCATTCATATGTATGTGCTGTATATAAATTGGGTGTTCGTAAGCTGGGAGGACCTGTACTACCTGATTTACTTTTGATACTATTCAAGCTTTTGGCTCAACCAAAATAGGCCAATCAGGTCGCGACAAGCCACATCCCCGACCCAAGGCAGGAGTGGACATACTAGATGGAGCCTGAGGTGAAGACACATTTCAGCTGGTTGATAGAAAAATGAGCATGAATGGTGTGGAACATTTGCCTCATTAATAATTTGGACAGGATGAAATAACTTTGTATGTATATTCATGAATGATGCCAAACTATGGGGTTAGGTAACATGAGGGAAGAAGGTCCATCAAGTAAGACTAGAAAATTCTGTGGAGGTTGGAAATTGGAAGTAAAAGGTAAAACAAATGAAAACCAGAACTTCTGACAAAACCAGGGATGTTAACTCAGTGTTCAGCTCTTTCTGATTTCTTGTCCCCATCTCTTACAGCTGAGGTGCTTCACATTCCAACCACTCTTTGACCCAAACAATTCCTCCTGAACCGCCTCAGGAGGAGAGTCAGTTGATACAACTGCCCCCCCCATCTCTCTGTCTCACTCCCTTCCCCCACCCTCCATCAGCCCATCACCCACATACTCCTTCCACCAGTTCCCCTCCCCATTTCCCTCCCTTTATTCCATGCTTCACCTTCCTCTCCTATCAGACTCTTTGTCACTTCCACCTTTCACCTCCCAGCTTGTGACATAATTCCCACTCTCCCCTCCCCACCTCATGTGCTTATCACCCTCCCCTCAACTGGATCCACCCATCACCTGTCTGTTCTTGCTCCACCCCTTCCTTCCACCTTTTTATAGCAGCTATCTCCCCTCTTTCTTTTAGTCCAGATGAAGGGTCTTGACCCGAAAATTCAACTGTCCATTTTCCTCCATGGATGCTGCCCAACCTGCTGAGTTCCTCCGGCACTTTGTGTGTTGCCTCAGATTCCAACATCTGATGTCTCTTCTATCTTCACATGTGACCAGTGTAATCTGACCATTTCTAAAACCTATACCAAGAAATAATTCCCAGTTTTTGTTTGCTTTGCTGCCCTATAATACTGCTTTTAATGACTTGTTCATTCAGTTTCTCCATTCACTCCAATCCATTCCACTCAGTTTCTTTTCTATACGTTTCTGCTTTTCATACCAAAGTACACCATATTTATCATATTAAATGCACCACTCAACTGCTCCGTCAATAGGTTTTCTAATGTCTTACTTGATGGGCATTCTTCCTGTTAGTTATACCCCACAGTTTGACATCATCAATAAATTTGCACATCCTGTCAAAATGATTAATGGGGCAAATTTTCCACTCCAGTCATGCTTATCATTTGATCACCCTCTCAAATGCGCCCTTACCTCAGGCTCCGTTTAGTTCCTGTCGCCTTTGCCTCAGGAAAAGCCCAAGAGGCTTTGGTGTGGCCTGATTGGCACAGGCTGCAGCACACTTAATCGATGGAGATTGGCTCACAGGCCAGAATCTTTCATCAGGAACACAAGGTGCACAGTTAAATGAGCAGTTCTCGCTGTAACATTACCAACACAGTGCTGCCTCCAATCTTACTGCAATTAACATTAATTCCTAAAGCTGCTTCACACTGACTGGACAACTGCACTTATATGAAGATGTGGCTGGCCACCTCCAGGTTACTTTTGCCCTGGTTTCAAGGAACAGACAATCATGAGAAACATGGACCTGGTGCGAATGTCCTCTTGCAAATGGCAAAGGACAATAAAATGGCATTATTTGTGAAATAATTCATTGTAAAATGAATATTTGATCCCAATGGCAGAATAATCCACAGCTGCAGTTTATGTTGCAAATTTGCTTTTGCATTTATTTATACAGAATCTTACGTATTACTGTGAAGGAAATAGAAACCACTTGGGGAGGAACATCTCATCTTTTATCAAGATTAAAGAAACTGCAGATGCTGGAACCTGCAGCAAAAACAAATTGCTGGAGGAGTTCAGTGGGTCAGGCAGCATCTGCGGAGGCAGAGGGATAGTCATTATTTCAGGTTCTGATGCAGGGTCTCAACCCGAAATGTTGCATCTGCCTCCACAGATGCTGCCTGACCTGCTGAATTTCGTCAGCAGTTTGTTTCTCATCCTTCATTTCAATGCACTTTGGTAACTCTCCGCAATGGAACACAAGGACATGTTGATTTCTTGTACTGCACAGAAGGGTGGGTCAGCAGGAGAAGCCAGAGGCATTGAAGATTATGTGGAAACCTTGTAAAACAGCGTTGCTGAGCATGGAATGCCGGGCAAGGATGCTTGCAAAGGGCTGCTGAACCACCACCATTTGCTCCCTCGAGATCCACATGTTTACAGTGCTGAAGATCTGCCTCAATGTAAACAATGCTCCCAGCACAACATTTTACTCCTACTCTTTACATTCCATGTTTTAATCAATGCATTACCCATTTGACTACATATCCCAACTCCAAAGACACCAGTCTTTATTATGTACCTTTCATGTAATTCTTCATCAAATAACAAAAAAAATACTTAAATGAATAATCCAACCTCTCTTTTTAATTTCAGATGAAATTCTAGAAGCGTGTATTAATGGGTGAAGATTCTTGCCTTATTAAAGGTTGGTTATTTTTAAGAGATAAGAACTCGTCCGTTCGTCTACGTTGCTCATTGTAACTGCACCTGTCTTAGCGGATTGTTAGTGCAACAGTTTTAGTACAAGTCATGCAAACCCACAGAAAACTAAAATCTCCAGTTACTTACGTGGATCTGACTTAGAAAATGTGTCTCGATCCAAAAGATTCCTGTGGGGAAACAAAACGTCTCATTAAGCACAAATTCATGTTTAATATTTAAACTGTAAGAAAACAAAAAGAACATCCCTACAATTCTCCTGAGCTTCAAGCATACATATATGATTGGAATTCTGTTTTAAATTATAGTCTCAATATATTTGAACTTTGCCTCCCTGGGGGCAAGTTTTACCAATTGTTAGAAAACCACCAGCCAGACCCATATGCCGTATCACAAAGCACCTTTTCTTTTTCCTTTACAATGCTTAGTAACATCTTCTGGCCTGATAAATTAGCAAAATATTCATGGCCAAATCAAGCATAAGGGACAAAATAAAGATGGAAAGGAATCTGTAAAACAAAATGATTAGATTATTTAAAGACTCAAGTCAAGCAGAACTGTTGGGAAGACTGATGTTATAGTTACCAATGAAGACCATCAAAGTAAAAACTATAATTTGGTCTAATAAGCAATCCAGCATGCTACTGAAGGCAGATGGAATTTGTTGAGCAAGCTGGCAGATCAGGTAGATCCATGTGATAAAAGGGTCAGATAGCTTTTTGGAGACCAATGGCCTTTTATCCGATGGGTAGAAATTCATTATGAACGTGGTCAATTGGGGCAAAGAGAAACATTTATTAGGTTATGCGCTTTCACCGCTGTCCAAATTAATTTTGCTTTGGATGCAAATCAAGAAGGTTCTCATTTCATTAGCCTGGCACTGATTCAAGTCAAAGTTTACAGGTCAAACAGCAACATGATTTGGCACCAGGTCACATACAGATTATGCTTACATTATTTTATAAATATAATTAACTAGGTCAACTGAATCCAAATCACAATAGATAAATATCCAGATTTGTCATTTGTTTCCAATTATAATGTATAAGTTGCATTCATTGTTATCTATAATTTCTTTCATGATATATTATTGGGTAATTGTCATTAAGGAAAAGTACTATTCAGTAAATTCTCATTAATATTCATTCTGGAGATGCAAGCACTTCCAGCAAGATTAACAACTACTAACCATCCTAATATCTCCAGTGCAGTGCTGGTTCTTCCTGAACTGGCACACTCAATGTTGTGAAGGTACTTCTGCAAAGCCAGTAGGTTTATGTTGAATCAGCAACCAAGTAACATCAACATATATCACATACAGTGAATTATTCCCTGCCATATGCCACCAGTTTTCGCCAATGATTTCTCCATTCCTCATTACCATAAAGTTATTAAATGTAAACTCACTCTCATATTAATCACATAAATCAGAATTAACTTCAAGTTAAGCTTATCGGACTGATCCTGATACAGGAAAACAGAGAATGCCCTTCTTCACAGAAATCGTTAGACTATTGCCTCTCAACTCTCAGAAACAAAAAGCCTGACGTTATTTCAGCACTGTATTACAGAACAACATAGAGGCTGAGGATGTCATTGATGAGAGTTTTAGTGGGGTGGTCACACTTCAGGTGCAGGCTACAGATAGATGGGTGACCACCAGAAGTAAGGGGAGTAGGCAGACAGCGTAGGGTTCCCCCATGGCCAGTCCCCTCAGTTGCAGGTATAACCCTCTGGATACTCCCTCGGGGCAGGGCCGGGGGGGGGGGCGGTTGGTGTAGAAATGACCTTTCAGAGGCACCTGGGTTAGTGGCACCATCCTGGGCTCTGATGCAAAGAAGGGAAGGGTAAAGAAGGGTGAAATCAAGCAGAGCGATAGTGATCAGGGACTTGCTAGTAAGGTGCGCAGATAGGCGTTTCTGTGGCCGCAATCAAGATTCCAGGGTAGTGTGTTACCTCCCTGGTGCTAGGGTCAAGGATGTCTCACAGCAGGTACTGGACATTCTGAGAGGGCAGGGTGGGCAGTCAGAGGTCATGGTCTATATAGGTACCAATGACATAGGCAGGAGCAGGGATGAGGTCCTGCAAAGAGATTTTAGGGAAATGGGTAGAAAGTTAAAAAGCAGGATTTCCAGGATTATAAATCTCAAGATTACTGCCTGTGCCACATGCTACTGAGATGAGAAATAGATATATAATGCAGTTCAATACATGGATAAGGAGCTGGTGCAGGAGGGAGAGTTTCCAATTTATGGATCACTGGGCATTTTTTCAGGACAGGTGGGCCCTGTACAAACAAGATGGTTTGCATCTGAAATGGAGAGGAACAAACATCCTCATCAGGAGGTTTACTGGTGCTACTCAGGAGGGTTTAAACTTGGGTAGCAGGGCAACAGGTGGTAGGGTTAAGGGCAAGAAAGATGGCATGACAAGTAAGATCGAAAGGAAGGGCAGCTAATAAACACGGTGGGACCAATGAGCTGAAATGTATTTATTTCAATGCGTAGGAGTATTCTGGGGAAAGAGGATGAATTTAGAGCCTGGAACAATACATTGGAATTGGTTTATTATTGTCACTTGTACCAAGGTACAGTGAAAAACTTGTCCTGCGTACAGTTGATACAGATCAATTTATTACAGTGCACTGAGGTAGTAACAAGGTAAAATACAGAATGCAGAATAAAGTGTCACAGCTACAGAGAAAGTGCAGTGCAGGTAGACGATAAGGGGCAGGTCATAATGAGGTAGATTGTGAGGTCAAGAGTCCATCTTATCATACTAGGGAACCGTTCAATAGTCTTATAACAGCAGGGTAGAAGCTGTCCTTGAGCCTGGTACGAGTTTTCAGGCTTTTGTATCTTCTGCCCAATAGGAGAGGGGAGAAGGGAGAAGAATGTCTGCAGTGGGTAAGGTCTTTGATTATGCTGGCTGCCTTACCGAGGCAGCGAGAAGTATAGACAGAGTCTGTGGAGGGGAGGCTGGTTTCCGTGATGTACTGAGCATGTCCACAACTCTCTGCAGTTTCTTGCAATCCCAGGCAGAGCAATTGCCATTCCAAGCCATGATGCATCCAGATAGGATGACATGGAATTATGATGCTGTTGCCATTACAGAGACCTGGTTGCATGAGGGACAGGACTGGCAGCTCAACGTTCCTGGATTTTGTTGTTTTAGACATGATAGAGAGGGGGGAAAAAAAGAGGTGGAGGGGTTGCACCACTGATAAGGCAAAATGTCACAGCAGTACTCAGGGTGGACACACTGGACGGCTCATCCACAGAGGCAATTTGGGTGGAGCTCCGAAATAAGAAAAGTACAATTACGCTGATGGAATTATACTATAGGCCCCCCAACAGCCACCAAGAGGTGGAGGAACAGATATGTAGACAGGTTATGGAAAGGCGCAGGAACAACAGAGTTGTCTCAAACAGGGGGACTTCAACTTCCCCAGCATTGATTGGAACTTCCTTAATACAAGAGGCTTAGATGGGGCGGGATTCCTCCAGTGTATCCAAGGGGGGTTCTTGAAGCATTATGCAGGGAGTCCAACTAGAACAGAGAGCCTACTGGACCAGGTTTTAGGAAATGAGCCAGGCCAAGTTGCCGATCTGATGGGTGAATATTTTGGCGAATAGTGACCAGAACTCATTATGTTTTAAGACAGTTGTGAGTGAGGATAAAAATCAGATCTTGTGGGTAG
>JARFYF010000051.1:30857908-30877743 GCA_030265395.1 Rhina ancylostomus | reverse complement strand
CAGCTTTCTCTTTCAACATGTGGAATAGCAATTGGTTTTGCGTTGAACTGTTAATTTCTATTTGCTTTACTCTGCCTTCTAGAACTTTAATTTGGGATTCCTTTTGAGCAGCTTGGAGACCCTAAGACCAGACAAAATACATTTTCTTTTGAGGCCTGTTGTTCTTGAATGTAGTTAAAGCAACAAAATTTATCAAATCATAGGTTACATTTTTCATCAACCTCAATAAAGATAGTAAACTTATTCTGATTCTTAATTTCTCCTGGATGAAGATTATCTAAAATCATGAACACTAATATTAAAACTCATCATTACCCATCCTAAAAACATAGCTCTTTAATTAGAGGAAGTAGAGCTAGGGTCAATGCAATTACTCCTCTAGTTGGGAAAAGTACAACATAAACGATATACTTTTAAAACCCCACAACTTGACACATTCTAAAATTTCAGGCTTAAATGCCAAAAACAAAACTAACATCCATCACAAGCCAGTTCGTGAGGAATTCCATGAATGCCAGCAGTGCTCAACAGCTAATTTTATTCTGGATGTCAAAGATTATAAGCCTGAAATATTCATTAGCTGGAAGTTAAATCTTAAAAAGCAATAAACTGATACATTAGTTTAAAGACCAGAAACTTGAGCAGCAATTAAGTCTATGTAGTTAAAAGAGCTCCAGATAAAATATACAAGTGATTCATTAGGTATAAGAAAATAATCCTCAGTGCATTAGCCTCCATTTTCTGATCTTGAGCAACTATTTGTTTTAATCATTCCAATTCCAGCCTACGTAAAAAGAAGATAGAATTGTATCAGCAGAAGCCAGTGATGCATAATATAAATAATTCACATTCTCAGATGCTGGTGCAGACAAATTAGGGACGGTATAAATCACTTTATTGTTAGATAATCTGATCAAGGACTGCCAGCAATTTATCACACCCAATGTATGTAATTCTTCATCAGCAGGACAGAGGGTTGATGAGAGTGGCACATTTGATACGTCCATGTGCATTTTACTAAGAAGTTTCATAATATTGAACATGGGGACTGACCAGAAAAATAAAAGCCCATACAATGCTTGGGAAAATGGACTAAAACTAAGGGTGACGTTCAACACGAGTTGATGACTGCATGGCTGAATGTAGTCGGGGCTCTGTGGCTCAGTGCCAGGCTTGATGCTTTTGTGGCACAGATCAGTGACTTGGATTTAAATGTTGCAGCCACGACCAAGTATTTCCCAGATGGGGATGACATAGCAGTTGGTGCTGATGCCGCATAGTTCCAGCGACCCAAGTTTGATCCTGAACTCCAGTGTCATCTGTATGGAGTTTGCACATCCTCCCCTTGACCATGTGAGCTTTCTCAGGATGTTCATCTTTCCTTCCACATCCCAAAGAATGCTGGTTGGTTAACTGACTATTGTAAATTATCCATATAGTGTCACAGTTAGGTGGCAGGGGAATCAACAGCAGTTTATGGGGATGAGAGAGTGAAGGTCTAACTTGGTTATGCCACACACCAGACCTCTAGCTTCAAGAGCTTCAGTACTGAATAATGGATACGCCTCAAAATATACATTACCAACCAGGAGTATTCTCCACTTAACATATTAAGTTTTGTTTTCAATGAAGACCAAATGACTTAAATATTTAATTGGTCCAAATTTTGATCACAAATTTACCTTATTAATAGCCATTGTGAGAAAGTGATCCAACATGTAACGAGCTTCTGTCAAAGAACAAGAACTGATCACCGCTGAAACATCCACTGTTCCTCCTTCCTCCTGCAAATGAAATTAAAATAATCCTTATGTTTGCAATATTCACGAGGATGAAGAAAGTTACAATGGTTCTGACAAAGCAACTTCAGCTTGAAACATTAACTCAGTTTCTTTCCACAGATGCTGTCTGATCTGCTGAGTGTTTCCATCATTTACTATTTTTGTTAGTGGACAACCATGTTGGAAGACTTATTGAGAAAATGGAGAAAGGCAAGAAAAATAATCCAATTGAGTGAGCTGCATGGACTGTAAGAGAATATTTATATTTATTTTTAGCCAATCAAATTGGGGCTAAATTGAAATAAGTATAACCACCTACATTTGACATTAGCATTAGTAGTTCTGAAGAGGATTATTCAACCGTATCAGCATAAAATGGGGACAGGCAAGTTGTTAGAACTACTTTCTGCCCAAACTGGGCGAATATGTCAAGGGACCTCCATCCCCAATGACTGAATAAACTGTTACGCGAGTTCCTTGCTCATGCACAATGCTTATGTATAACTAATTTACAGATGGAACTCAAGACTATTGTGTTCAGTTCTGATTGCCTCATCATAGGAAGGATGTGGAAACTTTAGAAAGAGTGCAAAGGAGATTTACCCGGATGCTGCCTGGATTGGAGAGCATGTCTTACGAGGATAAGTTGAGTGAGCTAGGGCTTTTCTCTTTGGAGAGGAGGAGGAAGAGAGGTGACTTGAAAGAGGTGTACAAGATGATATGAGGCATAGATGGAGTGGACAGTCAGAGATTTTCTCCCCAGGGCGACCATGGCTAACACAAGGGGACATAATTTTAAGGTGACTGGAGGAAGACATAAGGGGAATGTCAGGTTAAGTTTTTTTTATATCGAGAGTGGTGGGTGCGTGGAGTGCAATGCTGACAGAGGATGTGGGGCAGATACATTCAGGACACTTAAGAGACTCTTAGATAGACACATCAACGACAGAGAAATGGGAGGCTACATGGGAGAGAAGGGTTAGATAGATCTTGGAGTGGGATAAAATGTAGGCACAATATTGTGGACCGAAGGGCCTGTACTGTGCTGCAATGTTCTATGTTCTAAGATACAGGTCCCTAATGTCCTCTTTACGTGCACCAAGCTGAGTCCAAGAATTAGCCATAAGGTTTCTGAAGAGATGTAACAGAAAAAAAATCTTCCCTCTTTTCCATTTTCATTTTGGTATGGAAGAATGATAAACTGAAATTAAGGAAGCCATTAGAAAATTCTACGTACAGATAGTTATTTTTCTATTACAAACAACACTAAGAAATTATGGTTACATTATCTTACCTTTGCTTCCTCCATCTGCATTATATTGGCTTGGCATTCAGAAATGCTATCATTAACATAGTCAATATTTGCACAAAGAGATTCTGTTTCTTCATTAATGCTATGGATTGTTTTGTCATCTACACAGTCCAGTGCAAATTTTTCTCTCCTTCTATTCAGTTTCTCACGTCTTTTTGTCAAATCTTCACGTTGCTGTAATATAAACAATAGAACAAATAACCATTAAGATTGGAAGAACCAACAACATTCTCAAATACAACAAAATAATATTGTTCTTACTTAAAGCTTGCTGTATTAATTTAATGCCTGAGCAAGTACACAGAAAATATCTGTAAGATTACTACTTTGCATTATGAGAGATAAGTACATTTTTATTCAGTTGTAACAAACATCCAAAAAAAATCATTCATTGTTCCACTAGTCAGCAAGCAACAATATGATCTGGTGTCACCTAGAAACAGACAATTGTCAGATGGGAGGGTTGAAGATTAGGGTCTGTTGAAGAATTATGATTAGCTGCCTGCAGAAGTTGACATTTCAGTAATTTTTAATCAGCCTTCTGTAAATGAAAATAAACAATAGGTCTGTTACAAAACAAAACTTATTGAATAGTTTCAGAAGTATTAAGTAGATCTCAAAGAGATTAAAAATAACCTATCAGAAGAACATGTTAAAGTAAAGCAAGATAATTACAAGCATTTTAAACAAACATATTAACACAAGAATAATACCATAAATGCAAGCTATTTTCCTCCTTCAATAAGTCAAATACAAAACTTAAAGCATCTGCTCACACTGAGTATGCAACTTCTGCATTTTCATAAACATATTCAGCCTGTGTCAGCAAAATGCTCACAGATCTCAAATTGTCAATGCATATTTGTTTTTAAATTGAAAATTAAGAGTGTCAACTCTTCATAATTAAAATGTGGAATGGTGAAGCAGGCCTTATAACAAGTTCATAAAACATTTTAGAGAAACATTTTCACCATATAACAATTTATAGCTATCCTTCCAAGAGCTATTTGTGAAAATAACCATGATCAATTTACAGCATTTTTTATGTATATAACCCACCACATACAATGGAAAAAGTGAAAGGTCATTATTTAACTGGAATTAAAAGAAACATTAAATTCTGCATGAAGGATTCATTGTACCACTCATCAGAAATACAAAACAAAAACACAAGCAGTAATTAACCCAACCAGTTCTTTGCAATATATCACCATTTCTAATATTCAAGTTTAAATGCAAAATAGTGGGGCAAAAACAATAGGAAAATAAAGATTACTCTTACTTTGAGCAGTCTATTCATATCAGCTTCCATGTTGGCAATAGTCATTCTCTGCATAATTATTTCAGTAACTCTACGTTCAAGTGACTGCCATTTCATCCGAGCTGCTCTTGAAGTATATGTACTTGTAATTTTCCTCTGGTACTTCTTTCTGCAATTGATCAGAATCAATCCATTATTCCACAGCATTGCTTGTTATCTTATTTATGAACCATCAGGACAAGGTGAATAATCTATTGTGGAAATGCGGGGAAAAAGTAAATCAGCAGAGATTTCTTATAGGTAACCTGTGCTTAGTTAACCTGAAGTTTTTGATGAGGCAAGTGAAGTTCAATGAGGGCAATGATGACAGTCTGTGCAACTTTTCAAAGAGTTTGGGAAGATCTTGGGGATGGAGGGAGGGCGGTGAGCAGGGTGAGGAGCATGGGCAGGCTTGCGGCCAGAGCACTTGTATGCTTCAGCTCATAGGGTTCAACTGAACAAAACAAAAGCTGCAACTTGCATAGATGTTTTATCCATTGCACGTCATTGCAGCCTCAGCTTCATTGCAAGTGACCTCAGTCATTTCCGCAGGATAGCCATATTCTGAGAGGAATAAGGGAATGAAAACCAAGTGTTCAGACATTTGCAAAATTGAAACCCGTGGAACATGATTGTGGCAACTTGGATGCAAAATTACCTTAGGGACAGCTTACAGTGAATGGCTGTTTATCAGCCTGGAGGTACTATATGTAGAGTGGTTTCCATAGCTATTCTGGATACATACGACTCTGATGTCAGCCCATAATTTTATTATGCAGATGTGATGAAAATGTAGGACAATCATAGACCCCACAAGGACATAAAAGCTGGTGTGAGTGGAAGGTCAAAATTCACATTGACAAGTGCATCATAATACATTTTTCATGAGAAAAACAAGGAGAGACAATGTAATCTTAAAACTACCATCCTGAAGGTGTTGAAGAGACAGTACTTTAAAAACTGATGCATAGTATACAAAAGAATGTTGCTTTGAACCTCCAAAGACAGGTTCCAACACAATAGAATATCGTGTCCAATTCTGGGCAGTGCTCTAAGGATGTGGAAGCCTTGAAGAATGTAAAAATGATTAAGAATTGTTTCAGGATAATGAAATTCTGTTATATGGATAGAGTGCAGAAGCTGGGGTTCTTCTTCTCACTGCAGAAAAGATTGAGAGGCGATTTAATAGAACAGCAGGAAGTTATTGAAGAGAAACCAGCTTCCAAATGAAAGGGTAGATAGGCAACCTGAGGTTATAAATTTAGTCAATTGAATAATCGAGGGAAAATCTTTTCTGCACAGTGACTATTTATGAATTCATGATCTGGAGTTCAGAGCTTGAAGAATGATGCAAGACATTTAGTTTCAGCTTTCAATAAAGAAATACAAGGGGGAAAAATGCAGGACCATGGGAAAGCCAGGGATGGAGAGATTGGGACCAATTGGAATATTCTTACAAAACTCCAATAGATACTCAATGGATCAAAGGAGTTTCTCCAGGGAAGGAATATTTCCGTGATTCTGTCTTAAACTACTGACAGATCCGTGTGTCTGGAATTCGTTCAAGCCAATGAGGGAGACAATGACGATATTACATTAAGTAATTGCCTCCACATGAAACTCTCTGTGAAGAACAGGAAGTAGTACATCACCAATGTCTTCATGATTACAGAGCCAAAACTGCATTGGTTAAAATAGCTTGAAGAATGGACTCATGGTGCATTATGGGCATCAGGCATCCATTCGTCAGGCTACTTTGTAATTTTAGCTCTGTATTCAGGAGGACATTAGTGATGTTTAATTTCCTGCTCTCCCACAATTAACGCTTATCATCTACATCATTAAGCAATTCCTTGGAAGTGTTCAGAATGATTCCAAATCACAGGAAATGTATCAAAATTTTCACCTCCATCAGTACCAGAGGTGAAATGAATCAATTATCCAAAAGGAGTAAAGTCAGAATATTTCTGGTTCTAGAATATCCTATGGAATATTAAATCAGTTAGAAAGCAAACAAAAAATACACATCACACAACCAAATTTTGTTCAAATTTGGAAATTCTCAAGATTAAAATATCAAAAATACCTCAAACCCCCATTTGTCTTGTCTGCCGGAGAAGCCGAGGTCCGGGAAGCAAGACTTCTCCCTTTGTACACACCACTGAAGCTCGTGGTTCGTTCATGTTCAGATAAACCTGTGTGAGATTGTGACTCTGAAACAGGATCTGGCAAGCTCAGTTTACGACTCACTCGCCCAGCTACTTTATCTGACATAGGTTTTGAAAGCCTTCGAAGTGCTGTAACCTAAAGAGTAACAACATTAAAGCAATAAAGATATACCAGTCTCCAAAACAAACTGGAAACACTTACAATTCAAACTTAGCCTTAACAAATAACCAAAATGTTAAATTTTTACTAAATTACAGTTATCACTTCTTGAATCTTCTTCATAATTAACCAATGCACTAGTCAAAATTTTATTGACTGGCGTTGAACATGCAGCCAAACATAACTACTCTTCCATATGCAATTACACATGTGCTTAATTATCCTGACGTATTTGGAGCAGAATTGCAGACAGGAACTGATCTTGAATGCTGTATAATATAACAATAGTTTTAAAAAGCAAATTAACAAGATTTGTTGAATAAAAAAATCAATTCAAATAAATATCAGTTTTAACATTAATAAATATTAATCAATTATTTTTGTATTCTCTCAATGGTTTCTTACTTGTTACTATGCATTTATGTTAAACATTTAAATATATTGGTTCACAAAATATTCAGCTTCAGAGATTTCACAGCTATTTCTGACATTTGCTGAGCTCTGCTAAAATTACAGCCAAAATGATTTGAGCATTCTCAATTTGCTTTAAGTTAGTATATTGCCCTTATTATCATCTGGCTGAATTCCATGCAACTCACAAACTGTCGTTATGCAGTTATGTTTATGCTTTCTAAAATTCAGCTAGCCACATCAGTCAAGTAAATTGTACTATTTCCAAACACTGATGCTTTTCAAAACTTAATAAGTTTTTGTTTTGTTTTTCCAAGCCTTCCAAAATATGAAAGTTGACCAAAATATTGAAACATTTAGCATTGTCTTCATGTTGAAAATTACATCATCCTGGCTGTTGTCATCACCACAAAGCAATTGTTTTGTAACTTCAAAGCTACCTACGAAACTTCGAGCAACCTGCGGTGTGAACATCTTCTTTCCTGACCTTAGCTGCTGTTATGCATTAGTTCAAGGGGAGATGTCATCAAGCTGGCTGAGTAACCAATCACTTCAAACACTTCTTAAACAGCAAGTTAAGAAAGAGAAAGCATTTTCCCCCCATTTCTTCAAATATTTTAGAATACCACAGAAAGATTCGAGAATGCACACAATTCAAGTGGAAGTTGAACTGTTATTTAAAAATAAATCTTTCAAAATATGATACATTTTATCTGGTGTAAAAAAAGTCCCATGCCACCATTTCAAAAGGGAGCAAGCACTAGCATGGCTTGATCTGGCATTCAACAGTTGTTTTACAGAAGTGTCAGGCAATAACCATCAAGTCCCTTTGACATTCAACGGCATCATCACAGAGTTTCCCCCCCCCCCCCCACCACCCCACAAACCTGGGATCACCATTGACCAGAACTTCAAATGATTTCGCCGTACAATGACAATGGCTACAAGAGCAAGTAACAGGCTGGGTGTGCTGCAGTGTGTGACTCACCTCCTGAAATACCAAAGGCTTTCTACCATCTCCAAGGCACAAGTCAGGAGCTAGATGGAATACACCCCACTTGCTTGAATTAGTGTAGCTATAAGACTTAAGAAGCTCCCCACACAGGACAAAGCAGCCCACTTGATTGGTGCTGTTATCTACTACCCGATTCATTTTCTCTGCAACTGATACACAGTGGCTGAAGTGTGCACCATCTGCAAAGTACAAGGCTGTTACTGCCCTTGGCTGTTTCAATAGCACCTCACAAACTGATAACTCTTCTACTACTACAAAGAACAAGGGCTTTGGTCACATGGGATCATTACCACTTACAAAGTCCCCTTCTAGTTGCATGCTATTTCTTCATTTCATTCATTGATAGAATTCCCTACCCAACAGCAGAGGAACATCTGTACCAGAAAAACTGTGCTGTTCCAGCACATTTTGAAGGCTAATTAGGAGTGCATTATAAATGTCAGCACTGCCCAGATACTGGAAGATGAGTAATATTCTATTTGAAGTTCTGATACTTTGTCTCTGAATTAACATTACTCAAATAGGTTGTCTGGTTATTCTCATGTAGCAATTTGTGGGTTTGCGCTGCTTAACTGGCTGTTTAATCCTGACACTTCAAAAGTAGTGCACCTTTTGAAGTACTCAATTAGCTGTAATTGCTTTGGAATATCTTGAGCCTATTTAAATACAAACATTTTTAAATGAAGCATGAAAGGAGAATTGTGATGCAACAAGTTCACATCTTCCACTATGTTTTATTGGTAGTTTAACTCTACACCACTACTTTTCCACCCCAATATCCCTGGATTCCATTTGTAAACAAAAAACACTCCAGTCCTGAATATGCTCAATTAAACATCTGTTTTCCTGTCAATCACTCCCATTTCCAAACTTTTTCCATTTGGTGTCAGACCAGGCCAGCAGCAAATTATTTTGCACCTGGTTAATGCTTTCTGAATTTAAATGCATAAAAAAAATCTGAAACACGCTCTGAACTCTATATGGGATTTATAATTATCAGGTTTCTTATGGAAAAAGTACAAATAATCATCATCCAGCACACAATTATGCAAGGTGTATTCTGAATCAAGCTATTGTTGCACAATTTTACCTTGCAACTTAAACTGCTCATCCTACCAAACAAGACGGGGATAACTCAAGTGAGATTTCCTTTGCAAGAAACACTGTTTTCCCCAGAGTTTTCAATCAGAAAATACATTGATAAACTCCTCTTAGCAATTATTTACAGCTGTGTTCACAGCACAGAAACTGAAAATGTAGCTTTATCCACATTTGTTTCACAAGAGACCCAAATTTCAAGTTTTTGTAACCTACATAACTGCTGGTACAATTTATGCATTAATTTCTCAAATGTGATGTTGCCATTTAGTTGAATTGCTTTACTGCTAAAAACAATAGCAATTGTAGAGTCACTTAGACACTGATGCTTTAATTTTCAGCATATACAAATTTCAGCCATGTCTTCCACCAATTTGAAAGAATATTAATTGCACAAAAAGAGTACAAAATAATGAACAAATGCCTCACCTCCTCAGTTCTGCGCTTCAGGATTATTTCTTGTTGTCGTTTCTTAGCTTCCAGAAGTTTCATTTGATGCTGAAGGAAAAAAAATGTGTGAAGGGAAATAAAGGCCTGTGTTCTGTAGTATTTTCACCTACTTTCCCTTTTGTAGTTGAAACAAACTAGATCAGGATATAATAAAAGACATTAATGTCAAGAACAAAAAACTGTAGTTTCACATTTCCAATAAGTCTACATTTAGTGTACAGTTCGAATACAGAAGGAGAAAACTTCACAGCATTCACAACTCTGCACAATCTCTGCTGTATGACAATGGAGGTACATATTACCACAGTACTCTATTACAACTGACATGGAAATTAAAATGTCCTGTTGAGCATTTTCTACTATTCTTTATTTTGTCATTCTTGTAATTTTTTTCAGAGCAAAAATATGAATGATAAATAGTTGTTGTTGATGAGAATGAGGAAGGATGTGTGGAGTGCATGATGTCACTCAGAGATTTGATAATATAAGCAAACTAATGGAGTTCAGAAAAGTGTGGTAGACTGAGTCACGAAGTCAGAACCATTTGGCATGGAACCAGGCCCTTCAGCCCACCGTGTCTATGCTGACCATCATGATATCTATACTAATCCCACTTGCCTTTATATTGTGTTGATCAAAATAATTGGAAGCTTCTGGAGACGATTATGCATCACGCAGATTTCTTCAGAAGCATGGAAGACAATTATGCCAAAAAACACAACTAGAAATGCCAAAATATTCATCAGGAATGGTCCTATTGGGTAGGGAACAAAGCAGTCTTTTTGTAACCACATTTTTATTTCTGGGCTTCTCCTGGAAATGTAGGGGGCAACTGTTGAAACTGGATTTTTCTTTTTGCATCAGCGCCAATTTATTTCCAAAACAAATTATGACATCACCATACCAACAATGATATCTCTAATTTTCTAGGATTCTTTATAGTAAATTTAGCAAAATAATTTAACAGACAAATTGCAAGCTGATTGAAATGGAACACTGCCGATGTCATTAAGCCACACACTGAAGGGGAGTATACCTTGAATTTAAAGATCAGATTCGATTTAGCTGCTTTCAGGTGAAGAGAGAATCTGTCAGAGGAATAAAATTATTTGACACTCTGCTCAGTATAGCTAATGCAGACCCAACTGTCCAAACAGAATGGGTGTGGAACACTGCTGAAACTGGAGGATCTACCGGCTTCACATTTGTTGTGTGGTGCAATTTTAAATTGGATTTAAATATGAAAATATCTAGCTGCTCAGAATTACACATTCATGAAATACTGTGTAATACCAGAACTGTATTATAACACATGCAGTAATATCACCCAAATTGTCCCTCACTATATTATCGCAAGACCACAGGATCAAATCTAACATAGTTAGTGTTGAACAACATGCAGAACCAGTGCAAGTCGTAACTAAAAATGGAGTGTCAAGCTACAAAGAGGACAAAGTACAAACTAAACAATTGAAGAAACACATTGAGGTCAGCAGTCCCACAACTGACACCACCTGATAAAGTGCTACCACATGCAAACAGTGAATGGTGACCCAGAATTAAACCATATTTGTAAACAAGGCTCAAGCATCCACAATCATTTTAGCCAACAGTGCCACGGAGAATTCATTTGCACTTCTACTCAAGTCCCAGCCACCAATCTCAGCCAATATGGCTAACAGAAGCAGAGAGGGAGAACTCAACAACAAATTCTCATACAACAAATTCTCATGCTTTGAATCTCAAAAGCCTTTCCACTACTTACAAGGAAAATCAGGAGCATGAAAGAATACTTGCTCACTTAACTGGATGAGGGTTGCTTCAATAACACTCAACCACCTTGACACCATCAAGAACTATCAACTGCTTGAATATGTTCATCAACCACTAATGCACCACAGCTGCAGTGTGCATATTTACTCAATGTATTTACTAACTTCAGGTCACCTTTCTCAGGCCAAGTCGGAAGTGTAGCAATTCAATACCACACCTTACCACGCGACCACGTTTTCCAGGTAATTACTACAGACATAATTCGTAATGCCAATATTGCATGAGTGAATAAAAAGTTAAAAATTCATAATATATGTCAATGAACACACACTGTCTGGACATAGAGATTTTAACCCAGAATCAAATGATTTCTGATTGTGCTGTCCTTCAAAAAAGCGCCAGACATTATCACATACTTTTAAAGTGTCAAGCTGACTGATATGCAAGTCAGATGTCAAAAATAACCAAAAATCACAAAGTCTGATGCTCACTTTTCAAATTCCAATTGAAAACAAATAAACACAATTGTCTGCCTACTAGCAAAATTTGAAATCCTCCAAGTCCTATTTACCTTTGAAGATCATGTGAAATGGTTTAAATAAAAGGGGATTTTCATTTAGCAATTTACATTCAATGTTTTTTCTCCCTCACATATCACAGGGAGGATGGAATTCCATGGACAGAGAAAGTTCAGTTTATATTTCTAAAAACTCCAGTTACGAGATTGGGAACTCCAGGACTTCAAACTGCTGTTCATCATTCAAATGAATCCAAATACAATTTATTTTTGATTAATTCAATGACTAGCAAAAAGTTAACACTAGTGTGTGGCACTTTGGCATTTCCAACCTTTCAGGCTGGAAAGAAAGTATTATGGTCTGAAACTTGTAGGTAAAATATGATAAAAGCAACATCCGAAACAGTGAAAGTGGCTACTTGCTCTTGCAGAAATGAAATCTCTAACATCAGTAACCACTTCTATCATGAGTGGTGTTACAGGATATCTGCTAGCAATAACACAAAACCAATTTTTCAGTTATTGAAAATTCTTGTTGAAAAGTGCAAGGTGTCACAATAGCGTTTTGATCGGATATACGGTAGAGAATCTTGCAATTTTGGACATAAAATTATCAAATGCAAAAGATGCATTATCAAAAGTAAAAAGTTCAAAACAGTGATTCTCATTTCTTAAATAGGATTAGAACTGATTTCATCTTTCTGACAACAATTGAGCATTTTCTAACATCTCGGTACTCACTTCTTGCTTGCGATGATCCTTCTTCAGTTGAGCAATTTCTCGGTTTCTCCTAGATTCTGCCATGCGAGCACGTTCTTGTTCTTCCTTCATTTGTTTCATGAGACGGACCTTCAAAACAGCAAGAATGGACAACGATTCTGATTGTACATTTTCTAAGTGATTGCCACCATCATCCTTTGGTACCTTCTTTCATCTGGAGTTAGGTGATATTTGAGAGTGACGTAAAAAATGTATTACCTTTATCAGCTTCAAGCATGAGCCCTTTATTCCATCAATGAACTTAGCCATACTTGTCTTTACTGAGACTACCATAAACTTGTAAAAGCAATAATCTACTTTCAAGTAATGGACATACAAGACAATTTCTTCACATCATATTTTCCTCCTTACTTTTCCTTTGCTGTTTGCCTTGCATGTGATTAATCAAAAGTTTAAAAAACATGCACAATTTTAACATTGTAACAAGGTAATTATAAAATATATTACAAACAGCTTATCCACAATCAGCCTCACCTCCTCTGAGATATCCATCAAGGCAGACAATTCAGGGGTCTGCCATTTCACAATGGGAAAGTACTTTTTTTTATGTTGAACTGAAGGAAGATATACTTTACTATTCAAGGTTTAGATTCCTGCTATTGCTCCCCTAGATTCCAAGCCAACAAAAAGGACAAATGTAATGGGTTATAGTTGCCGGTAATGAGAAGCAAACTCTACCTTGGTTTTCTTCATTTCTCCCACTTCCTGCTGCAGTTTCTTCAACTGTTTTTCATATTGTAATTGATTTTTTAGTAAACGGGCATGTTCCTTTTGGGCAGTATGCAACTTTTGCAATTCTTTGTTCATCACTTGAAGCTTCTTCTCATATTCTGATTTAATTTTATTTGCTTTTTCTTCAGAAAAAGATTCCATCGAACCTGGAATAACCAAAGTTTCAAGTCTATCTGCAATCTACAGACAGAAGCATCCTTTCCACTGTGATCATCTGCTACATCCACAATGTCTCAATTTTGTGGAGTCTGTTACTTTTTATATTAGGCATTAATGCAAGTAATCTGTTTATTACTTGAAGTAAACATAATAAAATGCTGAAGGAAATTATGCTTCTAATTGCTTGAAAGAATGAAAATAGAAAAGAAAATGGTATGACCATTGATACAAAAGGTTTAACCTGTCTTGTCATATTCAAAATTTGACATCAAAATCACTTTTCCTCTACCTAGATTTTGAAGAACACGGTCTCTCTCCAGTTGGGTGTCCCGAATTTTATTTTGCAGCATCATTAACTTTTGTTCATACTGCTGTTTCAGTGTCTGAAGTCGTCGCTGGCTATTTTCCAGTTCATCAATGAGCTTCTGCTTAATTTCTATTTCACAGGTAATGTTAGCCAGATCTGCCTGGAAATTAGCTATGTAAATAAGGAATATTGTTAGAGTAACAAGAGTGATTGAAAATTAAGCACATGAAAACAAGTAAAATAACATTTAAATCTATGTATTTTCAGATGGGAAGGAAAAACCTCAGAATTGGTCCACCTGCCTGAACCAGTAAATTCAACGACAAACCCAAGTATAGATCCAATTCTTATCACCAAAATACCAATACTTTAAAAATCAACTGTGTATCCTGATGCACTTCTCTGCAAATGCAGGGATTTTAATTGGCTGCAAAATTGTTTGCATATTGAAATACATGTGAAAAACATGGCAATGACACATTCAAGATGAGTCACACACCAACTTGCATTTATTTTTTTCCCCCCATTATCCTGGAAGTATTTTACTTTTTATTTTTCTATCATTATCTTAAACATTTCCATTAGCTCCAAAATTCATCTCTTTTTCGTTCATATTCTAACTGTATTCTCCAATTCTCGTGAAGTCTTAGAGAAATGAACCCTGTCTTTGGGTCCCTCGAGTCTCATCTTCTCAAGGAGAATTCAAGCCTGGGACTAAGGGCTCATAACAATCCCCATATCCACGAGAAACCAAAAATGGCTCAAATGCCTGACTTAGTTTGGGAATCCAGTTGAGAGGGCAAACTGCACCAGGGCATGGGATAAATAAGAATGGATTTGAGAAGGTGGAGAGACTGATCGGTTTGTGAAGATGGAGAGAGGGATGGGCTTGTTGCATGCAAGTAGAGACAATTTCTTCACCAGCACGGGAACTAAACAAAGGAAGAACATGTAAACAGAAAAGTAAAGGGAACAAAATATCATGTGACCTGTTGGCACAGGCAGGAAATGTACCAGAAACTATTGTGAAGTTTGAAGTAACAAAACATCTGTGAAAAGGTAATAAAATTGGGCAGAGTCAGCATGGATTTATGAAAGAGAAATCAGTGCAAGAAACCTATTCAAGTTCTTTGAGAATGAATTTCGTTTAATAGATAAAGGGGAAACCAGTCATTATGATATATTAGGATTTTCAGAATACTTTTGCCAAGGTTCCACACAGAAGGTTGGTCAACAATGTTACAGCACATGGAATTGGGAGCAAAATACCAGCATGGAATGAGAACTGGCTATCGTACAAAGCAAAAATTGTGAACGGGGTCTTTCTCAGGTTGACAGTCTGTGACCAGTGGTATTCCACAGGTATCAGTGGTTAGTCTCCAGTTATTCACAATCTGTATCAATGACTGCTTAGGAAGCCAAAAGTTCTATTTTGAAATTTGCTGATGATACAAAATGAGGCAAATTCGCGATCAAGTTGGTGGGGGGAGGGGGTGAAATGTGTTGGAGAGATATAAAGAAACTTCAAGGGGACGGGGACAAGCTAAATGAGTGGCAAGAATGTGCAAGATAGGACATGTGGAAAACTTGGAGATAATCCAATTTGGTGTAGAAAAGCAGAGCATTTGTAAATGGCTACAAAAGAAAATTGCTGTGAGAACTCAGCAGATCAAGTACCACAGAGGCTGCCTGACTGGCATTTCTGTTTTTATTTCAGATTTCCAGCATCCACAGTTTTTGTTCTTATTTTCATTTTTCAACAGAAACAGATTGGGAAATGCTGATGCTTCAAGGGGCCAAGGTGCATTGATGCACATGCCACTGAAAACTAATATGCAGTTGAAGCAAGCAATAAGGAAGGCAAATGATATGTTGGCCTTTATTACAAGAGGATCTGATCACAGAAGATGCCTTACTGCAGTTTTATAGGGTCTTGGTGAGACCACACCCGATGTATACTGTACAGCATAGGAACACAGACGTACTTGCTGCAGAGAGAGCAGCAAGGATTCACCAGCCTGATTCCTGGGACTGCAGGTTTGCTCTAAGAGCAGAGATCACAGAATGCAGGCCTAATCTGTTTAGAAGAATGAAAGATCTCATTAAAATCACATTTCTGCGGGACCCAAGGAGTCGAGAATAAAATGGTCTCATTCACAGAATAAGGGAGAGTCCATTCAGGACTGAAATGAAGGCAAACCTCTTCACTCAGAGGATGGTGAACCTTTAGAATTTTCTACTTCAGAGGTCTAAGGAGGGTCAGTCATCCAGTTCATTCAAAACTGATCAATAGCTTTCTCGATATTAAGGTAATCAAGGGATAGCTCAGGAAAATGGAGCTGAGGTAGTAGATGTGTCATAATCCTGATAAATGGCAAAGCAGGCTTCAAGGGCCAGATGGCTTCTTCCTGGCCATAATTCTTATGTTCACATGAAGGCAGGGATGAATAAGCTGTCGTTGGAAAGATTCAAGGACTTTGTTTTATTGTTCAACATTTTATCATCCCTTGCAAATGGTGTGCTCATAATTATTTAAGCAAAGTCCATGTATCAAAATCTTAGATATCTAAAGCCAACTAATCACTAATCTGCACGAAGACCAGAGTGAACAGGCAACAGAAATATTTAAGGCATTACCTTCTTCATCTAACTCAGAATCAGATTCATCCGAACTTTCACTTATTTCAACTTCATCTTCTTCAGCATCTTCTTCATCCCCTTCATGATCACTGCATTCCTGAGTCTCCTCCTTTAAAAAGTGATATTTCAGTCACTTACTTTGACTAATTGAAAAAGTCAAATTACTTTTAGTTAGTTAAACTTTGGCTTACCTCCTCCAAGTCATTCTTTTCTTTCTCCTCCATGTCTTTCTCTTCTGATTTCTCCCCTTCATTAATATTCTCCTCTTTTATTATGCTGTGTAAAACATAATAAAAATTACACATAGTTTAAAATGTCACAGCAGTTACAACATTTACATGTTGATTTTTTTTTCCAAACATCAATAAACTAATGTTGCACATCCCCAATCATGCGAATAAATAAAATGTACGAAGATTAAGAGGATTACATCAACACTTCTGACAAATATATTACAAAATGCAATAACTGAATGGATAATTGAGGAGATGATTTTTAATTTGCTGTGAAATAAGGGTTCAAGACACTATGGTCACAGGTTTTGAAACAAGCAAAATAATTCTATCATCCACATATTGTGAATCTTGCTTCTTCTAATTTATGAACTGCAAGATTCCTCTGTTTGCAAAGCAAAAAAAACCTTAAGTACAGAAATCACATCTTGAACTATAGTATTAAAATAAAATATATCCTGTTATGCTATATAACCAAATATAACAGAGGTACATGCTTTTAACTATTACTATTCCAAAACCATTTATTGAATGAAAATAAACTTATGATATTTTATAAACTGAATTTCAAGTGCTTTCGAACAAAAATGCCTTCCATTGTGATAGTCAACTGTAAAAAAAACTTTAAACTACAGCAGGAAATTCCAAAATATGGTCATACAAAAGACAAACTTAAAATACAAGTTACATTACTACTTTGGCAATGTGCAACTGCAGCAAAGACAAAAGAAAACATGAAAAATTAAAACATGACAGCAGTTATTTTCTCAACCCAGAAGACATCAAGGCAACAAAAGAATGAAAAATTGACAATGTAATATAAATGTTTACAACCTGAAATTTCAACTCAAGAATACCACGTTCAAAACAAGGATTTTAAAACATGGGAAAGTTTAAGACTGGGGGAAAAGAGTCAACAGTTTCTCTGGCCAGATGCCAATAAACTGTCAACTGCCCACCTCCTTAGGGTTTCCAATTCTTCTTAAAACCTTTCAACATGGCACCCTGTTCCACAAATCAGTCACTCTCTGTAGAAGGAAGTTAAACTTAAATATTCTATATTGTCTTCCTTCTTCTAAACATGAGTCCATGTCATTCAAGTCCAAATACTGAACAGAAAAGTACCTATGGTAGTCAAACTATAATTTTATCAGTTCTTGCTGAATATCCAATTAGATGGTGATGCCAAAGACCTTTTCAAATGTTGTCCTCACTCCAGCTTGCCCTCATGACATGTGGAGACCCAATCAAGAGAGGAAGGACGTGGACAGACTAGGCTGTATATCCTAAATTGGACGGGGTAAGGGTGTGTTCTGGTAAAGTAACTTCAATAACAAATTGAACAAGAAACTCAAGTTAGACACAGAACACTTGCAAAGATACAAATCCAACCTAAAACATAAATTTTAATACAAATATTTAAAATGAAAGCACATTTAATATACAAAAATGTTGAATTTACTACATGCAGATGATCAATTCTCAGACCTACAAAGCAACAAACAAATTTCATTAGGAAAAATGAATTGAAGCTGAAACATTTGCTATCCCTATCCCATTAAAAAAAATGAATCACAGCAATTTAATAACTGCAAGTGATATTCAGTAAAAAAATATACCTTTTTTTCTTTCTCTTTTCCTTTTTCTTGAGCTTTTCCAAATCCTTTTTAGCCATTTCCAAGACTTCCATAGTATCCTTTTCTGAACCAAGAACTGAACCAGTGAAAGCACCATTAAGATACGGGGGTCTTGCCGAAGCCCTTGAAAGGTTACGCCGAAGGTTTTCATTCATAGCTTCACTCTCAAATAGTTTTGATCTAAAATAATAAAACAGTTCAAGACTAAGAATGGAACCATGGGTTAGAGTTAAACACTGGAATAATATGAAGTACTCCACTGAAATACTCCATGGAACTTGCATGAACAATAGAGAATGCAAATAAGATAGATATCTTTTAGTCACACGTACATCGAAACACAAAGTGAAATACATCTTTTGCGTAGAGTGTTCTGGGGGCAGCCCACAAGCGTCGCCACGCTTCCGGTGCCAACATAGCATGCCCACAACTTCCTCACCCGTATGTCTTTGGAATGTGGGAGTAAACTGGAGCACCCAGAGGAAACCCACGCAGCCACAAGGAGAACGTACAAACTCCTTAGAGAGAGAATGCTAGAGTGTTGAATACAATATTATAACAGGAGACTTGGAGGATCATCTTGCAGTTAATTGTTTACTCTGATTTTTTTTTAAATGGTATATTTTATATTATATTATATTATAATATTTATCGCACAATCTGCTGGAAAGCTAAAAGGTTAATGATCTTCATTCTTGGCAAAATTCCACACATCTTGTGATTTGACATTCTTCATTTTTTATAATAATTTTAGAGTATGCCAGCATTTAATGCTGGGGGAATTAAATATAAAAGTTGGAGGTTATGCTACTGTTATACGGAGTACTGGCAAGACCACATTGTACAGTTCTGTACAGTATATTTTTCTGCTTATTTAAAGATAGTAATGTGCTGGAAGCAGTTCAGAGAAAATTTCATGGAATACCTGGGAATAGGTAGGTGGTCTAACTTAGCCAGGCTAAGTTTGAATTCACTGCAGTTTAGAAATTCAAGAGGGAACATTAATGACACACAAGATTATGAGGGGTCCTGACAAAGTGGTTGTGAAGAGGCTTTTTCTTGTTGGAGAATCTGTAACTCAGGATCACTGCTTAAAAATAAAGGGGTTGCCCATTTAAAACAAGAACAAGGTGAAATTTTCTTCAAGCGTTGTGGATCTTTACAGTTCTCTGCCTTAAAAATATACAGAAGATGCTTCTACCACTCTTAGAAGAAAAGGTAAATAGATTCTAGATAAGCAAGGGGTGAAAGAATACTGGAGGTAGACAGGAATATGGATTTAAGATTACAGTCAGATAAACTGTGATTGTGGAGGAGCAGGCTTGACAGTCCAAGTTTCCTACTCCTGCATAAATTTGTCTT
>JARFYF010000051.1:30788399-30801014 GCA_030265395.1 Rhina ancylostomus | reverse complement strand
GGTCGAGGAATAGACCAGTTTATTGGTTTACAAAGAAATGAGAGTTACTATATTTATCACAATATAATAACACAAAACAGACATTCAACACACAACAGATGTGATGACACCTTGGTGATGTTCAGTCAAAGGAATTGGAATTGGTTTATTACTGTCACATGTACCAAGGTACAGTGAAAAATTTGTTTTGCATGCCATCCACACAGATTTCATTACAACAGAGCATTGAGGTAGTACAAGAGAAAACAAAGAACGACATGTCCCAGTGTCCGACATGGAGGCAATGGTCTCTTTAATCTCACTCTTCTTCTTAAGTTATTTAAGAGTTAAGTAAGAGGTTAAGTAAGAGCTATGGCCAACATGAAGGATCCAACTTGAAGAGCTCTCGGTAGACAGCCTACTTTTCACCCTTCAGGCACAAACACAAATTCATCAACATCTCAGGACGCATACGAGGAAAAAGCACTGGAATCTGCACTAAAAGGGGTCATTGTGGCATTATAATGTAGAGATGCAATACTAGTAGTGCTAGGCTTCTAGAAACCTAGGACAAACCCCTGCCCTCTGATGGAACCCACAGAGCAATTAATTGCCCTTGGCTCAGTGCAGACAGGCTGCCTGTAAGGGTTGGTGTTGGGTGGCTTTTAGGGCAAGCAATGAAGGAAGCTGCTGTCTCCCCTCTCCTTGTTTGGCTGCAATGCTCCCCCCAGCCTGAAGTCAGACTGAGGCAGGAAAGGAAATGGAGACCCTTTGTCAGAACTGGGAAAGATAGAAAGCAAGTTGGTTTTAAGTATCAGAGAGGCTGGGGAAGGGATATTCAACTTAAAACATTAATTCTGTTTCTCTTTCCAAAGGTAGTGCCTAATCTGCTGAGTATTTCCAGCATTTTCTGTTTTTATTTCAGATTTCCAGCATCTGCTGTTTTTTGCTTTAAAAGCTGACCCAGGTTTTTCTTTAAAGCCACAGTATTAAGCTTTTCAATGGAAAAATGCAGATATAATTAATGCAACAGATAATTCGTTTGTTGAAGCAAAATGTGCACTGTAGTAATTAAACAGAAAACTATACCAAGTCAATCTTACCTTAAAAACAAAGTGGAGCAGTTTTAAATTCAGTGAACTACGAAATGCCTGTAAGCATAAATTCAGAACTAAGATCTCCCAAACAAGAGGAAGCCATGCTTAGTAACTGTATACTGCTTTAGTAGCAGCAAATGGGGAAGTAATAGGTTCAAAAGTAAGCACGTCTGGCATGCTAAAATCTTACACCAGAGATTCAGTCATATTTCACTGAAATCAAATCATATGTTGATACACGTATCCCTGTCCCTTTCCTCAAAACAACGAATCCTGGGATGCAAAACAAAATACTATTTGTGCTTATTGCAAAAGAACTTCCTGGGCAGAGTGGTAAAAAAAAAGATAATGGTGTGGTATCATCCATATCAAAAATCTAGCCTGGTCACTTGTACTAAGTGAACAGAAAATAAGGCTCATAAAATTAAGACCATTCAACTACATTTACGAATGTGGACCAATTTTCTAGAACACGTAAATTCTAGTTTCCTCTTAACATTAATATTTACTTTTAAATAATGCTGTCAAATTTATTATGAAAAGCTAATATTTCAATAATGTAAACTTTCCAAAGGTTAACATATCAGTATCCTAATGGAATGATGAGATTAAACATCCAAAAGTTAAACCTTATTTCACTGAAAGGAGTTAATGATTCTAAATAAGAAAATCTTGTTTTAATTTTGTTTGCATCATGCAATTCTTTTTTAGCTCTTCTTGTCATATTATCACATTCATTGTCTGTGTTATCATTCTTCAGTTCCAGTAGTTCTGAGTACAGAGTCTTCTCCCAAAATCTTGCACAGTTCATTCAATCTCTGTTGCATCTGAGGGACTCCAGCCAGTTGAGACTCAAGTCTTTGCTTTTCCTCAGCCAGTGAGAGTCGAGTGGCAGTATCCAATTGTTCAAATCGCCAACCACCCTCCCCATCAAACTGCAATAGGTGTGTGTGGTATTTCCTGCAAAAATAATCAAATCAATCTTACATGATCTCCTTCCATTTTGCAAACACTGAAGCTTCTGGACTAGATTGCTGTTGCCGTTTTACAACATGTTAATTTCAGGTATCTGCATCTTTTTCTTTCATCTCGCATTAGTAATTCTACAACATCTACTTGCATTGCTCAAGCACTTAAACATTCTGGAAGAAATCTGATCAAGTATCAAGGAAGAAGTAATAAATATATTAACCAACTTGAAATTCTGTAGTTCCATTCACTAGAAAAAAAATATTGCATCTTCTGTGGAAACCAAAAGGCACAAGGAATATTTAAAAATATTGTATGTTGCATAGTAGTCAGATGACTAGAGCAAGAAAAGTAGATAAAAGGGATAAATAAAAATGTAAAAGAAACCTGCAGATATTGGAAAACTGAAACAAAAACAGATGATGAAAAAACTCAGCAAATCATCTTTGGAAAGACAAATTGTCAACAATTTGGTTCTGCAACCCTTTGTCAGAATTGGGAAGGGGATACAAATTTGTTTCCAATGGGAGAGAAAGTAGGGAATGTATATGTACAACAAGTGGAATACCTGTGATAGGGTTAGTTAAAATGATTTACTGTCAGTAGTTATCAGTGCATTAAGCTTCTTGGTCTGTGCAATGAGCTTTAAATGGCAAGGTGGTAGAAGATGCCCAGCAGGCTAGACTTGTATGATTAAGAAAAACTGAGCCAACATGATTTGAAAACAGAAAATGGAAAATGCTGGAAAACACAGGCTGGTCAGGCAGCAGAAGCAGTAAATTGATGCTATTGGGTTGGCAAAATGCATGTAACAGAGTCTCTTAGAATGAGACAACAGCAGATCCAGTTTTCTTTCCAATCCATGTAACTGCTTTGGATGTTGGCACAAGAGGAGTGGTGCTGAATCAAATTTCTGATTCTGATGAACCATGACAAAGATGCAGAATAACAATTAGAATTACAAAAAGCATGCACATTCCTTAGAAAAAGCAAATTCTAGTTTCCTCTTAATATTCACAGTAACGTCCATTGTCTTAGAATGAAATTAACTATTATCTCGAATCTGGTGCAGTCTGTGCAAGAGAAAGCAGAATGCTGCATCTGTGGCAAGACTTGCACATGATGCATGGAATTGAAATGTATTTTTAAATATACAAATTAAGTTTAAGCATGGACACCAAAAGAAATGTATGTTGAACATTATATTTACAGTATTTACTTTGAGCAATTCAGTAGGTCGCAAATGATTCCACTGCATCAAATCAATGATGGCACATGGCTGCATTTTTGTATTATAGTTTTCAAGACATGAATATTGAACATTAAACTTCTGTAAAATGCTAGGAACAAATTAAGATTCTCATTGCTATGCTTAATTATTCCAAGAAATGGATATTTATCCAGGCCTGAAAGTTTGAAATAATACATCAAGATGAATTTAATTCCTTCCTTCTTTAGTGTACTATAGAATTACACTATATTATAGTGTACACTATAGTGTAATCTAGAATTCAGCTAAGAAATTTTGCAATAATGAAATAATTCTGAACTTGCATGAAACTGGATAGTAAGCATTCTCATTAGAACATTTGTAATGCTGAAGTACTCACCAGAGAGATGGCCTATGAGTAATAGAAAGCAATGAGATTCCCGAATTCTTTGCAGTCTGAAATATCTTGCCCTCGACATCAATACTCACAGCACTTGTGCATTCATCTAACAATGCATATTTTGGTCTAAATGAAATTAAATAAATTTAGTAAACTTCAAGACTGGTATATTTACAACAACATTTTTCTCTTGTAACAATTTATCTAGATCGTATATTAAATTAGAACAAATTGTATAAAATATTAATTTAATGATGTTCAGAATTCAAAACAATAAACTTCATTAAAGTCAAATTGATTCAAGGAAAGCAAGAAAGGGATATTAAGTTATAAATAATTCCTTCATAAGATGTAGACTGAGAAACAATTTTTTGTAAATGGCAGGACAATTTTCATTCTTTGATACGAAACAGATGCTTCATTTGATTCTGAGGTAATCACATTATCTGTTCTACTTATCTAAGTATTAGTTCGACTTCCGTTTAATGGGAACATTTCCATTCTACTCATTAGATAAAATGTACAGTACAGAAACAGGTTGTTAGGCCTAAATGGTATTTATTCTCATCCTTACTCCCTTCCCATATCCTGCATTTAACACAGTCAGCTTCCATTCCATTCTCCTTTGGGAATTTGTCAATTTTTTATTTCATAATAACTTCACCGCTCTTTCTTTTCCCCTTGGTTTTTCTTTTTATCATCTTTCATTTACTCCATCCAGTTAAGTTAAAATCAAAATAAGATATGAATGTGGTCACCATCAATTCACCACAAGTATAGAGTCACCAAATCTGTTTGTCAGAAATCTGATGAACAGTATTCAATAACATTCCAAGCAAGTTATCAAAGCTGCATAAATGTCGCATTTGAAATTTTACATGATTCTTGCGAGTGCTGAACCTGTGGAATTCTCTATCACTGAAGGCAGTTGAGGGCAAATCATTAAATATATTCAAGGAGTTATATATAATACTAAAGGCTAAAGAGATAAGGGATAAGTGAAGAAGAGAGAAAAAGGGTAATGAATTTGTATGGTAAGCCATGGTCATATTGAACGGCAGAGCTAGGTTGAAGGGCTGACTGGCCTACTCCTCCTATTCTATGAAATAAAATTAAGATATAATTACTGCCTTTGGAAGGCTGAAAACTGAGCTGCAAGCAGGCTATATTAATATTTCATTGTTTGGAAATCGATGATGAAAGTATTAAAACTAATAAATCCCTCATAGGGATAGGGATGAGCTTCCTCCAATAATATCCCTCCAACAAAGTAGTGGATAAACTAAGCAGAGGCCCAGTGAGGGTATATTTGCGGTGCCATTGAATGTCTCCAAAGGAAACAGCTTGATCACCTGACTCAGAAATGGATTGTGCAGTACTGACAGATATAATTGTAATACTTAATCTGGTAGCTAGTTCCCCGATCAATCTTGGAATGCTTCATGAATCAAGCACACTACAATGGTAGTGCAATGTCACTTGGAAGATCCAAGGAAAGCAAGTGGTGGCCATCATCCTGAACTGTTCCCATGTGTTGCAGATGTAGGGTCGCATATTTGGTTTCTTACTTCTACGCTATATTAAAAAAACCTTCAAAATGCAACTGTTTAATTAAACTAATGTAGCTAAACTAAAACAAGGGATTACCAATAAAACTAACAGTTTGATGTGATGAATGGAAAGGACCCATGTGTAATCAAGAAATCCCTCGAGGCAGATCTCCTCAAAAATATTTCCTTGCAATGTGAATCAGCAAGACCATGCAGGTTATTTCACTAAACAAAGAAAATAAAATTCAGGGACTTGTAAAACATAGATTTACAGTAAAAAAAAGCACCACCAGCCTCTTTAATCCATCATAACTCTTTAGTGAGACAGCTGGGGCTGACATCAAGGAGGACACCAAGCTTATGCAGCTGGAAGTGGGGCTATGGAAGGCAGGCACCAAACATCTGGTAACGAGTTGGATCCCAGCCGTGTTGCTCCAGAAATGAAGCTGACAACCAGCAGGGCATCGGTCCTCTGGACAAGAACTTGCAGCATGGTGCATGCCGGCATCTTGATGGAAGAATAATGTTCACAATGACACAGGTCAAAGCCTCTCACTGTTTTTTTTTCCTGTATTAAAAATATAACAATTCCCTAATTCCCTGCCTCTCTTTTGCTTGGCAGGAACCTCATAATTAATGCCATGTCATGTAAAAACGCAAGTGTTATTGTTGAAAATGTTGATCGAATGCTTTTTAAAAATGCACATTTTTAATGGCTAGTGCGACCTCTGCTGGTGCAAAATGGCCACTGTGCAAACTGACTGGACCAACTTGCCAAATGATTTTGTCATTTAAATTCAGATAATATCTTTTTCCACAGTCAGGTGGCTCCTAAAATTCTGCATAGAATCTGTTGCCCCCCCACAGTATTTACATTGATTGGACTTCCATAGATTTTAATCTTCTTTCTCCAAGGGCTCTCTACACTGTGGTTAGAACTTTTGCCAACAGGTGGTCATATAACAATTCTTCTTGTGGTTTCCCAAGTATAAATTATTGGCAAAAATAAAGTCACTATTTAAAATATAGTCAGATTTTTCATTCAACATGTGACCAATAACCAGACTGCTTCTACCATGAGCAGATAACAGAATAGACCACTCCAGCCAAACACCAATTGACCAAACAATACGTGAGCTGACAGACAACAATTCATGCCTGCTCCAAAGTGGTTGTACATCCCACCCATTCCTCACCTCCTGAAGATGTACATGCATCAACAAAACCATGTCTCAAGGCACCATTGACCCAATCACTTACTCCTCAAGGAGGATAATTGTCCCTAGCGACAAAAATGCTTTTCCTCTTTCCCATCTTCACTCACTGAGGTATCTTTATTGAGGCAGCAGGATGAAAATCAACAATTCATGTCACAACCAGCCAACAGAATCTCAGAGCCTTGAAAGATTTTGCTGCTCAAGCTCATATGCTGGCTGTGTGTAAGAACTAAGTAGTCAATCCCATTTACCCTGCTCTTTTCCCATCTTCTTGAAATTATTTCTCCTTCAAGAACCTATCCAGTTCTCTTTTAAAAGTGATAAGTGAATCTACCGCTACACCCTTTCAGAGAGTGAATTCCAGATCATCACCATTTACTTTGTTAAAAAAAAGTTTTGTCCATGTTAACCTGGCTCTTTTGCCAATCACTTTAAAAGAAACAATTTATCTTGTTTCACTCTTCCTAAACTTGTCATGATATTCAACACCTCTATCTAATCAACTGTAAATCCTCTTTTCTCTAATAAAAAACATTTTCAACTTCGCCAGTCTATTCACTGAACTGAGATCCCCATACCCTGGCACAAATCAACTCTCTCAGGCTTCACAGTGTGGAATGTCCTACCGTGTGGAATGAGGGATGGATGACATTACCAGTGATGTCCAACACCTCATGAATGATCAGAGAAAGCAAGTGACCAGAGAATAATAGAAAAAGCAATTTAGTGTATGTCATTTAAGTAGACAACCATGTTCTTTTGACCAATCTGGCAATAACCATCAACGTTCCCACTCACTTGTGATAAAACATTCGTGCCATCCCCATTCTTTGTTTCTCACCCCCAGACAAGACATCCTTCCAATCAGTAAAGGCATCCCATCCTGCAACAATGGAGTAAAATAATGAGCACTATAGATGTTGTAAGAAAATAATCAACATTCAGTTAAATTAAACATAGCATTTCATACCATTTTTTCAGATTTTCACTTTATTGTTGGTAATAAACTTGCTCAAATATATTGGATGCATTGGTCAAGGATAGAATTAACCATGTTCTCATTAGCAAATGTTCACGCCAGTTTACAATTTTAAACTGCAATCAACGGGGGATAAAAAGCGTGTTATAAATAACAATGCAATGTTAAAATCAATTTATGGAAAAGAAAGTAAGATGAGAGTTTCTGGATATAAAAATAATTTTAAGTCTTTCACTTTACCCTTCCCTGGAGAAAGATCTTATGATGCCAAGTTCTGATATGAAATGAAAACTCATTCATTGCGTGATAGAAATCCTAAAAGTGTTAGTTCCTGCAAGTTCCATATTAGGTAATTGACCAGGGTAACTTTAACTGATGACCCTAGTAACCTGCATTTCTTGTACCATCTAGATTACAACAGGACAATAGTGCAACTTTCATTTGAACATCATGTTATGGAATAATTGTACTATCCAATCCAGTAAGAGCAGGCATATCCCTTTTCACATGGTGCAAATATTAGGTTCTGAGTTTCTAATGGAAAGGAAACAAGAATGCTTTCATGTGTACTGGAGCAAATTTTCCACTGGCATTGAAAAAAACTTGAACATATTTTCCCCCATTCCATCAGGTTTAAAAATGTTCTATTTTGGACAGGATTCTAATAAAGACCTCCTTTCACCTGATTCTGCACTTAGAGAGTTGTTAGCAGATGAAACAACCCTCTTCAATCTTTTACATGAATGTCATGATTAAAAGCATAGGATAAATACACCAACGGTTATGATACTACAACAAGTCATCCCAGGTTGACTGCCTTCTCTTCCGAGAAGCACAGATGCCAATAAAAGCAATTGCACACAGATGTTTCTCCCCTTTCTTCCCCCCACCCCAAATTAAACAATTGGAAATCCATTCTACTTCCCACAGAGTGAAATGTGACTGGGTCGCATGCTTCAAGTGAGAAATATAACTGGGCAGTGATTTCCACCTCATGGGTGCAATGGATGACATTTTTTGTGCAGTACTTCTTTTGGAGAATTGTGGGGAACATGGATCACACAATTCTGAATAAACTCCTCACTGGCAATTCTCAGGATATCATCTTCCTAGCACAACATCAGACTGGGACATCTGCTCGGGGTGGCAAGAACTTATCTGCATGGACTGTTCCGAATCCACTCTCCATTACCCCACAACCTTCAATCCGCACCTCTCCAACAATCCATTACCCGACTCTTGGGCCTGACCCCTCTATTTGCTTCCCCACAATCCGTCATTATTAAGCTGTACTTATGAACCTGGCTCCCAGAGATCTGAGGCTTGGGCACTGAAGCTGCCAGCTGGGGTCCAATGACTTGAAAAAGCTGTTGGCATACTGTTATTGTGTTCTTTCGGGTGAACTAGAATTTCCAGACAATCGTCTCCACTGACTGCCTTTACCAATCTTGCTCCATCAATCTGTTGCCAAGATCATCCCCACCCACTCCACAAAATATTGTTGTCTCAATAATCCATGCCCTTTTGTCCTCAGTTCTATAAATAAACTCATCCACTGTTTCCTGCACTGCCACAGTACTGCTAAGTCACAAATGACATTCTATTGTGACTCCAACATTAGTAAACTATTTCTCCACTTTCATCTCAACCCAAGTGCAAACTTCACCAATTCCCTTAACCATTCTATCATCTTCCAAGCCTCCCCTCTACTGTCCAGCTGATTGTTAATGCTCTAACATTACTGTCAACAGAAGCAAAGCCAGAAAAGTTACCTGCATTGGCCTCTCTTCTCCCTCTTGTACTGTTACCTCTGGAGTTCCCCTAGTTTCTATTTCTCAGCTACAAATTAAAATTTATCAGGATCTATACTATGTTGCTGATACTCCACTATTTCTGAAATGCCTCTCTAGGTCATGCTACTCTCTCAGATCTAAAACACTGTTTAATTGGCTTTGAATATTAGATATAGAGATGGAAGCCATCGCCTTTGAATCCATCACAAACTCAACTGCCCAGTCACCATTCTCATCCTAGGAAATTTACTGAATTTGCAGTCGAGAGCCACATTTTTTCCCACATATTAATTCCATTACTGAAACTGCCAACATCCCTATCTGACCCAAATGTCTCAGCTCAACTGCCGCTGAAACTCCCATCCACGTGTTTGTTACTCTGAGAATTCAGGTTCTCTCTCCTGGCAAGCTTCTCAACCTCGAACCTGCATAAAATCATACTCATCCCAAGACACTACTTCCCATACTTGCCCCAAGTCTAGTTCATCCATTAAGCTTATGCCCACCAATCATCAAGAGTTCCTGCTCTGACAACCTCAATTTTAAAATCATCACCCTTGTTTACATCCCTCCCTACCCTTGCCACTTACATTATAAAACATCATATACCACACTCCTATAAAAAGCCTGCTCCTCCATGTCCACAACACCTGCAGCCCTGTGACCCATTTAGATCTCTGTGATCTTACAATTTTGACCTTGAGCACTTCACTAACTTTTCATCACTTCACGACTGTTCTGTCTTGTTTTCAGCTGTGACTGTCTTAAGCTTTGGAATTCCTTCTCTAAAATTTCATGCTTCTCTTTTCTCCTTTAAGATGCTCCCAAAACTTAATTAATTGACTAAGTCTTTGGCCATCTTTTGTGAGACATTTTCCTGAGACTTGGTATCATATTTTTGTTTGATAGTACTCCTTTTAAGCACTTTGCAACATAGCATTCCTTTAGAAGCACAATGTAAAATTGTTATTGCTCTAAAAGCAATGTTGAAATGCACACCCTTATTGAAAGTCATGTAATTCATGAAATGAAGGTTCATGTAATGTGATTGCATTAATTGACACAGAATAATGCATTGTGTAGCTTCAGAATTACTTATAATTCGAAGAATATATTGTTGCACAAGGTAACAGATCACTACCACTCAGCCAGAAGCTCAATTCTATTGGCTGGTTATAGTTAACTTGAAAAAATAAACACACGTAAAATCACAAATTATCATAAATCATAAAAGGATTGTGGAGATAAGTTATAAAGTGTTACTATAGTATGGAAAAAGATTAGATTTATCAAGTACATACTTGGTAGTAAATTGCAATGATACATTTTAACAAATAAAATCTCACAGAAATTCTTTCCATTAAAATAAGCATTTTTGGAATCAAACTCATACCTCCCTCTCTCTGTACTATGTGATTCAAGTGAACAATATCTAGAATATGCTCCAGATCCAGATCTGTATATCCTTTCTCATGCATGTCTTCCACAGAGTCCGGATAGATAACCTGATCTCTTAGGGTTCCAACAGACATGTAAGGCCTGTGAACCCAGATAAAAATAAACTGTTAACTTCATTTTATTTTTGAAAGGTGGACTAACATGCAAAAAATTAAAAATGTACTATCCATACAAAAACCATGTTTGGAAAAAAAATTGGAAAGGAGCAGATTCAGAAAGGAAATATCCTAGTTGCAATGGTACACAATGTGATTTAGTCCAGTTTAAGCCACAGCCCAAATCTACTAAGTAAAAAACAATTCATGGAGATAATACCCCTGCAAATGGCAATATTTTGAGAGATACTTCCAATCCTTCCTTTACAACTGGAGAACACTGTCAAATATTCCAGTGTATACAGAACCAGAACAGCTGATAATATTTTAGTTAGCCTTATTTTTCTCACTATTCAGACTCTTACTGAACAGCTAGAAAAGCTTTCAGCAGAACAGTGAAGATAAGAGCAAGTCCCAGCAAGAGTACAGACCTCTGAATCTCTTATTTATAAACATAAACATTTTTATAAACACATACTTTTCCCTATCACTTGCTCTCAAAGTTGTGGGGCTTAACAATTAAGAGCCAGTGGTGGTTAAAATTCCACAAGATCCTCAAAACACGTTCTGTGGACTCACCAGTAATTCAGGTTTGGACCAATTTTTTTTTTAAACAAGTTTTCTTTAAATGAACACATTGGCAGTTAGCTGGAATGGACAGTGTGTGCCTAGACAGGTTATAACTGAGGACAATCTGAATTTCAATAATGAATAGCTCTTCATTTTATTCTCCATTTTAAAATGCAATTAAGGGAAATTTTAAAATCTGGTTATGAAATAACATTGAAATATGCAACTGAACAAAATCAGAGTAGGAGCAGGCCTTACACTCTCTCGAGCCTGCTCTGCCATTCAGTGTGATCATGGATCATCTGATCTGATCTTTGGACTCAACTCTTTCCTGCCTGCTCCACGTAATGCGCAATTCCCCAAAAGACTAAACAAATCTATATTATACTCCAATTTGTCCTGGTCACAGGAGTAACGATAAAATGAGAAAGCCTCTCTGCATGTGCAGGGAGCCAATATTTTTTGACCACTTCCATATCTTGTCTCCATTCAATCTCTGCTGGATGTATACCCTCAACACAAGGATGCTACTCATTAGTTCACGTGGTGGCAAGCACAGCAGACTACTGCAGTATTAAAGAACATATTAAACTCCTTGGATGCCTTCTGTTCCTAAAAAGATATTTTCAGAGCCTGGCCACACACATTTAACACATGGAGAGTGAAATGCCCCAAGTTCCAATAATGTTCCAGCAGGTTATTTGATGGAACTCAAATAGACAACGTGCACCTGCAACATGAGGAAGCCTGCTATCTCAACAAACATCATTGACTCGGTCTACCCATGGAGAGCACAACTTCCCCTCCGCACAAATAGAAACTTCAGTATACTCACTTACAGGAGAGCACATAGCAAATTGGGAAATACTGATGTCTACAATTGCTGCCTTGAAGGAACCAGATTCCAAGGTTGAGGATCACTCTAACTTTACCTGTCACAAATAAAGTCATCCAGGCATGATTTTACAGCTGCAGTTCCATTGGCAGTGCCCTACTCTGTGGAGGGTTTCAGTCTTAGAGGAATCATACCTCCAAAAGATGGATATACATACTCTGTTCCATAAGCAAATTAGTATCTACCATCATAATTTCATGGCTTATGATTCCAGACTTCTGTGCTTAGAATAATAGTCCAGGGTAACAATCTTAGATTTGTAAGATATGCTAAAGCCACATTCAACATTAATTTACTTGTGAGGAAATAAAAGCATGAAAAATAAAATCTTGAAAACACAGAATTAGTAGTATACTTGTAGGGAATCCAAAGGGATTTCCTTTTTATCATCATTAAAAGACGA
>JARFYF010000051.1:30690511-30701602 GCA_030265395.1 Rhina ancylostomus | reverse complement strand
GGGGGGGGGGGGGGCGGTGGGGAATGAAAAAGGTGAACACAGGAAAGAAGGACCTGAGATGTCTGGTTGGGGTGGGAAAGGAACACAGGGGCTGTGGGTTACCTGAAAATGAAAATTTCAATTTTCATAGTCTTGGGTTGTAAGCTACCCAAGCAGAATAAGAGGCATTGTTCTTCTAGTTTGCATTTGGCCTCACCAAGGCAGTAGAGAAGGCCAAGGACATACAAGTCGGTGTGAAAATGGGAAGGAGAATTGAAATGACATGCAACCAGAAGCTAAAGATATCTATTGTGGACAGAGCACAGGTGGTCTGCAAAACAGTCGCCTAACCTACATTTGGTCTCACCAATGTGGAGGAGGCCACATAATGAGCACCAAATGCAACAGACCAGTTTAGAGGAGGAGCACATGAATCTCTCCCTCTGCTCGAAGGGTTGTAAAGGTCCCTGGATGGTGGTGAGGGATGAGGTAAAGGGACAAGTGTTGCACCCTCTACAGTTGCTGAGATAAATGCCAGGGGAAGAGCAGGCAGGTAGAAAGGAATGAGCAGAGCAGGGAGTCACAGAGAGAGAGAGAAGCAGAGATGGAGGGAGAGGGAAAGATGTAACTGGTGGTGGGGTCCCATTGGAACTGTGGAAATGGCAAAGGATGATATGCTAGATGTGGGGTCTAGTGCAGTGAAAGGAGAGGACCAAGGAAACTCTATCATTGTTCTGTTTTGGAGAGGGGCGTGAGAGTTGACGTGTGTGGGAAATAGAGGAAGTGAGTGTGAGGGCTCCATCAATTACAGCAGAGGGGAAGCCATGTTTCTGGAGATAAAAGAACATTTCAGAAGTCCTTGGGCAGAAAGCCTTGTCTTGAGAACAGAGAAACTGAGAAAAAGGGATGGGAGGAGATGTAGTTGAGGTAGCTGTGGGAGTCTGTGAGTTTGTGGTGGATATCAGTAGCTGGTTTGTCTCCTGAGATGGAGACAGAGAGATCCAGTAAAGTAAGAGTCAGAGAGGGTCCAGGTGAATCTAAGGGCTGGGTGGAAGTTGGTGGTAAGGGTGAAAAAATTGACAACTTCTACATGACTGCAGGAAACAGCACCAATGCATTTGTTAGTGTCGTGGAGAAAGAGATGGAGATGGGTGCCAGAGTAGGTTTGGAACAAGGACTGTTCCACATAGCTAAGAAAAAGACGTGCATAGTTAAGACCCGTTGTTCATCTTTCCTATCCCTCTCCCCTCCCCCTGCCTCCATCATTCTCCCTCTCATCTGGTCCCACCTATTACCAACCAGATTCTGTCCCACCCCTCCCCAAAACTTCTAAATATTAGACATCTTTTCTCTCTCCCATGCCCGACCACCCAAATCCTGAAACATCAACACATCTCTCGCCTCCACAGATGCTTCTTGACCCTCTGAATTTTTCCAGCTGTTTATTTTGGCTCCAGATTCCAGCATCTGTGGTCTCTTATTTCAGTACCGATCCCTGCTCTCCTACTTGCTTCCAAGACCTGGACTACCGACAGCACATATCTCAAGGCAATGCAAAAATACTACCAATGCTATTTCTGTAAAATCTTCCAAATTCACCATAAGGACAAGCAAACCAACATCATTGTCTTCACCTAGACCATCAGCCGCAGTATTGAGGCCCTGCTTACTCTTAGTTGGCTACTATGAGCAAGTCACAACATTCACGTGCCTGATATCAGATTGCCAAAGCCGGTACTCTTCCAAACTCTATTTATGGGAACAGTCTACCAGGATCCTATGATGTGCTGAAATCCTCCTTGGAAAAAGGCAACATTTCCACCGACTTATGGAAATTTCTGGCTCATGACAACTCGAAGTGGAGATAGAGCAATTGGGAATGATATGGAAAACCTTGAGGGCATGGATTGGGAACAAGGTGTATGAGACAGAAGGAGTGGATTACCTCACAAACTACCCACCAGTCATGGCATCAGTCATGATCTGCCCCATCTGTGGAAGAGCCTATGGATCCAACATGGCCTCACTGACCATCTCAGAACCCAAGAAACCAAAGTAACATTAAGTCATCCTTGATCCTGAGGGACAGTGTAAGAATGGATCCAAATTTGTCCCATGGCAGATCCCTGTTAAATTAAATTACATCAAGCTGTTGTTTGACCCACTAGCTTCTCAATTTGAACAAATGAACATCAGAATGATATTGGTTCATGTTCACTTACACATGGCTTGTTTAGAGTTTCACACGTCCTCTTGCATACACCAGCAGTGGTACAATCTGAAAATATTTTATTTTGTTTCTTGCAATCTGAAAGAAAAAGGTTTTTTTGAAACAACCAATACTCATTCATCTAATTCTAAATTTAAATTGTGTACTTCAGCAGCTTAAACAGGGTTAAAAAAAGTTTACCTTGTGAGATTTGTGGATTGTTCATATGAGGGCAGGAAGGAACTCCATTGAGACAGAAACTGAGAGAAAAATTACACTTCTTATTTTATAGTTGCAGGCACTTAATCTTTTAATCCAAAATGTACAGTGCAAAATGTAAAGTACTCACCATTGCATTCCATTCAAAGTAAGGACTTGTCCTTGTGGTATATTTAAACCATCAACATAGCAGGGGCATTCTGATCTGCTCACGCATGCTTTCTTGTCATTCATGTACTTTCCCTCAGGGCAACCACAACCATCAACAGGAACATCTTGAAGTTCACATGTGAAATCAGGATTTGACAGAAATCTGCACGTACGGTTGCAAGACCTCATATTGTGGTGATAAACCTGTGTACTGGGGCAACTTACTCCTTAAGAAGAAAAAGAATTCCATGTCAGCCATTTGATTTTTGTGATAAATCCCAAATATGGTTGAATGCTAATGCTTGGCAAAGGTATAGTGAACTAAGTTTTTCTTTGCAGATGACCATGTTTTTTAAAAATGGGAAAAAATATGTTTTATATTTTTGAGACAAGACTGTTCTTATTCACCATTCTAATGAATTAACTAAGTTTTCCAACAGTATCCTGTTTGGTTGTTTTCTTTAAGAGCAATCCCATAATGTCAGGAAATGTCTTCAAGTTTAAAAATAACATTCAACATTGAGTGTCTCTTTTAAACTCTTTTCTGCTGTATTTGTTACAGGAATCTATAAATTCCTATAAACTATCCAAAGGATGTTCCAGATATACTGACTTCAATCTTTCATTTGATTTTCATTTTATTTTATTCAATAGTTCTTGATATTTCTGAATAAGAGTTTGAGAATTACAGATGTGCAGCTATGCTCTATCCAGAAAAAACATCAATAAGTGAATGTTAAGAGGCCATTGGGTTTTTCTCCTTTGGGTGCGACCAAGGGACAATCTGATTGAAATTTTAAAGTTTTATACACATTTTCATTAGGTTGAAAATAGCTATGCTGCTGTGTGTCCACTTTCAGAAACAGGGAGTCTAAAATAGATTAGAGCGCCATTAAGATAATGGGGGGGAGTCATCTGAAAGCTAATAGTGGACAACAATTTCTAGACTTGAGTTATGCATTGAAAATATGCTTGCAGAATGTTTGAAAGTAAAGTTCAATTATGACACTTCTAAATAAACTTCCATGCTCTAACTCAATCGTTTCATAAATTTCCACAAGATTATCTAATTTTGGAGATAAAATCAATTAAATCAAGACAAACTGGAAAAAGAAAATGTTATGCTGTATTTATCCCACAATATAATAGAGTCGAAACATTTACTATTAATTTTATATTTGGAATTTCCGTCCCAAAAAGTCAGTAGGTACTAGAACAATGGAGCTTTCAAGCGTAAAGCCAATAAGTTTTTCCGAGGTAGGGGTACCAAGAGAAATGGAGCAAAGGCGGATAAATGGAATTGCTGTGTAAGTTAGCCATGATTTAACTGAGTGGCAGATATTGGCTTAATAAGTGAATGGTCTGCTCCCACCCTCAATGTTCCTCTATCACTTTGCATTCTGCAATTATAATGTAAAATATGACCAAAAATTACATACTGCATACAGATCTCCTCCAGTTCTTCACGATGATGCCCCTGGCAGCACAAGCATGAGCATATGCTCCCATTGCAGTACAGACACAGTCAATGACCTTCTCACAGTTACATGAGGCAACTTTACACATCTAAAAACAGAGAACAATTCTGTTATAATTTTAAATATCTCCATTATGGATATCATGACTTTAAAAGCTAACTAATGGAACAATCATTTAAATTTTAATATTCTCCATCAATCTGAATCTATTCATAGGGTCTCATTTTTACTTTTAAAAATGCCAGTTTAAATTCTAACACAAGATTATATTATTTTATTCATAGGTAGCTTACTGTTTCAGTATGATTATTAGTACAATCTGATTTCCAAGCCTTTTTAAATGCTTAGTTCTGTTCTGTAAAGCTATTTTTTGTTGTTATCCCAATTGTAATTCAAGTACTTAATTTAAAACAAATACAAGGATGCAGTCCCCATAGTTATCTATTAATTGATGTGTCCTGGATTGGGGAGCATAAACAAAATTCTGTTTAAAACAAACTGACTGTATTTAATTAAATATAATTTCTAAAGAAGATTTGTGGTGGTGTCTTGATTGTCACAGGTCAAATAGTGCTGACAGTTGGACTCCACTTTCAAAGGGAACCACTGATATAAGCCATTCACAGTATCTTGGACTTCCAGGCACATGTCGTCAAATGGAAGAGATGTTCTGAAGGTCAGATGAGTCTGACTATCCACATCACCGCTGGACTCATCAGTTGGAACAGTCACTTGCCGAGAAGAGACCAGATGCGATGTACTTGTTGCTCAACTTAATGCCAACACTACTGGAACTTGTGAATTGTGGTGGAGTGGTGTGGTGGGTTGGGAGTGGGGGCAACTCATTCAGCCCTCGACATCCACAAAGTAATTGCATGGTGGGTGGGGACCATGGGCAGTGAGCTCAGGCAGTGAACCAAGTACCAGGATGATCTCGCTCAACATACTTTCATTTGTGGAAGTTTGTTTAAAATTCTGACTTACTTCATAATACTTGTCAACTTCTACGATGGAATGGCACCCGGAGAAAGCTCCTGCTGGGTCTTTCAAACAGGCACAGTGTTCTTTGGCAAAGTTTTCTGCAATATAGATATAAGTTATAATTACATTAAATATGAAATGATGTCATTGACCTAGTAGCCAGGATTATATAATGTGGCTTGCAAAATAGTTGTATGTGCTGCTCATATATCAACTGACATTGATAGTGCGAGTCATTAGTGTGCTTTGATGAGATTTGTGGGCATAGGCCCTGATCCAGTCAGCAGTTACCCACATTTTCCTGAATTGCCCCTGATATTGATTCCTTATTGAGTTACTCAAATTCCCATCACTTAGGGTGGATAATATGATTCAGCAACTTCGGCCAGGATAAACTTGAAACAGGGAGCTTCCTTTCATTAATTTCAATAGAGAGAATAATTGTAGAGGACAAAGTTCAGTAAAATAATATTTGAAACTTTTTAAAAATTGCTTAATTTCTGCTGGTTTTTGAACATTTCTGAGTGTCAAATACATTCAAAGTCCTTGACAATCTCAGCAACAAATTAACTCGTTTGTCAACAATTTTTCAACTGTCTTTGGCCAGCTCTTGTTCTCCCCTCTTGCACCCCCCAGCTCTGTGTGATGAAATTATGTCACAGAAGTCCCTGCCATGGCACAAGACCCTCTGATGGCAGAGTAAGCTTCTGACTCATTATTGGCCACAGATGTTAGCCACTTCATTTGTTGGAACACAACGAGGACCAACTGCTGAGTAACCCATACTCTGGAGGGCACTGCCAAATTTCTTTATCGGCTCAACCTACCAATCCTCTAACAACAAAGGTTAGGTCCGGTCAAGCTGGAACAGGTTGTTTTGGTTGAAACATCCAGGGAATTCCTATTTACTAAAACTGTTATGACTGTCAGCAAAAATCGACAGCAGCCAGGCCTAAATCAGAGACTAGGCTTGTGTGATCTATGATCAATGATATTACAAGAAGGAAGAGAAATTAAACTTAAGTGGTTTATTGTAACGAACATAATGTTTGTCCACATTTTAAATGCTCAATAAACCAGTTTAATTTGGGTCAAAAATGTCTCATCTAAATACAATCCTTATCAATCTGTCTTCTAGCAGTTAGGAAATGACCCCTTCTCTTTGTCCACCATAGATATTTAGATTAACTTGCTCCAGTTTGTAGGAAGCTGGTTCTCTGGTTCCTGTGGTGATTAAGAGAGAACAATTTCCACCTTAACTTTAGTTATCTCAGAACAATATTTAACCTGATTCATCCACGAGACACAGAATCACACTGTTTCCATTAGATTCCTTATTCTTGTCTCATTGTTTCTTACGCCTTTGTTTCTTTTCCATCTTTAGTCTTTTGCCCAAAATGTTAATAGTAATGTATCTTTACATTCTTAATCTTCCATTCCTGTATTCTTCAGCCTCCCTACTTCGATTTTGTTGATGAGAGGAAGTGGGTTTTCAGTTATCTGCAAACTCTCAAAGATTTATGTGTAAGTGTCCAGATCACTTTTTAATGCATGATAATGTGACCAGAAGTGGGAATTGTGAGGTGGTAGGGTCAAGATGAGATGGCTACACTTTGGAGTAAAAACCAGTTGACCAGTTTAATTCACACACTATATTGCCATGAAAATTACCATTTTCTGAGCTGATGCATGTTGGATTCACTTTTGGTAAAGGGCATTTCTCATCATCTTTCCATGAATCACAGAATGTAAGGTAAGTGGGTTCCACAATGTTCTGTGCAGATAAAAAGTCATCTTCTGCATTATCATTGAAGGTGCCGCATAAACCTGGAGGAAAGAACAATTCAGGTCATCACAAGAAAGCAGTTATATTTGTATGTAACCTATTCTGATAAATGAATGAAACTGAATTCATCTCATTAGTGATCTACGGCTTATTGCATTGTTATAAAGATTGTGTCTTTTTACCCAAAGCAGTCAATGTAATGTGACTATGCTCTCGGAAATTGACAAAATCAGGCATCAGATGGTTTTCCATTCTACCCAATTTTAGTTTCAAGCATATTATTGGGAAACAGAGCAATGCACAGTTTATGTGATTATGTTGGTTTCTTGATAAGTGGGCCATCTTAAAGTCATCCACAGCTTGTTTTTGGGAATCTTCATTGACACTTTTCACTTCTTGTGTTCAATTTACCACATGATATATTTCGGAGATGCAATTCCAAATCCTATTCTAAAAAAAAAGAGCTCTGGTGGTTTAATGTGGATCAAGGGGAGGCTTTACAAAAGTAACTGACCCCTTGGTAGCAAACAGTGATGTTAATGTGCTTGGTCAAGTATTTCTGCCTTTGTTAGTACCAACTGCAGGGAAATCAACTCAATATTAGAACATTTTTCTTAAAGAGCTGATGCATGGGTTGGAATTTAAAACTCTGAAGCTGTTACTTCTGAGTAAATATTGCATTCAATACTGTGTTAATTTAACATATCACTGCCTAAACCAATAGGTGAAAACAGAATCAAACTATACTGACTTAGAAATTCTATTACATAATACAATCTTTATGCACACTATGTGGTAAATGTATAAAATGTACTATTAAATTATTAAACTATACGATAAAATTGTACTATGTGCAAAACAGATCGCTGAGCAGGATTGTGGGCTTACTACATCCATTACAAATATTTGATTTTGCCTCTGGGTCCTCCATGCACATAATATATGGAGGTGTCCTGGAAAGCACAGAGATAGCCAATGGCATACATCACAGACCTGTGCACCATCTCCACAAAATTCACTTTTACACATGTAGGCTGTGAAGAGCCTGGACCATTTTTTCAGAAGTGGGCCTTCACTACAAACGTCAGGACCAGTTCAGTGATTATGAAGACCTGCCTGAATAGGATTCAGCTCCTGCAGTCCAACCCAAACTACAGCATACAACTATAACGACATCCCAACCCCACCCTGAAGGTTCCAATCCGCCCTGAATTGACTCAGACCTTCAACTCACACCTACTTGTTTTTTTCCACTCTCTTCCCAATGTGAGAATGGGTGAAGGAACAGCTTTTAAATACATTGAACAAGCAAGGCCTTCACACAAAGCATGCATTGGCTGCTGCACACTGAATATTTAACACAGCTTTCTCAGCATGGGAAAATCTCAAGCCCATTTTATCAAATTCTATAGTTTTCTATTAGGCAACAGTAAAACATCATATACTGTAGGCGCAACAATGTTACTTTAGTACCCTACTTATTTGATTAAATATTCTCCTTATTCAGTCTGTGAACAAGGTCAAAGGAGCAAACTAATAAATGAAAGAGACAAGGCCAATTGATGAAGAATGTGACTGGAACACTGTTTTATGAAGAATAAAAAGGACTAAGCAGTATGAAATAGAAACTGAATAAGTTCGGAGCTCTGTTTTTCAGCAAATGTCTTAACTCCAGCAACCTTATCTCACAACACTGCTCAAAATCAATAATTTTTTGTTCCAAAAGATTTTCACAATTAGATGTACCTTTTGTACTTCCCTGGGCACTTCTGGGCAGTGTGATGTAAAGTTGCATGATGGGAGATACCTGTATTTGCATCTTCAGTCCAGATTTTGCATGCATTTGAACATAGTGTGATGACTGCTGAAATATTATTACATCACCTAAGAAAAATGTTAAGAGGTCAACTACGTTAATCATTATCTGTTTAACTGCTTAGTAGATAGATTGATGAATTGATTGAAAACTATTTACCATTTCCTAGAGGCAATCCCATAATATTTCCATTTTGTTGAACAGTACCGTCACTATTGATTGCGTAAATGTTCTAAAATGGAAAGATTGATGTTATAATATTTTTTATATAAAAAATAACAAATAGAAAGTGCTTGAATGAAAATCTCAGAATTGTACCTGGTACTTTATGTATGTAACTCGTTGTAAACATGTCTGTTTGTATGTTGCTTGACATGGATGCATTTCAATTTTCACTGACCAGTCCTTTGTCTGCAAAGAACAATTTTAAATCCAAAACTCAGAAATATATTTGATAAGCAAGCTGGGTAATAGATGCAAAGTGTTCAAAAATTAAACACAATGATTAAAATCAGTTGATGCAGCAAAAGCTCACGTACAACAATAGCATAGTACGAGCAATCTCCAATCAAATTATAGTATGTGCCATCAAATGTTGTGACATGAGTTCCTTCTTCAATTTTGCATATTCCAGGACAGTTAAAGTCAGTACAATCCCACATTCCACCTCGACAGGTGCTAAAGACAGAAGTAAATATATTTATTGCAAATTACTTCTTTTTATTGAAACATTTGAACATTAATTAGCTGATATGTTCATGACTTGTACCATTACCATGACTGGCAGAAAGAATTCCTCATTTCTCCAGAGCTATAAATTTTTCCACCATATTCACAAGGACAGTCTATCTGTCTGATGCATCTGTTACCACCTCGGAGGTTATCGAGGACAGTACCTGCAGAACAATGAAATAAATACCTAAGTACACTTGGTTGAAAGAAAAACAGTCTGTGACTTTCATGAGAAGAATAGGAAAAGTTTTTCGAAGAATAATTACGTTTCCCAGTATAGAATCGCAGATTTATTTAACTCAATAGAGAAAAAGATTTTCTTGTAGGACTGCACATTCCCCCAGCTGTTCTTGTTTCCAAGAATCTTTAAAGAAAACTATCTACAATGTGGACAATTGATTAGCATTGATTTTAGTTACTGCTTTTACAGAAGAAGAAATATGTGAACTTATGTCAAAAAACAATGTAATTTGTCTGAAAATTAACTCCTGAAAAATTGATCTTTTCAAAGCTTTTTGAAGTATATCTCTTTGCTGCACTTTATTACAATGCAGCTATCTAAAACAATGAAAACTGCTCACTCAAAGGAGAACTGAGAAATATGATCATGGATGGCAAGTTTAAGATTTTCACCTTGTCATCCTTCGAGTTAAATAAGCTCTTTCAGTCCCAAAAGAATAATGCAGTTATGGAACATGGGCAAATTGTTTGACTGACAGCTGGAACTGCCGAAGGGAGCTGTCAACTATCAGTCATTCACAACTCAGCTTGTCAATGACTGCTTGTTCTTCAATGTTTTAAACTTTTTAAAAGAAGTTAAAAAAGATTAATTTAATTAATTGTCTGTTACTTTTTAAATACTTAAAATAATTTATTTCAAACATATTGAATTTTTGAATTTATTTAAGTTTCAGTAGTTTTTAAATGTAACTGAATTCTCAGATAAATTTAAAGGTAGTTAAAAAGCCTTTGTCAGCCCACAAACTGCCAAAGACTGTTTGGTTGTTAAGGCTGGAGCCTTAGGATGTACAGATTAAGAACTACTTGCCACTCAGACCCTGTTCCATCTTGTGGGAGTCTGTGGCCAGGGTCCGGAATGGTCTGCTCCATTATTCATTAAGATGCTTTCTTCAAGTAATCTGGACCACATGTAACAGTTAAAAATTATTACCTGCTTGACAACCACATGTATTAATACATTGATGACACTGTTGTTGAGAGTTTCGATCAGTGCAGGTTGGCATACAGGCTGGACCACACTCTTGGTAAACCTGATTCCCTGGACAGGTGGGCCGTGCTGAAAAAGAAAATTTGTTTATTTTCTAATTTAAACTGCTCAGTGTTGTTCAGCAATGGATGATAATTACCAAATTGTTAGTTATTCAGGCAGGAGACTGAAAAAGATATTGCAGTGGTATTAAGTTTTAAAGGAATTTGGTTCAAGTTTTTCACAGAGGTAACTTACTGCATTTATGAGAATTCCTCCATGTATTCCAAATTGATGGATTTACATGTGTACATTGCTTTGATGCTTTTTCAAAGCTGGCACAATGGCAATGTGGTGCTCCTTTACAAGCACAAATATCCATCTGACACATCTTCATGAAGTTATTGTTGATGACATCAGAAGAGCACAACTTAAAAAGTTTTGGGATTTCTGAACAGATCTGAGAAAGAAAAAAATATTTTACTGAAAATCTTCTGTACAGTATATAAAATGAAGAAACAAACAAGCAATATT
>JARFYF010000051.1:30656421-30672456 GCA_030265395.1 Rhina ancylostomus | reverse complement strand
GCCCAGATATGTTCTGTTAATAGAAAGCAGCACACATCCACTCAGCTACTTACCCAATCAGTCTACACTTAATCTTCAACAAAGGGATGGAATCTCTTATCAACAGTGCTATCAAGTGGTACCTACTCACCAGTCTCCGATGCCCAATTTGGGTTTCTAAGGGACTACTTGGCTCCTCACTGCATCTCAACCTTGGTCCAAACATTTAAAAAAGAGCTATATTCCAGAGGTGAGAGTAATTGCCTTTGACATCAAGGCAGCATTTGACCTGAAATCAACGGGGCTTCAGTGGCTGAATTCATACCTTACTCAAAGGTCGTGGTTGTTGGAAGTCTATCATTCCAGCCACAGGATGTTGCTGCAGAGCTTCCACAGAGCAGTGTTCTGGCACAACGATCTCTACCTGTTTTATTAATGATCTTCCTCTGATCATGAGGTTAGAAGTTGGGATGTTTGCAAATGATTGCACAATATTCAATTCAACTTACAACTCCTCAACAAATAAAGCAGGCTGTGGTGTATGCAGCAAAACTGTGATAAAATTCTGACTGGGTTCATAAGTGGAAAGTAGAGGTGCCAGGCAATAGCCATCACCAAGACAAAAGAATCTAATCCTGTATTCTTGACATTCATCGGCATTTTCATTGCAGTCTGTTACTTTCAATATCCTGGATGTCCCATTGCCCAGAAACCCATCTGGACCAGCCATGTAAATACTGTCACTCTAAGAACAGGCGAGAAGTTGGGTACCTTGTGGTGAGTTACTCATCTCCTGACACTTCATGGCCTCTCCACCATCTACAAGGCACAGGTCAGGAGTAGGGCTGGATGAGTACAACATCAACAACTCTGAAAAAGCTCAACCTCATCCATGACAAAGCATCCCACTTGATTGGCACCCATCAACAGTTCTGATGCAAGATCTCAACCCGAAACATTGACCATACCTTTGCTTCCATAGATGCTGCTTAATCCAATGAGTTCTCACAGCAGTTTATTTTTTCTCTAAGCATGCTGCAGTGTGCACATTTACAAATGCGCTGTATTTATTTGCTCATCTACTCCAATCGCCCCTCTCAAATTTGGAGCCCCTATTGACAAAAAAATAGTTGTAGCAGGTGCGTGGGAACACTGCCAATTGCAGTTTTCCCTTCTTTCTAACTTGGAAATATATGATTGGTCCTTCATTGTTGGTCCAAATCCAGGAACTCCCTATCCAACAGCATTCTAGGACTATCTTCACTAGAAGGACTGTAGCATTTCAAGAAGATGGCTGATCACCACTTTCTTAAGGGTAGTGAGGGATGGGAAGTAAATGTTGGCCTTGTCAGCTATCCCTGGATACTGAAGATAAATTAAAATAAAAGCTGTGGCGGAGCCAGTGTTTTATAAAGGATCATCATGGATTGTTTTCGTAATATATTTAAATCCCAAGACTTTGCATACTTTCTTAAACCACTCTCTCATTGCACCCTTCCTCTTTCAACAAATTATACACATGTACCACCCCCCCCCAGATTTCTCTGTTGTTTACCCCTTGTAGACCTGTGTTCTCTAGCTTATTTTGCTCCTCTGATTCTTCCCATGAAATGGAACACTGTATTTCTCAGCATTAAATCTCATTTGCCAACCATCTGCCCATTCCAACACCCTGCCTGCCTCCTCACAATACAGAACGCTTCTACATTTTGTCACCATTCCTTTTGTGATACAATGCATGCTGAGACTTCAGCCATGAAATGCTCCATTTTGATTGGCTAAGTAGTTGGCAGCATGTGTAGAGGGAGGGTGTGGTTGCAATATTATGAAAGGGCGTGATACAACAAATTCACTTTATGTTGGTGAATATAAATTATTGGCAGATGAATCATAGGGTTGTGGCGAATTGAACAGTATTCATTATCCCCAACCACTTAGACAGGTGATTGAACATGTTGAGACTCTGCAACCCGGAGCCCAAGTCCTGGCTTTATGCACTGACCTCACACTTTCTCCTGCACACCATCTGGAATGTTTGACTGGATAACATATGGATAGATCACGTCTCTCTTATTTTTCACCGTCTGCAAGACTACAGCTGAGCCACCCAAAAAACATGAAGTATTTTCTCTCCTATGCATGCCTTTATTACATCTTTTTCCTGTGCATACTAGTTCCACAATGACTTGCTTTACCTGCTGCTGCCACAACACGTGCTTTGTCAGAAGTGTTGGCTAGCTTGAGGTTTTGCAGGCCAGCTTTAAGTGGCGTAATGGACAATATAGTAAACTTGGTGCAAAGAACTGCAGCCAATCAATAGCATTATCAGAGCCACCAGCATATAGCAATCATGTCTGTGTGCTGCCAGTATTGGGAGGAATTGCTACAGATTAATTATAATCATTATTCAAGCTTTGGCTTTTGGTCTAATATGGACCCACAATTTGCTTGTGAGCTAAAACAATGCATCACTATGGGCTTTGACAGCCGAGTCCAATTAGTCTAAAAATGTGCTTTTTCAAAAGCAGCTGCTGCATAGTATCTGACATGGGAAATTCTGCTCATGTTTTCCCTCTTCCTGCGCTTCACTTGTACCGGATTTTCCCATCCCCGGTTCAGGTCAGATAATTCAGCAAAGGCTGGAACCTGACCTTGGAATTTTCAACTTCTTACACAAACTATTGACCAAATAAACCAACTATAACATTTGAGAGATATCTGCAAAGGGATGTGGTTTATAAATTCTCTTCTATTTTCCTTCTATCCAGCAATAATGCTGAGAGGATCATGAAGATGATTCAACCTGTCAAGGTTGCCAATATAAATTTCCTACACTTCCCACAATTTATCTTGGTGCTCAATAGAGGAGGTTCAGAGGGATTTAGAAACATAATTCTAAAAGGGATGAGAAGTAGCAAAGCATGTTGAAATACTCTGGAAGGAAAGCAGGAGGTAAACATTGAATTACTGAGAACAGGTTATTTATAAAGTGGGGAAGGGCATCAACAAAGAGTTTTGATGTGCATGGGTACCAGGAGAGAAAATATAACAATATAAAGCCTGTGAAATAGGATAAGGAAGATATCAGACAGCCCCTCAAACCTGCCCTGTCATTCAATAAAATCATGGTCTCAAACCTATTCCCTTGCCTGATCCCCTAATCCAAGAACCTCAAAATTGAACACATTCAATTTTGGGGTCAAAAATTCCAAAGATTTAGACCTCTCCAAGAGAACAAATTCCCACTCCTCTGAATCTTGTGGTCACTCCAACCCTTTCCTTCATCTCCTCTTAATCCTGTGATTATGCCCTCTCATTCAAGAGTTATGTGGACAATTCCCTCACAAAGGGAACTGTCCACATAACTGAGCATGCCAACCTTTTCAGCAACCCCCACTTTTCTTATTTGTGTGTGTTTAATGAGATTGTCTATTATTCTTCCAAGTTTAAGAGTTAATTCTGTTTACCAGTCTTTCTAAGACAATCCCTTAACCCAGGAATCAAACAAATGATTCTGTCTACTCTGCCTCCTTTAAATGAGAACAAAACTGTAATTTCCTTCTGTACCTCTTTGTTAACTCCCAATGTTTCACATACAAGGGCAATCAGTTTTCTGACTACAAATATTTAATAGTTGCAGAAAATTTAAATAATTCTTATCTTTTCTATTCTTCTCAAAACAATGGGTAACAGTTTTGCCCACTTTCTTAACCTATAGATAGTCTCTGCATGCATTTTGGTCTGGACTGTGTTAAAAGTAGATGTCACCTGTGGTCCCTGCTTGCCCACATTTAATTGTGCTGGATGCAGAGGGCCATTTTCACTGACCCGTTTTCACCCTTTCGTCAATGGTGTAACTTCAGCAATGACTCGGCATCAGGTGGTACAATGTAGAGAGTTCTTGAAAGGCTTTGATAAAAGGCAAAGCTGGATTGGCTCTGTGATGGATTTTAATTTTACAATCTTAGAAACACTAAAAAACAATGCAATTTGAAATAAATTATATAAAAATATAAGTACTTTGAAAAAACCTAATTGAAAACAGAAGCAATTAAAAGTAATAAACTGAAGTAAAACAATTAAAAATGTATTTACCTTCTGTATTGCCTCCTATTCCATAGGCTTGAATCCTCAGAAAATGCTGGAAAGCAACAACAGAAAAAAAATCTTTCTTTGATCTGAAACACTGTTTATAGATGCTGTCCTGATATAGATCCTGACCCGAAATGTTGACTGCCTGCTTTTCTCCACGGATGCTGCCTGGCCTGCCGAGTTCCTCCAGCATTATCGTGTTTTTCATCACACATTATCTTCACTTGGAAAAATATCACTGTTCCTTCATCTTCATTGGGTCTAATTCCTGGTAAGCTGTACTGAACCCTCACCAGACAGACTGCAGGAGTTTAGGAAGGTGGCTAATTACCACCTGCCCAAAAATAATTAGGGATTGGCAATAAATGGTCTTTGATAGTGACGCCCAGCTCCATCACAAGTGAATAGATTAAAAAAAAGACAATGATCACACTTTCCCTTTGCAGACACAGCCAATTATCTAACCATAAAGCAGAGTCTGATCACTGAAGTTTCAGTTTACATTGCACCACAAGTGGAAGCGTCCCAACACTTGAGTGTTACAGATGAAGCTCAGGTTATTGTCACGCACTTTCGACTGTACCATACAAGCTCAAGTGACTGTGTATGAATACAGTAATATTCAAAGGGGACCTCAAAAGTATCACAGAACTCCAATCTTTCCTCAGTTGATGACAAGGATTTCTGAGATAGCAACCCTGGCTGGTGACAGTGGCTCTGTGGTGCATGAATTGGCTGTACTCAGGATAATTGCTTTCATAACAGCATCACATCTCAACATCAGTGCATTTGCTGTAGTTTGTTGCTCAGCCTGACCAGACTGCTGCCAAGGCAATACAATCCAAAACTGGGCTACCTAGATTCATATGTGCCCAGAGCTGCCTCCATTGCAAGGCAGCAGCATTTCATCAGTAGCTGGGAGCACTGCACAGACAGACAATGATATACAAAGGAAAGGCAGGAGTATACACAGAGTTTATAAATTGACTATATGTGCTTTTGCCCTTGATTTGTTGTATATATCTGATTTGGAATGTTGATAAGGTCAAGTTCTGAATCAAGAAGCCACTACTCCGGGGGTGACCTACACTGGTGATGGGTATATGGTACAACTGGGATTTTGCTTGTTCTGAGGGTACTCCAACAGTGCCAGAAAGATGGGTGTTGCACTTCTCTAACCAAATATCAGAGAAATAACTACATACATTTTAAAATAATGATAGAATTTGACTTGGAAGTGTTCTGCTGGAATATGGGGAAGTACCCATGGAATTGGTGCCTTTCTTCTAAATGATAAAGATCATGTGTTCTCACATGCTATTGAAGAATCCTTGGCAGGCATCCATCCACTATGTCAGGAGGATCAACTTAACTGCAGTGTACTGATGGTGGTTGGAGTACCTGAAGAATTGTGAGTGCCAACCAGGCAGGCTGTTTTGTCCTGCATGATGCCAAACTTATTGAGTGCTTTTGGAAAGTAGAAAATATTCTTGAACACGGACAGATCAGGCAAATGGAGATCAGGCAAGTCATAACCCTGTCTTTTGATTGGGGAAGAGAGTCTGCTGTGTCAGGTAAGTCCCATGCCACAGAATGACCAACTTTTGATGGATTCATGCAGACATTAGAGCTTATTCCAGTCTTAGCCCAAACATGGATCAAAAAAGCTTAAGTCTAGGAGGAGGATAAAAGTGATTGTCCTTGACAACAAAGGAACATTTGTCCCAGTGTAGCACAAAAGAGCAAGAAAACAATCTACATCTGAATGCAGCAAAAATGGATAACATTTGGGCTTTGACTTAAATGAAAAGTAACATTAATGTCATACAAAGGCAAAATAATGACCATTACAAAAAAGAATCATACTACCTTTTTGGCACAGCTTTGTGGGCCGAAGGGCCTGAATTGTGCTGTAGTTTTTCTATGTTCTATGTTCTACCTGCTAATGATATTCAACATCAATGTCGTCAGATTTACTACCATTAACACACTGTAGGTCACCATTAACTCAGCTTAATCAGCCACAAAATAATACTATGACTAAAAGGCAGCTCAGTAGGGGTGGATATTCTGTGGCAAGTGATTTATCTATTTTATCCCTATAATCTTTTGTATGGCATATGGTAGAAGCTTCCAGGAATTTCTTCCACTTGCCAGGATGAGTGCAATGTAACAACATGCCAGGAGCTTGATGCCTTCTAGAACCAAACAACCCATCACACTGTGCTATGAAATCACAATAACTGCATTGTGTACATTATACAAATGCATCTTAACAGCATGGCAAGTACTCTTTTGAAAATGGCTCTTAAATTTTTGATCTGTCCCACCAGGAAAGGCACATTGGAAATAAAGCCAACCATGCTCACATGTTGCATGCTATGTCAGTTTGGAAATGAAGAGTAGTTCTTTCATCATTGCTGGGTCAAGATCGTGAAACTCCTTATTTAATTGCACCTTGGGCTGCACACCCAATAGGATTGTTGCTATTCAACAACACTTGTCACCATCTCCTTCTTGAGGGCAATTAGGAATGGGCAATACATGCTCCCGCGTAATGCCCACCTATCATGAGTGAATCATAAAAGATCAAAGCAAATGCTGCAGTGACATTCATCCCAACACTTCAGTTGCCTAAAATATGATGTAATTGATCCAAGGAATGTGTTTGTTTCAAAATGATCTAAATTTTGACAACATTTTGTTCAGCTAATTTCAATTTCTCTGGTTTCATGGCAAAAAATAAACAGAAAGTTAACATGAAGCTTTCAGTGAAAACTTCTTCATTTCAACTATTTATCTTCTTTAATTTCAATGCCATTTTTGTTTCACTCGCAACCTTCCCAAATACTGTGACAACACTAAAAAAATCTTACGGACAGTTTTAAGTTACATCACTTCTAAGGTTGATTTTATACTTTAATTATCCTATATGAGCATTTTTATATATAGTTAAATTCTTTTACCATTTTACTTGAATATTATCTTTTACTTTTTTGGTTGTCAAAAAGAAGTGGTTCTTGATTTTGGAGACCTTCTAAAAGACCTTTTGCAATAGGTTTTAAGTTTTTTTCTTGCTTGATCAATATCATGCTGATTCTGAACCATGCTTTGTGGTCAGTAGCAGCATCATACACTATATAATGTATAATGCCACACTATACCTGATGAAGGGTCTTGAGCCAAAACATCCACCGTTGATTTCCCTCCATCGATGCTGCCTGACCCACTGAGTTTCTCCAGCATTTTGTGTGTTGCTCCAGATTTCCAGCATCTGCAGTCTCTCTTGTGTGGCCACACTATATCTTTCATGGTTTCTGCTGACATAAATACTGCTTTCATAAATACTGCTGACATCACTGTTGCAGCCCTTCTCATCAAGGACACTAGAAAGAGATTTTAAAAAGTTAAAAATTGAAATTATTTGCAAAAATTGAAAGAATGACAAATGTGTATTAAAAAACAAACTATAAAATAAAGAAAAATATTCTAAAAGCTGAATTAAACATATCTTTTAAATGAAGGTCGGTGACCCCATTGAAATTAATGGGGTTGTCCTACTTGTGCCTGATAAGCCTGATGTAAAACTAAGGGCAAGATAGGAGGTGTATTCAGCCATGCAGCTCAGTAACTTCCAGAACATTGAGTCTAGGGGCAGAGCCAAAGATCAGAAGATCGTGAATCATATCTCCAGCATTTTCCTGGCTTCTACGCAGTGGTATACAAATGCAAAATTCCAGTCAGTGTTGAGGAATAAACTGCAGTTAGCCATTTTCTACCATCAGAGTATTCCAGCGCATTGTCATCAAAGGTCTTGTTTCTTTTACCTATCAGATAACCCAGATTTTGCTGTACTGGAGCATTTACTGCCTTTCACGCAGCCCCTCAGCTTTGTCTCTTAATGCCATGGAATCTGATGTAATGCAGGACCCCTGAGGAGAAAGGGTGGGTGAGTCAAGGAACAGAAAGATAGATGAGTGAGCGTCAGGGAGAAAAGTAGTAGATGTATAGAAGAAGGAGGAGTTACATGGAATCCCAAATCTCTGGAAAGAGTCAAAATAAGATAACCAGACTTGACTCGATTGAAAGTGAGGAATCAGTTTTATTCACCGTTGTCTATTGACTCAGTTAGCACAAATTGTGTGGCAATTGTCAATTGTCCTACACAGGGAACAGTGATAAAACTAGTTTTATTCTAGGACTGCAGCTCTACCTGAGGCCAGATCAGGTTGATTGACAACCATGTTGATTGACAACCTATACATTGTCCTGAAACTGACTCCATTTCATCTCAGTCAAGCAAGATCATTAATATTCAGAGCAGATTCATTGCAAGAAGCAGTCAAAACTGGAGTGAACCTGCACTTGCCTTGCTCAACACCTGGCTCCCCTCTCCAGGCCCTACGCTCCTCTCCCTCTGTGGCATTCCATCCAAAGGAAACAACAGTTGGTGTCAGAGCTTATTGGTGAGGCTTACAAAGCTGTTTGACTACAGGGCACATTGTTACCCATATTGGGGCAAAGAAAATCAGAGATTTGCAAGACACCAGAATTGGAGATACACAAAAAATTTAAATTATAGCATCAGAGCAAATAAATCAAAATATCATCAAGGGGAAGTTTCAAAAATATTGTGCTGAATCATGTTCGACCGGCCCATGGCTCACCTCTCCCTCCGGTGAGATCCCAGAAGATTCACTTATGTTTCTTGACTACATGGCTGCCAACATTCTCTAAGTTTTGCATCTGCTGCTGTTCCATGAGGTCGAAGGGTCTGCAGGTGGCGAGGAGGCTTCAAACAGCAAAATTGAAGCCCTGACCCCAGAATGTCTTAATTGCCATCCAATAAAGACCTTTTCCACCATCTGTTAATATCTCCAATGATTATATAATTAACATTATTAAGAACTATTCTGAAAAATTATTTAACAGATTTAATTTGGGTAAATTCATTAAACATGTTAATATTAATTGAGATTTTAAAAAAACAAACCACTAAACTTCACTTACATTTTCAATGCAGTTGAGCCACCTTCTTCAAGTAATTCAGCATGTGATAAATGTGTCAAGCTGGCAAAATGCATTCAGTCCCTCCATTCAGTAGTGCCCTTGGACTCAGTGTAGGCACGTCTGACCTCCAACACATTCTGTGCTTCTGTTCTGCAATGTGCAAATACAGATGTTATGAACCACTGTAAAAAGGCATCGGCTAGTTCATAAGTATGTTTTAACTGTGTAGATTAATCCTGTAACTTGTTTTCAATTATTTTGTTTATTGTGAAATAACTTTTTTGTAAATTGCTTGGCAGCTCTTGGTGTGATTAAACCAACATGTAGTCAAAAGTTACTTAAATTGTAATAATGCAACTTAACTTTCTGTGACGTGTATTTCATTTCTACTGTGGAAATTTAGCAATTTCATATCATTGAAAGCAATTCAATAGTGAGGCGCTTAGCCATGTCGCCGAGCTAAAATTAATTAATTTAATGTATTAGGCCTTGCTGTTACTGAGACTGTCTCACAGCAACATTTCTCTAGTACCTTTTGTTTAATTCTCTGCTGATAAGTTAAGTTTTTCAAGTTAAACATATTTCCTTTTGTGAGACTGGTGTTTGTTGCCATGTAACTTTATTTTCTCACCAATTGTGCAATTTATTTGCTCTCAGATTGTAGATGACAAGAATATACTTCCTACCTCAGTCTTGAATGAATAAGTAAAAAACATTTCTTGGAATTTGAATTACAGATGGGGATCTTCCTATTCTGAGAAATTCAGGAAATCTCATTGGGTTTACACAACAATGTTAGAGCTATGACTTTCAATGTCGAGTGGAAGCTCACAAATAAGCAGATTTATTAATGGCATTCCCATGAGTTTTCTTTGCAGATTAGAACTCTTAGTTGGTTGCAGCTATTTAAAGAGGTCACTGTTTTTATGAAATAAAAATAGAAAATGCTGGAAATACTCAGAACATAAAAACACAAAAACTTTGGAGCTACTACAGGTCTCAGGTTAAGAATGTCAAAAATTTACTACTTTGCGGATGAAGGCATTTCTTCTCACCCCAGTCCTGAATGACCAGTTCTTATTTATAGAGTGTGAATCCTTGTTCTTGGACACCCCAACCAGAAGAAATGTCATCTTTTCTACTACACTGTCAAGGCCCATGAGAATTTTGCATGTTTCAGTGAGATCAACTCTACTTGTGCTAAACCCAAAACATTGCAGCCCCAGTTGCCTTCATGTCCCCTCATGAGATCAACCTTACCCCTTTCCAGAAATTAATCTGGTGAAAGTTCTGTGGCATCAAATGTGTGAGAGCTATATTTGCAAAGATAGGTAGGAAAGTAGGTTGTGAAGTAGACATAAGGAGGCTACAAAGGAATGTTGATAGGTTAAGTAAATGGGCAAATGTCTAGCAAATATTCTATAATATGAGGAAATGTGAGACTGTCCATTTTGACAGGAAAGAAAATTTAAAAAAAACCATTTTATCAATGGTGAGACATTGCAGAGTTCTGAGACACACAAGTTACTGGGCGTCCAATTGCATGATTATTGAATGCAGCTTCAGCAAGCAATTATGAAAGCGAAAAGAAGGTTATTGTTTATTGCTTGGGGAACTTATTACTTAAGTAGGAAGGTTGTGTTTCAGTTATACAGGGCATTGGTAAGACCACATCTAGAGTATTGTGTTTAATAATGGATCTCTTATTTAAGGAAGGACCGAAATGTATTGGAAGCAGTTCAGAGAAAATTTCTGAAATGGGTGGGATGCCTTGTGAGGAAAGTTTGAATAATTAGGCTTGTATCTGCTTGCATGTAGAAATGCAATGGACGACTCAATAAAAACATATAAGATCCTGGTATCATGACAGGTTGGATGTTGAGAAGATATTTCCACCAAAGCCAGGGTCACCTTTTCAAAAGAGCCACTCATTTAAGAAAGAGATGAGGTGAAATTTGACCTGAACCATGAACATTCTTTTTCTCACTTCAGGAAATGCCTGTCCTTTGGATGTAGTTCATCTTGTTCTTTATCTACTTGTTAGCACATCCAAGTATCCTGATGACAATCTGAGACTCAAGAATTACATTTGATTTTATGGAGGTTTCAATGGCAAAATTCAGAATTGATTCAATGAAAGAAGGGAGAAGGAAGGAGTACAGAGTAGATTTCCTAATTATTGGCGGGGGTAACTTATTTTGTATCATGAGGAAGGATGACATAAACTTAGGAGGAAGTTGATTGACAGAGATTTTCAAGATTTTGCAGGGATACATGTATCAAAGAAGATAGAGAGAAAAATATTTCCTGCTGTCAAAAGAGTTGAGGCAAGTGAACACTAGCATAAAATCACTATCAGGCTGATAAGGATAGACACTGGGAGAAACTGGGAGTCAAAGAGTCATCGAGTTATACAGCACAAACACAGTACCTTTGGCCCAACTCGTCTATGCTGACCAAGATGTCTCTCTGAACTAGCCCATTGGCCTGTGTTTGGCCCAGATCCCTCTAGGCCTTTTCTATTCATGAACCTGTCCAAATATCATTGTAAACATTGCACCTACCTCTACTGTTTCCTCTGGCAGCTCATTCCGTATACTCACCACCCTCCATGTGAAAACGTTGCCCGCTCAGGTCCCTTTTATATTTTTGCCTTCTTGCCTTAAATCTATGAACTCTTGTTTGAGACTCCCCTACTCTGGGAAAAAGAATGTGCCTATCCACCTCATTGACTCCCCTTATGATTTTATAAACCTCTGTAGATCATTCCTCAACCTTCTACGTGCCAGGAAAAGAAACCTCAGCCGATTGAGACCCTCATAACTCAAGTACTCCACTTTGGGCAACATCCCCATGAATTTGTTCTGCATCTTTTCCAGCTTAACAACATCCTTCCTGCAGCTGGGTGACCAAACTGCACACAATTTTGCAAAGGACCCTGAGTAAAACTGAAGTGCACCATCATGGAGATCAAGTAAAACTGAAGTCAATGAACATCAAGGGGAAAACACTGCAGTCATTGGAATCGTAGCTCATACAGAAAAAGAAATTATGTTTGGTGGAGGTCAATTATCTCAATCCCAAAGTGTTCCTCAAGATAGTATCCTGGTCCCAACCATCTTCAGCTGCTTTATCAATAACCCTCATTCCTTCATCAGGTCAAAAGAGGCATTCATTCAATGTTCTGGGGATCACCTTTGACCAGAAACTCTACTGGATCATCAGTGTAAACACCATGGCTACAAGAAAGGACAGAGGCTAGATATCCTGCAGTGAGTGACTCATCTCCTGATAGTGCAAACCATTTTTACCATCTGCAAGGCATATAAATTAGAAATGTGAGGGAATACTCTCGACCCACCTCAATAAATGCACTTCCAACAGCTCTCAAGAAGCTCAAAACCATCGAGGATAAAGCAACCCACTTGCTTGGTGCTCTTTCCACTATGCTAAATATTATTTTCATCAACCAACAGCGTACAATGGGCAGCACAGTGGTGCAGCTGGTGGAGTCACTACCTCACAGCACCAGAAATCTGGGTTCAATCCTGACTTTGGATGCTGTCTGTGTGGACTTTGCACATGTTCTCCATAAACATATGGGTTTCGTCTGGATACTCTATTTTCCTCCCACACCCCAAAGGTATGCAGGTTGGTAGGTTAATTGGCCAGTGTAAATTGCACCTGGCAGATAGGTGAGCAGTAGAACTTGGGGAGAGTTGATGAGGATATGGGGAGCATAAAAAATGGTATCAATGTAGGGTTAATGGTTGGTGGTTAATGACTAGCGCAGACTCAATAGGCTGAAGGGACTGTTTCTGTGCTGTAACTCTCAATTAATCCATGACAATGGCTGCAGTGTATGTTAGTTACAAAATGCAGTGCAGTTACTTGCTCAAGCTACTTTGACAGTAAAACCCAAACTACAACTTCTACCTCCAAGAACAACAAGAACCTTTTAATTGGTGCCCCATCTATCACTCTGCACTATGAATGTACCATAGTTGCATTGTGTTCATTGTACTAAATGCACCTTAGCAGCATGGCAGGCATTCATTGACAATGGCTCCCAAATTTCTGACCTGTAGCACCAGGAGAGGCAAAGACATCTGGTACATTGGAATAAAGTCAGTCATCCTTTCAAGTTACATGCCATGTCAGGTAGGAAACAGAGAGCAGTTCCTTTACCATTGCTGAATCAAAATCCTGGAACTCCATAATTAATAGCAATTTGGGCCACAAAACCGCAAGAACTATTGTTATTCAACCATGTACGTCATCACTTCCTTCCCATGAGCAATAAGGGAGGGGCAATAAGTAACACCCTTAATAACAATACCTGCATGTCATGAACACATTATAAAAGATCAGTTTCAATTCCACAATGATACTGATACCAACACTTCAGCATCCAAGAATATGTTGTAACTGACCCAAGGAATGTATTTGTTTAAAAAAAACTCAATTATTAATCACTGTAATGCTGACTTCAAGATCTCTACTTCCATAACAAAAAATAAAACAAGAAGTTAACATGAATCTTTCAGTGAAAACATCATTATTTCAACTATTTATCTTCTTAATTTCAATTTCATTTTTGTTCGAGTTACAACCTTCTCAAATACTATGATAATACTGGGTGGCACAGTGATGCAGCAAGTAAAGCAAATGTGTGAAAATGTAAGATTGTCCATTTTAACTGGAAAAATCCATAAATAGTGATAGTATCATGATAACTAACCTCTTCTGACAACCACGAATTATATTTGATTTTAGAGGCTTTAAATGGCAGAATTCAGATATGGTTCAGAGAAATATATCTGGAATCCACAGTTAGTCCAAACCTATATCACTGTCCATAGGTCTGGTCATTATACTTTACAATGGATATAATGGCCTTGAAAGGAATGCTGAGTATCACATTACTGTCAGGGTCCCTAAAGTTGAATTATGAGGAGGGTTTACATAAACTGAGAAGGAATTAATTGATGGAGATTTTTAAGATGTTCCAGAGGGATGGATCAGTCAGATAGAGAGAAATATTTTCTGCAGCTGGAGGAGTTCAAGACAAGGGAACTTTGGGATAAAATGTGTAAAATCACAGACAGACTGATAAGGAGAGAAAAAAGGAGCCAGATAAAACTCAAGTGTAAACTACGGTCAAGGCTGAAGTCATATCTCATACAAAAGAAGGTTGTTATGATTGCTGGAGGTCAATCACCTCAGTCCCAAGCCATCATTGCAGGTGCTCATGAGGGCATTGTCCTTGGCCTAAATATCCTCAGCTGCTTCATCAAAAACCTCCATTCTTTGAGAATTCAAAAGAGACTAGATCCATTGATGACTCTGCAATATTTCAATTGACTTCACAATAGCTCAGAATATGTTGTTGTCTTTACCTTTAAGCAGCAAGATCCAGACAACATTCAAGCATGGACTGATAAGTGGCAAGTAACACTCACTGCACAAAGGTTCAAGACAATGGCAATCTCCAACAAGAGAGATTTTAACCACTTACTCTTGACAATCAATGGCATTACCATTATTGATTCCCCCCACTGTAAACATTCTGGCACCATCATTGACAAAAACTCGACTGGACCAGCTAACATAAATATCAGAGCAGGTCAGAGGTTGGGTACCCTGAAACAAGTGACTTATAACCCAACATCATAAACCTTCCCCACTTTCTATAGGACACAGGTCAGACATGTGATAGAATATTCTCCACTAGCCTGGATGATTTGAACTCCAACAAAGCTCAAGAAATTCAGCATCATCCAGGACGAAACAAACCACTTGATCAGCACACGATATTTCACCCTTAACATTCATTTCTTTCATAACTGTTGCAACATGGCTGCACTCTGCAATATTTCAAAATGCACTGCAGTGACTTGCCTGGAGCTTTCTGGCAGCACCTCCCAAACCCAAAACTTTTACATTGTTTTGTAGGCAAAAGTATAATTAAAGAATGGGAGTCACTTAAGGTGGAGTGGTTTCAGCTGGTCTGGGAAAATTCTCATGAGAGAGAAGAATAGGAAATTAAAGCTGGAGATCCATACATGACCAAAAAGACAGAGAGTAGTTACAGCAGAAACAAACGATATAACAGTAGTCAGATTGCTAACATATGTGAAGCAAATGAACTGTGGAAAGTTCAAAAGGGAGATAAAGAAAGAACTAAAAGAGAAAAAGAAATGGAGAGCAGGAGAAAAGCCAAGAAGAAAACATAAAGAGGAATCCAATAGTCTTTCACAGGTAGCTGCACAGGAATAGGATTGTAAGAAGAGCAATGGGTCTGATCAGAGAACAAAAAAGAAAGCTCCTCATAAAGATAGGGAGCATGGGTGAGGTACTGAATCAGTATTTTGCATCAGTCTTTACTGGGGAAGAAAATCTCAGTGAAGGAAAATGTCACTGAGAATCTGCATGGTCCAAAATCTGATTTAAAAAAAGGTATCAAAATGGCTTGCTGGTCTTAATATGGATAATATCATCTGGTCCAGATGGGATGCATTCCAGAGAGGAGTAGGGGAATAAATTGCAGAGGCCCTGGCCATAATCTACTCAACATTCAGGGCATTGCCTGATGACTACAAAATTGCAAATATTACACTCTTGTCCCAAAATCAATTGAAGGATAAAATCTGAAACCAAAGACCAGTTCAATTTAAAATAAGTGATGGCAAGATTTGAGAAACAATAACCAGGGGCAGGATTGACAGTCACTTAACTGATTACCCACCGAAAGATCTGTCACCTGACCCAGTTCATTACCTAATACTAGATCTAATATGGCATTCTCTCTAGTCAGCCGTCAACATACTGTGATAGGAATCTGTCCTGGAGACACTTAACAAACTCTGCCCTGTCTAAGCAGGTGCCAATAAATATTTGGGAAGTTGAGTGTCCCATGATAACAACCCTGTTATTGTTGCACCTTTCCAAAAT
>JARFYF010000051.1:30615141-30625294 GCA_030265395.1 Rhina ancylostomus | reverse complement strand
ATTGTCACAAGCAATTCCATTCGGAGTACATGACACTACATTTAAAGAGAGATATCACTATGATTTAAAACAAACCTGTCAATTCATAATTTGCCATGTCTATATGCAAGCCACTTATTGTTTTCGTGGCTCATGTTGACCCAGAGAATGCAGCTTCAGATTATGTAATTTAATCAGAAAACTGTTTTGAGCTCCACACGATATGCTCCATCAAAAGACCTTTATGTGTGATATTTAGTATTACTTGTATTTTCAAGGAATTTTTTGAGAAGAGGAAGCTTAAGTCCAAATTTAAATTCCTAGCACCACCAGTATCACCTCAACAGAACTCTTCAGTTAGCTGGGATCTCCTTACTCTGCATATTGTTAACAGAATAGCCGCAAAGAAGGAATCTGCTGGTAAGAGTAGTACTGACCCTTGTGCATAAACGAGATCACTTTTAAACTTTGTTGCTATGTCTTTATATTTTGTGACAGATTTTTAAAAATTGGGTAAAGTCAAGCATTTACTGAACTAAATTCCCATTGGGAAAATGTGCTTAATTTTTAGGTATCTTCATGGTGTAGGAATTGTTTAAAATTTTACACTACAGAGAATGATCGTTTGGCCCAAAAGATCTATGTTGGTATTTGTATTCCACATGAGTTTGCCCTGTCTTATTTCTTTTCATTTCATCATTCCATCAATCTTCTATCTCATATACTTACCTCAGTCTCCTAAAATGCACCTTTGTGATGTGCCTTCATAACACATGTACTAATGTTAAACATTCTCAGTGGTTTAAATCTTTTACAAAACACAGATTGAAAATCAAGCAAGCAGTGTTCAGTTTCTTCTGGAACCACGTCTTTTTCAAGTATTTTCTTGTATGTTATTGCTTTGAAGAAATCAAAGAATCCCAATGGGGCAAAAATTTATTTTCAGCGTGGATCACAAGAAGGAGTTGCTGTTGCTACTCTGCTTAATACTAATCTACAAGAAGGTATGGGTAATTGTGAGTCAACTCTTATAAAACCAAGTTACTGTGCCTATTTAGAGGAGAGAGCAACACTATCAAATGCAAAAAGGTACCTATTATAACTGTAAATTTATATTGTCTGACTTGCTGCGCAGTTCTATTTGTTTCTAAGTTTTGTTTCAGATTGTAAACATTTTTTTCAGTTTTTTTTGGTCTCTTGTGGATTTAGTGGAATGAAATGTTGAATGTTAGCTGTTTTCCTAATTGTGTGGGGACACCCCAAAAATAATTGATGTACTTGCAGTCCTTGGGTTATGAAATGGTCGCATTACTGAGAACTGTCTGTAAACCAAATTTTTCTGTGTCAGAAACAAACAATTTCTCGCAAAACCAAGATAAAAACCCATTGTCCAAAATACTTGAGCCTCCCCTTTCTGATGTACTATTCTGTTTTTTCTCGGTACTGCCTCACATTGCAGTCTGTTGGTACCCATTGCTTTACATCAACTTCTATAATTTTCATGTTTCATCAATTATCTTTCACGTTCACCTTAACACTACCCATAATCAAGCTGGAACATATACCACATCCAGTTTTTCATGAATACCACAAAACATTTTAATATTATTTGTTAGGCCAACAAAGCTTCAGTGAGAGAATTTGCATCGTCAGATTTTTATTAGTCGTGTCTTCCTGAACTCAGTGAGCCCCAGCACTTTAAAAGGTACTTTTTAATTGGTTGAGTGCTTTTATACTTGTTTTTAATCTAATGACATTTTCTGCAGTTGTTACATTAAGCCTTTCTTTTGAGATGTTTGATATGTATGCACTTGGAGATTAAGTTTGGATTATCAACAGTGCAAATAAATATCTATAAACATGCTTCAGTAAAATTGAATATTTAAAGTTAGTATTGCATTGCATAATAGAGTGCACTAAAGCGTACATGACTTATAAACATATGAAATTTGCCCTCAGAACAATGTTGAAATGCAAGACCAAGTTACCATGGGTAAAAGGTCATCATGAGGGAGTTGATTTGGCACTGGAGAGAGAATATTTTGCAGGGCTGCAAAAAGAGAGTACAGATTGCTGTGTGTGGAGTCCATGTAGACTTAATTTACTGAATGATTTTCACTGGTTATGTGCTTATGAGGCATGGGTTTTTAAACCATCAGAAAGAGATGTTTAAATCAAACCCTAGTCTGGGAAAGAAATCCCTTTTGCTCAAAAGAGGGCGCAAGACCAAACAGGTGGATTAACTTCTTACATGCCAGAGTAAAAGAAAGAGAAGGTCAGAAAAGTCATGAGAAATTAAATAGCATAAAGTTGCTCAATAGAGGTCCAGCAGTTGACCCCAAATATGGAATATTTAAACAAAATTAGGAGAATATAAACTGGAAATGAAGACCGCCAAAATGTTTTCGCATTCCTCTTAATTTTCGCTCACGAGAAGAGTTTTGTGGGGACACAAGAGTTTGTGGGACTCGGGAATTTTATGTTAAGAGTTAGAATACAAAATCTGCAGGAGTCTCAGACAAAGGATCTCATTACAACTTGTTGAACGTAAATTCTTGGAAAGTTGAGAGTCCTGCAGCTGTGCAACTGAAATATAGGAAACTGATGAAATAAGAACTACACACATAGAGAGATACAGCATGGAAACGGGCCATTCAGAGCACTGATCATCAATCCATTTACACTAATCTTACATTAAATGAAATTTTATTCTCATCAACTTCATTCTCACCCCTCTCTTGATTCTACCACTCACCTGCACATCAGGAGCAATTTACAGTGGTCTATTAACCTTTCAATCTTTGGGATGTGGGAGAAAACCAAAGCATCTGAAGAAAACCCATGTGGTCACAGGGAAAATGTGCAAACTCTACAGAGACAACACTGTGGTCAGGATTGAAGCAGAGTCTCTAACGTTATACGGCAGCGGTTCTTCTCACAGCACCACTGTGCACTTCAATCTCGAATTGTATCTCCAAGGGGTAAATATTTCAGCTTGAGACTTCATGTGTCATTGCTGAACACCAAAGAGACTCCCGATGCAGAATTTGATCAAGCAGTCTGGGTTGTGAAGAAGTGGTGAAAATGAATGTACAACCAATCAGCCATTCTGTCTATTGTGGTTCAGTAATATGGAGATCCATAGAACCATAGATCAATGCAGCAGATGCTGGAATCTGGAGCAACAAGTTACTCATATATGATTCCACTTATCACCTTCCAGCCTCTGTCTCTAACTTCTTCTTCCATCCACCCCCCCCCATCCCCAAAATCTGGCTCTGTCTTACCTATTTTTTCTTCCTGTTTCCAACTATCACCCACCAGCCTCTGTCTCTAAACTCCCTCTTTCCCTACTGCTCCTGATTTCACCCATCGCCTCCTAGCCCCATCTCAACCATCCCACTTTCATCTTTATTATTGGCTATCTTCCCTCTACAATTCTGAAGCAAGGTCTTGACCCAAAATGTTGACTGTCCCATTGCCTCCACGGATGTTGCTTGATTCACTAGGTTCCTTTAGCAATTTGTTTTTTGGTCCAGGAATAGTGCACTTGTCAGATCGGTAGCTTTGCTCAGGTCCTTTGTTATGTAAAGTAGTTTTCAATCTCACAATGAGTAGGATAACACCCACAATATTTTAAAAAGATTAACAATTTGACATTATTTAATTGTTCCCTAACCCTTGTGGGAAACAAATCAGTTGGTTATGTTAATTGTTTACTTGGTTAAAAAAAATGTAAGCAAGAGATAATCAGAAAAAAATGGGATAAATACTTTTATCATGAAGGAAATGAAATGGGGAGCAGGGTGTTGAAGTTTAAATCAAAACAATTAATTGCACTTTAATGATAAAACAATGTGGATTATGCTGTTTGTGAAGTCTCAAAATGTGAGAACTCCAGTTGTGACATTCATTGAAGTTACTATCAGCTGACTCAGAAGTCATGGTATCTCGGGGTACAATTTTGTGGGTTCTTTTGAAGCACAGCTTGTTTAAATACAGTGGGTTGTTTCTGGAATGTGGACTTTGAGTGAAGGAGTTTGGTCAGGCAAAGGAGCAGCTTGAAATTTACAACTAATTTAAATCTAGCTTAAAAAAACACAACAGGATTAAATATACTGTGTTAATTTTTCCATCTCATGGTGAGCCTGAGATAAATTAGCTGGTGATATTCTTTTCTCCCCATCTTAAAAGGGAGTTACTCTAGAGTGTAGTCCACTGTATAAATTTAACTGAAGCTGTATCTTGAACTTCGGCATAATTGGTAATACATCTTGATTTTCTGACTCCAGATCTTTTCTCCTAACTGCCTTTATCGTATTCTTTAATTTCAGGGCCACACCTCCTCCTCTCTTTTGCCGATCTCCTGACAAATGAGCCATCCTGGAATATTTCCTTCCCTACCTTGCTTGCTTTGCAACCAGAAAGGATATGAGATTATATTCATTTATTTCTATTTGTACTGACTGTATTGTTACAAATGCTGCAGGATAAAGAGCCTTCAATTTCATCTTTTCATTTTTTTCCCTACTCTGATCTTTTACAATTTGGATGCAGCTAAGGGCAGAAAGCATTAATGATAGTTATCAATTGGCCCTTAAACTGTGTTATTAGAGGGGATAGCATAAATTAGAGGCAAGTGTAACAAGAATTGTACAATAATCACTGCGGACTTCAATCAATGAAAGATTTGACAAACTAAATTAGCAATAATTATGGAATATAAGTTCATGGAATCAATGCAAGGTGGTCATCCAAAACAGTATACTGCAGAACAAACAAGTAACAGGCCATTTTAGTTCTGGTGTTATACAGTAAGAATAGATTAATTAATCTGGCAGTTGGAGGACTTTCAGGGAAGAGTAGTCAAAATATGATTGTTTCAAAGTGATCTAGTTAAATCGAAAACCAGGGTCTCAAATTGAAACAAACAAAATTTTAAAGGTGTGATGTATGAGTTAGTATGGTCGACTTGGAAATTAAATTTAAAGGTATGACAGTGGATGAGCTATGGCTAAAATCTAAAATGCGTAGATTACATCAAATTTAAATAACAAGGCAAAAGTGGTCCAAGCACAGAATGACAATGAAATCCTGATTGTTCTGAATCTAAATAAGAACTGCCATTTTTCAGACCAGTGAGGTTGAAAATCTCATAGCAGATGAATTGTGCATGTTTTACTGCTGTTGATGCCAGTTGATAGTGCTTTACACTGAAGTAACCATGTGAGGGTATATGAAAGTTCTACTGAAATGTTAGGGGACAAGTATCCCAACTGATACCTATACATGTAGAAATGTGAATCAAACGTATTAAAAAATGGCAGATAGTATAAATACTTGCAATAAAAACAGAAAATGCTGGAAACACTCAGCCAGGCAGTATCTGTGGAGAAACAGAATTAACGCTTCAGGTCAAAGACACTTTAAATATCTTGAAATGAGCATCCATTCCACAGATCATAACTGACTGCAGCATTTGAAAACGTAACTTCCACAACTCTCAATTGAATATCTGAAAACAGTGAAATGACCATCTACCTTATGTTTTCATCACAGATGCATCAAACAATGTTGTTCATGTAGATATGAAGAAAGATACAAAAGTACCAATTAAACGACATAACATTGAGCTGCCAATGTCTCCTTGCTATACACCCTCTCGAATATTCCTGGAAGAAAGTCAGTGCAGGTAATTTTTTGTTAAGTGGTGGATTTGAGGGCTTGCACTGTGGAGTGTGTGCTGCAGTCTTGTGCTTTTGGTTAAACATTTAAAAAGTACCACAAACAGTAATACAATGCAGCAGCAAATGAGACATACAATGCCAGAATTCCTTTGCTGTCTTCACTATTTACACCTCTGTTCTGTTGTAACAGTCCAGATATGCCCGTCAAAGGTATCCTCTTCAAGCACATGGCAGTTTTTAGGTTTGCGCTCTTTCTCAATTCGTGTAATTTTAAACCTCCCAAAATTGTCTTGGCTCAATTTATAACCTCAAACATATGCAACTAAAATAAGAACAGAAAATATGAGACATGTTTAGCAAGTCGGGCATCATCTGTGGAAAGAAAAACTGAGTTAATGTTTTAGCTTGAAGAACTGGGAAAGTGAAAAAGGAAGTTTTAAGTCGCAGACAGTGTGGTTAGGACGAAGGGATATGCTGAAAGGGTTTTGAGTAGAAACCTCAACAATTCTTTTCCTCCCAAGACGCTGCTCAACCTGCTGAATTCCTCCAGCAGATTGTTTGTTGCTCCAATTTTGGATCCAGTTTCCAAACCAGTTTGCCTTGGATCCCATGGGCCCTAACATTTTCAGGCAGTCTCCCAAGTGTGACTTGTCAAAGACAATGTATATCACATCCACTGCCCTGTGCTCATCAATACACTTTGTTACCTCTTCAACGAATTCAATCAAATTGGTCAGACAGGATCTGCCCTTGATAAAGCCATGATTTCTAATCTACCTTAATTTTCCTGAAAGGTCATTGACCTGAAAAGTTGATTTTGATTCTCCTTCTGCAGAGCAATGATCCCTATTCCATTTTCTTTCATTTATTCCTGAGCCTAATCATGGCTGGAGTCCATCAGCACTCTCCAGTATCTCACCCAAGAGTTGTATGTACCTAAACCTGAATGGTGAGTTTTGGGAAAGAGTTCACCTTTTATTGTATCTTCAGGTGCTGTTCTCACCAAATGCCACAATATGTACACTTTTCAATAAAAAGCAGACTTTGCATGACTTTGAATTTTTGTGTATGTGAAAGAGGGGTGAAATCTGAGGGTGTTCAGTGTTTATCCATGTCTGAACATAAATAGAGACTTTAATCACCTACCTCTGGTAGCACCTAAGGTGAATTAAATCCTAGTGATAACACTGCAAAATTCTAACTGTAATTTGCTGCTGCAGTAAAAGCTTTACATCCAGAGAACTTAAATGTGAATCTTTCCGTATGATTCTGAACAATTATTCAAACTAAGTTAACTGCAAGTTAAACATAAAGATTTTTGTTTGTGTCTCAACAGCACACAGAAAGAAGAATGGAGCAGCAAAAAACACTTTACTAATACAACAAACTTAAGATATGGAGAGGTGGGTGCAAATCTAAAATTTAAATATGATCAAACTGAATGTTCTGAGTTCATTATCTGAAATGGTGAAATGCAGAAGTCATGCCTAGAATGCAACAGCATTTGAGGCACTTCATCTCCCCCCCCCGCCAAGTGTATTAAGTTTTTATTCAAAAACTATAAGATCAACATTCAACACCAAACCAAATAATATTAATGTTGCCCAAAAATATAAAGTAAGGTCAATGTCATTGACTTTCCCATTTCTGCTTTTGGTTGCTGTTAGGTTGCTATGTCCTCAAGCTGCTAAGTACACAATCACCTTCAAAGAATTTTTAAAAGAATGGCAGACCAGGATGGGAAAAAACTGTGCAAGTGTTATAGAGTGTTAAATGAAGATTCAAATGGACATTCATGATAACTGAAATATTGAAACAAACTGTAAAAGGAATTTTGCATAAAGGAATTTTAGTGCATATTTACTGCCAGGATGTCATTCAAGTTATAGCTCGACCTCATCCACTTCCTTTATGCCAGTCAATCCTCAACGGCTCTCATTTGCAAAAGCTTGCTGAGCCATTCTAAGGAGTATATAAATTTTTACTCCTGCTTTTGTGTCTTTAGCATTTCACCAACATATTAATTTCCTACATCAGTTGCAAGACTACCCATCTGACACATCTATTTGTGCGAAACTGGTCCACACCAATTCCAACCATTTGCAATAAAATGCACCCGTACTGAAAAATCTAGGTGCCCATTTTTAAACAGTATTTTCTGGTTTCAATTTGTGTAATGCTATTTACTTTCCTGGTAACATTTTCATTTGTTCTTGAATGAGGTTATAAATATTCTTTTTACTTTTTTTTTACCCTAGCTTTCTCCTGTAATGGAATCAAATTCTCTGGAATATAATGTTTTAGACAATTCAGGTTCTTCAATGGATCAGTTCAATAGACTTTCAGTGACGAATTCATGGACGTCTACTAAAAACTACCCTTTACAAGAAAAACTTGGCACGAAACACTCTACTGTGTGGGATAAGTCCTATGACAATCAGAAACTTGTACAGGTTTGAAGGCCGTAATAGGTGCATTTGTTTATTTTGGTATTTTTATTACCACCACAATTTCACTCTGCAAAATATTCTCATTGTTGACAACACAAAAGGCCACCCCATACTCTGAAAAATATGATTTGAGCAAATGTGCTGGACTAATGCTTACAGCTGTGCATCGAGGTGTATGGGGGATTAATCATACATGATGCATCATCAGTAAAATACATTTAAACATAAGTTTTATTTATATTCATTGCTTTCTTCTCCGAAAAGTACTGATTCTTTCTGGGGACAGTCGTAGGGATATTTCTCAAAGCTATTATCCAAGTCTGTTGACTAAATTTTCTGATAGTAATTATATTTTAAAATGTTATTAATACAATAAAATGTGGACTGGTAAATGTTAAAAGGCTGCTTGATAATGGAAACAGGTTTCAATCAACAAAGTAGCTGTCAATACTCATGAAAGAGTGGTGGCCTTGTGAAGTTTCTTTGTGAGCTCAGAGACATGGAGGTCATTTGCTGTCATCTACCAGCATCTCATTTGAGGTCAAGTAGTCACTAAACTGAAGAATGTATTCATTTAGCTGACTTCATTCTTCACTGAATAATCCTTTAAATGAACTCAGTGATAAAGGCACTTCATTTACTGTTTCTTTTCCATTTGTTCTTATGACATGGTCTAGCAACACTACGTTATCGTTAATCCCCTGTTGCCCTGCAATGCTGACAGTAGATGACCTTGAGTTTGCAGTAATGTGGTTGATTATGCCTCTCTGGAGGACGTAAAAGTCATCTCTGAGATGTAGACGAGATTGGGCAGGAGTTGTAAAGTTCAGTCCGAGAAGGAAGTTCATGAACTACTTGGGTATATGCACAACTCTGGTAACTTTCAAGATCACTTTTTTCTGTTGTTAGGCCTCAACTACTAAAGGAATCCAGTTATGATCCTCCTCAGTGTTGCAAGAAAAATTGTATCAGAAATTGGGACTACTCTGACAGCAAGAAAATATTTTGCTATTGTAATTTATTTTGCTCTAAAATTTACAGAAACATTTTATTCAAGATGGCTTGTCCCCAAGAACTGAGGTCACTGAACATGCTGTTCTTCTTGCCGACAATGAAAATCTGATGACAAATCATAGAAGTTTCCCCAAACATTCAAATGCCAGGTCTGTATGAACTGTGCTATAGAAGGAAATATCTACAGTAAACAGTCCAAAAGTATTTTAAAGCTTGTCTTTAATCAGTGGAATTTCAAAGGAAGTGGTCAAATAAGACTTTTCAAATTGGATGGGTACCTCTAATGGTCATGATTTTTTTTTCCATGAAGATGGGTAACTTAGCCTCAGGTAGCTGCATAGTTGAAGTAAGTTGTTGTTTCCACAAAGGATTTGTACTGACTGAAATTGGAAATTAACTGCAGAGATCCAAGTTATCAAGCTGTTGAGGGAGGAAGAGGGTGTCTCCAAGTTGCCTAAAAAATCAGCACTTGTTTTGAAATACTTGGCACTGGCCTGAGTTCTGTGCATAATTATAATCTGACATTGCTTACACGTTCCCTTCTCCAGTAAACCAAAACTGAGAAGCCCACTCCTCTGACCTTTGAATTAAGATCACGGGCTAATTTTTGAACAGGGCAGATTGTCATTTCATTGGAACACATTTGGGGTATAATTGATAGTTTTCAGACTGATTAAAAAGTTTGTTATGCTAATAGTTAGCAAAAAGTATTTTCTGGATGAAACCATAACTGGCAAGTCACACCTATCAAGAAAGATTGAAGCCCTGGACTGTTCTCAGTCAAAAAAGGTTAAATGATTTACAATTTTAAAATTATGAAGCAGTTTGATATGGTAGATAACTAGTTTGTACTTGAGCATTTTTTGATTTCATTTTCAAGTATCATCTCACCTGTCTTAATCTTAGCAGCATAAACTCCTGTTTCTTTCTCTTTCACACGTATACCTCATTTCCATTTAAGTGCATCAATGCTCAAAATTTCACAAAGCCATCAATGACTCCATTGTAATAACAAGCTATTGT
>JARFYF010000051.1:30510276-30526590 GCA_030265395.1 Rhina ancylostomus | reverse complement strand
TCTATTATTATGGGGGCATATTCAAGTTGGTATAGAGATAAGCAGATTGACCATATGAGTTTATAGGCTAGTGGGTGGCTACTCCAAAGTGGTAAAATGCATAAAATAGACAAATATGTAATAGATATGGTAATGAGCATCTGGAACATAGCCTTCCCCTTTATTGAGTTAGGGGATGTTAGATTAGCAGAAAGGAATAAACCAGACTTGGTTCTTTTTACTCCTTAATATAAACTACTCTTCCAAAAATTGGGAAACATTCAAGATCCAGCATCAGAAGAAACAATAGCAGGACTCTGCTTCGCCATTCAACCATGTAATGGCTGATTCAATCTTGGCCTCAACACTACTTTGCCACTTTCTTCCAATATTCTTCAACTCTCCTATAGTTCCGACGTCTGTCGATCCCCTCTTTGAACATATTCAATGGCTCTGCTTCCATTGCTCATAGGTGAGGGACTCTACACAACCCACAGAAGAATTTGCTCCTCAGCCAAGCCCTAAATGGGAACCCCTTATTCTCAAACTATGTGCCCTAGTTGCAGAAAACTCCAAAAAGAAATACCTTCTCATCTACCACATCAATTCCCCTTAGAATCCAATACGATCTTGCATTCTTCTAAACTCCAACAAATATATGCTGAACCTGCTCAAACTTACATATGTTAACCCCTCTTTTCCAGATTCAACCAGTGATCCTTCACTCCACTGCCTCCTATGTCAATAAATCCTTCCTTGAATATGGAGACCAGAATTGCAAGCAATACTCCAGATATGGTCTCACCAATGTCCTCTGAAAGCTTTATCAAAACTTACCTACATCTTAACTCCACAGCTGTTGCAATGAAAAGCCAAAATTCCATTATCCTATGTATCTGCTATATCAATACGCTAACTGTTTTTCACAAACTCAGACCCCAGATCTCTTTGTGCCACAGCATGTAGTCTCCCTCTATTTTCATATTTTACTTGTCATTCTTTCTTCCAAAGTGGGTAACCTCACACATTAAACACCACCTACCAACTTCTTACCCATTAATTTAATCCATTTATATTCCTTTGCAAGCTCTTTGTCTTCCTCACAAATCAATCAGTTTCCCTTTCACAAACCCTTGTTGACTCTGCTTCACTATCTTAGAGTTTTCTAAATGTCCTGTAATTATCTTCTTATAAATGGATTCCAATATTTTCTCCAATGACAGATCAAGGCTAACCGGTTTCCTAGTTCCTGCCTCCTTTCTTGTATAGCAGCTTTCCAAGCTTCTGGGACACCTCCACAATCCAGTGAATTTTGGAAGATTACAACTAATGGATTTCTATATAGACCATCTGTTTCAGGGGACTTCAGCCTTGAGCTTGTTTAGTTTGTCTTTTACTTTTTCCTCTGGTGATAGAGATTGCTTTAAATTCTTTCCCAACTATAGTTCCTTGATTAGCTACAATCAGAATGTTTTAAATGTCTTCTACAGTGAAGACCAATCCAAAGTAATTATTTAGAACTTTTCCATTTCCCAGACATCCCCAAAGGGTCCAACATTTACTTGACCTATTCCTTTATATAAATTTTTGCTCATTTATTTAAAAATATTTGCCATTTATTCTCATACTTTACTTTCTCTCTTTTTTATAATTTCTTCAGTCATTCTTTGCTGGTTCCCAATCCTCTACTAGCCTACCAAAATTCTCCAAACAGAATCCATTATTTAATCTCCAAATAAACTGGAAAAGGGCTCAGGATGACTGGTGAGGTGCAGGCACAGGCTATGAACAACACCTGAGCACGGAGAGCAATACATAGCACCATATGTCCAGTGACCAGGTCCTTCCTTGTAATCAGGAGGGAACTCCATTGCCAGGATCTTAGTTTTCTCTTTGCATATCTATAAACTCCACCTAGTTCTTGGCCCATGCTCTGGATCCTCCAAACCCAGTACCTTCAGGTAACTGGGCCCGATATCGAAGGATCAGTTGGACCAGTTGCCAAAGGACACAACTTCACTTTAGCTGCCAGAAAAATACCATCCCCAACAAAGCCACTTTGGTGTGGCCGCCTCAAGTTGTGCAGAGACCCTGCGTACACCATCTGCAACAAAAAAGGGGTCTGTCAATATTGACTTGGAATATCCTTTTCAGTTACTACCATCCATCTTTTGTAGAACACTTAATCCAGAAGAACACATTTGACACAAATTAATCAGGCAGTTAATTAATGAAATACCCTCAAAGCCCTGCAGGTAATGAGAAGGCAGATGCTATTGGGTGGTTCCTCAAGTAGACTGTTAGGTCACTTGGCTGACTGCCTTATCAGTAGAACTGCCAAACAAGCACTCAGATCTTGCTAGCCTGGTACTGAAAAAGACCTCCACATCAGATCCTGATGTACAGTTGGAATCTTGCATTACATCCTGCTCTCAAGATGACAGCAGCGGAGACTGGACTGTTACTCACCTCCTTCTAGATTAAGCAAACGCTGAGAAGATCTGGAAAGATGCGCTGGTCTTTGTTGAGGTTCTTCCCAAACAGCCACATAATATTGGATTCCACAATGCCTACAAACAACTGAGAAACATCAACTGCCACTATTGGACCATACCAAAGTACATTCTCTGGTCTGCCTAAAACTCACTAGTAGTCATGACTCTTTAAACTGTCACCATGTCCAACAGCTTGTGTGAACCAAGGGGAAGACATTCAAGATACCCTGTTTGGGGGGTGAAGGGAGTTTAGAAAGGTGTGACCAGAAGTGAGGACTATGAATGAATATGGCAAACCAGCATATTCTGACATCTAGGAGTAAACATTGATTAATACTCTGAAGTTTGGTGCAGCCTTTATGGAGATAGCCCATAGTTTAATTCCCACCCATCAATGCATTACTGAGCAATGGAATCTGTTTAAAAGCCCCATGACTGTTTGCTCAGGTAATATATGCAAAACAAAACTGATGTCATGCCGACAAAGTGTCAATGATTGATGTGGCTTGTTATAAAAAGATGTTGTCTTCAATGTGCTGTATTCATAAAAGTGCCAATTTATGTTATGAAGAATTTTTGTTGGGGGGTGTGGAAGGATGAAAATCAGATGGAATTCACATAGTGCAAAGCTGCTCCTAGCCAAGTCAGTCTCGCAAAGCCATTCCCATATATATTCTGGGATGGATGATTAAATTGAGAGAGCCATCTCAGACTCAAACAACAGCCTGATATTATAGTACACTCAATCAAATTTTACAAACCTATCAAACACCTCCATCACAATCCCTGGGCATGTATTAATCCATTGACTGGACAGACCCAAAAGGTGCCAGTGCAATGGCTCTTGAAGCCCTCACTATTAACTCCCATTAACTGCTAATGTCCATCGTGCTAGGTAAAATCTAAGGTTTAAATCTAACACTGAGATTTTGGACTCAAGAACCTAACAGGAAGAAGGGAAAAAGTCAAACAACTATCGGTGGATCACAGATCAGCATGATCTCAGTTGAGTAGCAAAACTAGTTAGGAGCTAAACTGCTTACTCTTTATCCTGTATTCATAATGTACGAAATAAAAGCACCTACATCTTGAAAGATTCAAGAAATATTTTATAAAATTGACATATTTATACCATTTGGCCTCAGATTTGCCCCTTCTACTGATGTACAAAAGATCGCGACAACTACCTCAATAAAATGGGCACTACCAACATGGTTGTTGGACAATTCTTTTGTTACCAAATTTTAAAGTTCTGCTCACAGGTACAACCTCCAAAAAGGCTGCTCTTGGGCAAAATTTTCCAATTCATCTGCAGCAAGGTTAAGCCTTTCAGATAAATTTGGATTATTATTATCTCTCTCGTGAAATGGGGGTTTTGGATCAAGAAAAATGTGATTAATTTGTGCAAACATGTCAGGACCCCAATGACAGGGAAGACAAGGAAACTCAAATCATGAACATGCAGAAACACAACAAAGGTTGAGAACCTCCTGAAAACATTACTTTTATGAAAAGTATTCTTGGAGGTTGGGGGAGGTATACTAACAGGAAGAAAAATATTGTTTGATGCCAACAGATGCTGGTCAAATTTTATAGTTAATACCAACACAAGAGCAACCGACAATTCCATATAAACTAACACTTCTAATGTTACAAGTCAGCTTGAAGAAATTTTTGCTCACCGGTAGTCTTGAAAGGCATTACTCCCAAAAAATGTCATCTCACCTGAAACTCTACCATCCATATGCAAGTATGTCCACATCCCATTCAGTCATCATTCTCAAACCCACATTACTTCTCAGTCCAGCAAATAAAATTCTTTTTCCTCATTGGAGTAACCTTTCCTCCCCATCCCAAATTCACCCAGCCTTACAACCCACCCAGGATCTATTGCTCCAATGTTATTCTTGCTGAACATTAGCTTAGGATGTCCAATTTGCATCTGTACAATGAAGAAATGTATTCAAAAGAGCTCAGGGACAGACGCAAAAGTAAAAGGAGTGTCAGAGTTGAAGAATGAGATATTGGGAAGGGGGTGATGAAAAGCTTGTTTGACAAGATGGATTTTAAGCAGTTATTAAAAGCTGCAGGTATGTAGAGGCAGTGAGGTTTAAGAAAACTCAGTTTTGAAAGAGCTGAACAAAGTTGGCCCTGGAGGGAAGATTTCACAGCAGGAATGTTAAAAATAAGTTGGAGGCTCCAAGAGGTTACAAATAAATCGAGAGATAAAATAAATTGGAGGCATTGGAGAGATTTGTTCTTGAAAGTATTAGCAGAGTTTCAGAGATGATCAGAACTTAAGATGCATGGAAAGTGGAAGTATGGCCAGGAGCCCAACATGTTCCTGAAGATGCCAAAGTCTGCAGCTTGATTAGTTAAATGAGTGATCTCAGATTGTTGGAAGTTGTCATTCAAAAAGCAAAGAATGTTGGCTCAGCTTCAGGAAGAGCAAAAAGTCAAGGCTGTGCATCAGCCAGGCCAACCAGAGGCTGGGTAGGGTGAGGAACTGATGGGAATGTTACTGAGTCAGGCAACCACAGAAACATAGAAAATAGGAGTGGAGTTAGCCATTCAATCCTTTAGACCTGCTCCACCACTCTCTCAATTTGCTGACTGATCAGCAACTTCCAAATCTGGTTCCTTTATTTATTCCCCACATCACTTGTGGCTACAAATTGCAATTCATTCAGGACAAAGTCAGACCAGCAGAGATGGCAACATGATAGAGGGAAGTAGAGAAGATCAGATAAGAGGGAATTTTAAAAATCAGGCAACACTCTTCTAAAATGAGATGTTAACTCTTGCCACATAGATAAGGGCTTTTCATTTCTCTCCACCCCTACCCTACAACAATCAAACTCAGATGGCAACTTCATTCCTGTAGGTCAATGCTTTGTGCCTTGGTGGTCAACTCAGTTAAGCCTCATCTGCTTTAGCTCAGGAGCCCCACTTTGCATTGGCAGTCTCAGCTGTACCTCAAGGCAGTGGCCCAAGAAGATGCAAAATTTGCTGATCTGTTCTCTCTGGGCCTTCATCTCAACTAGTTGAGATTTCAATTTCTCCTTCCCCTTTCCAATACCCTTTGAAAACAGTCAGCTTTCAAAAGGGTTTCACCTGACTATTGGTGTCTAATGTTTGTGTCAATTTTACCATCCTCTTTTCAAGACATTTCAATAATTTATTACGTGCCAACTTGATGCCATTTATTTTGTNNNNGTTACTAAAAAAAACAATTTTAAAAGACTAGCTTTCTAAGTTATGTCAGTACATAAATGGGTTTTGTTATGGAAACAAATGGATCAATGACATGAACTTGGAGCAGACAGAGAGGCACTTTTTGAACATTACTTTCAATCCAACTGCTTTGCTTAAGCATTTTTACATTGAATGCATTTATCTGAAGATTTGAATCAGTGTGTCAAACTACTCCAAGTTCACTGTTCCTACTTTAAAGGCAGCCTTAATGTCCTTCCACAGACATTTAATTGGAAAATTGGATAACAGGTGCTTGAGCACAGATGTATGACTGGAATTGCATTCTGTCGATGTTCAATTTAACATGGAACTAAGTTCTGCTGTCATGTCAAATGCAGTGGTGGAGAATTAATCAACTGAGGAGCAAATGTCACGAAACGCCATCTATAACAATGGCAAAGTCTAGAATTAGAGCTAATGCATCCGAAACCAACTTCAGCAGAAATAATGCTTCAACGATTCGTCTAAGCTCCCGACATTTCCCCCATATCACAAACTGGTCTTAAGCCAGTACGAATTACTTAACAGCCAAGACTGCACAGTACCCTGAAGATTTATAACAGCTCATCTGTAGCAATGCAGACATGATCCAGTCAAACTGCTTCCATATAACTTTGTAACTGGTATGCATCCAATACAAGAAATTGCCAATGGCGTCCTCACCACCAAAAGGACAAATCCAAACCCAGCAAAGTGGCACCATACAAGTCTATTCAATCATGAGCAAGTGATAGTGCAAGCAAATTATACAATTCAATGATAACTTGCTCGTCTGTTTTCTACCAAGACCTCCTGGCTCCAGGTTTCATGAAATTCAAAAGCTTAATTCTAAAAGCAACAAGAGAATCAAGAAAGCATCTGACCAAGTATGCCCTCAAAGTCAGTGGGGGTGTCAAAGAAAAATACTTTTGAAAATGCTGAATGCCAATCCTCTGTCCCACAACATACCTGCAGAAATTGGTCAGGCAGAATCTTGCACTTAGTCATAATTACTGTCTTCATCGACAGCTTCCCTCCACAAAAGGGCAGAAGTGGAAATATTTGCTGATGACTACAGTTTCCATCTTATTTGTAACTCCTTTGAAAATTAAGCAGTTTCTGCTTTCGTGCAGCAAGGACTGGAAAATTATTCAAGGGCTTCAATTGATACCATACAAGTGTAAGGCAGTGACCATCTCCACAGGAGAGGATCCAACCATTTCAATGCAATTGACTGCATTTCTATTGCTAAGTCCCCCATTATCAATATCCTGGTAATTACCATTGAAATTTATGTTGGATCAGACAGACAAATATTGTGGAAAAAAGATGTTGGGTAGCCTGTGGTGAGTGACTCATCCCTCCAAATCTTTTAACAGCATTTGCAATAAAACAAGTCAGCAATGCTTAGCAATCCTCTTCAATCATAAGACTACAGTGCAACAACACTCAGCAAATTTAACCCCATCCAGTACAAAATAGCCTACTTGTTTAGCTCCTCATGTATTATTGCAAACACTGACTCCCTCTGCCATCAGTGCTCCGAGTCTGTACCATGCACAAGACTCAGTGCAGTTACTTGTCAAAACTGCTTGAACTGCATCACCCCAGACTTAACAAGAAAGACATGAGCAACAGGGAGAAAGGAATTCCAACATTTTCTCTGAAATCACACACTATCCCATAGTAAATGTACACCATTTCTTTATTCTTCTAATTTCTGGAATTCCATACGTAACAGCATTGGAGAGGCCTTTTCAACACACAGACTACAGTTCTTCAATGCAGCAGCTCAGCAGAAACTTTGAGCATTGTTTAGGATGACTACCAAATGCGGACCTTGCTGGATGCACCAGGAATGAGGTCACGGTAAACTTAAAGGGATTAAGGGAACCCAAATTCCCATGAGCCAGATGCCGAACCATCAAAATTACTGAACACAAGGACAATGGATACTTGGACTTGTACTGCACTTCTTTTTGTGACATCAGTTCATTTATCTTTTTACAAATATGATATGCATTTGGATAAAACATTTCTAGTTTAGTCTCCTTCCCATTTTTCCCTACGGTGACAAATGGGAGATACGGTCATTATATTACTACCATCTGTTGCTTTCTGATTGACTTTGGTCATCATTGTCCATTTTGCCATCCTTTCCAACTTTCCCCTCACCAGAATCCTGTGTCACACCCTCCTCACCTTCACCTATTTAGTTCAAAGACTTATCTATAGTCCTAATTATTTGATCCATGGGACACTGTCCCCAACCCAAGGGAAGCCTGTCCAATTGGAACAACTCATTCTTTCTCTAGTTTCTATGCAGGAACCCCATGAATTGAAACCCATTTCTTTGACACCAATCTTTGAACCATATATCCAACTGTGATCTTAATTACTTGATGCCAATTCACATGCAGCCATAATAATCCAGAATGATTTAATTTGTGGTTTTGCTTTTTAATTTGGACCCTCACTAAGAATGCTCCTTCAGTAGAACTTCCTTTCTTGATTCAAAGATCTATTCAGTGTTGTCTAGAATGGACTAAATGGCTAAGCATCTACAGCCCCAGAGAGAAATCTAAAGATTTACAACCTTTCGTATAAAAATAATTCTCATCTCAATCCTACTTAGATTGTCTGAGACATTCAAGGCTCCACTTCCAGACTCTCCAGTTGGAGCAAGCCACTTACCAATATCTTCACAATCCAATCAATGTTAAATCTTACGAGCAACACCCTCATCACTGGAAATCATCTGTGTTGCATTAAGTATATCCTTCATGGTAAATTTGCCACAATTCTCAACAATGTCTTCAGCAAGACAGTTTTACTTTTATATACCTATGAATACCACTTGTTTTCTTAATGACTTGTTATACTCAGTAATTCTCCAAGTTCCATGAACCAGCAAACTTGTTTCCCCCCCACCATGACAGTATTTCTCTGCCTCCAACCAAGTTGAAAACCTCACCTTTATCTTGTATTTGCCACCTTCTAGCTTGCTTGCATAACTTATCCATCTCTTTCCAGATTTTGTATCATCCACGTACTTTTGTCTCTTGCAGTCTATGGGTTGGCTCATCAAACTGACGACAACCCACTTCTCCCCCACCCACCTACCTACCTTCCCCCTCTCACCTGGGCTTACCCATCACCTGCTAGCTTGTGCTCCTCTCCTGACCTTTTTATTCTGGCTTCTGCCCTCTCTTCCTTTCCAGTGTTGGTGAAGGGTCTCGACTCAAAACGTTGACTGTTTACTTCCGTCCATGGATGCTGCCTGACCTGCTGAGTTCCTCCAGCATGTTGTGTAGGTTGCTGCAGATTCCAACAGCTGCAGAATCTCGTGTCTCTGTTACAACCTATTTCTAACTTTTCTGGCCTTCAACTAAACCTTGCATTACATTGATATGTTTTGACAGCTTCTCCATCATTAACTGTGCCAGCTATATTTGCAAAAATAGTTTAGATTAATTTGTCAAGATAATTTTCCCCCTTAAAAGCCATGCTGACACAATTCACTGAGGCTATTCCAAAGCTGAGTGAAGCTCAGAAAACCAATGCTCATGACTCTATGATCTTGCAAACAATTAATCTGGGATCCAAGAATGCAGTATGAAGTTCAGGAGATTTTGTTTTGGATTGCCTCAATACATTCCCTTCAGTGATATTAATTACCAAGTTCCTCACTGTCATTAAACCTTTGATTCCCCTCTTCTGCAGTCACAAGAGATTAAAATACCTCAGCCATGTTTATTCCTCATTTTTATCATGGTTCCTGCCTAATTTTTACTACCAATTTCCTTTCTAAGATATTTGTGTAAATCTTCGCAATAAAACTCTGATCATTGGCATCAGATATTCAGAAATCCTGATGGCCCAGCATCTAGCTCAATCATTAGTTCAGAATGTGAGCCATGGTCGAGGGTGCAAGCAGATAGTGAATCCAGACTGTGGAGCTGGTGTGCAGCCAGAGCTGGGGAAGTCTGTCAGGAAATTGGACAGGTTTCCAACTGGGGCCCTATTATATTTTTATTTCTCAGTCCTTTTAAATTCACAAGAACATTTACCATAGGACTGTGCAATATGCAAAAAAGAAGAGAAATGAAAACATGTTTGGGTATTAATAGGAGTAACATTCAATAGTCCTGAAAATCTGTCCGTCCAGCACCACTGAAAGCCCAAGGGTGCCAGATTATCACAGTATGATTGTAGTTGTTATTATAGTTCTTGCTAGTTTTATTCTCAATTTGTCTTTTCTTAATAATTTTCCATCATTTCTTTGTTTCCCAATCCTCATCTCTCATTACTTTTCCTCAGCAGGATTCCAAACTTGGAAGGTTATACTATCTCTAATGTTTTTAGGTCAGCCACAGTTGGATCACTTTTCTTGTGGCATTTCTCAATAGAATATATATTCAATGATAAATTTGAATATTTCTTAATACGGTACCTGCCTTTTAAAACTGCAAACCCGCTTATCTAATATTATTCCATGTATGAGCCTTCCATTCTGCACAATTAGCTTTATTCCATTATTGAGTTGACTGGTTCCATTTCTCATGAATTATGTAGAAAACTTATCAGCTTTCCCCAAAAGATCTCCAACAATAAGACTACTAATTAACACTACCTCATTACTCCAAAAAAAAGGCACAAGATAGACCAATCCTCAGTTTGCTCTATGGTAATCTGTTTCAGAAAAGGAGAGAATGTTCTCATCTGGAGTAGGATCACTGCCTGATAGCCCCCATTTACACAATTGCCCTAGCCAAGATCACACCAGGGAACTTTTACAAAAGTTATGAAATGGACAATAGATAAACTTCCTCAGCCAAAAACAAGGAGACCAGAGGATAAGGCTAAGTGGGCAATTACATCACCTTGTTTTGAATGGTTTTCCTTTATTCTCTCATCTTCAATTTTCTGCACTTAAATTTTGGCATCTGTTACTCTTTAAACCTATCAAAGTCTGTAGTAATTATCAATAGCATTTTTTTTCCCCCCCACAGCAACTCATTCCCCACCACACCAAAGAACAAAATCAGGAACTTTCAAACTTTCAGTCAAATACTTCTGAAGCTGCACAGCTAACTTCAGGGACTCTTGAAAGTATTGTTGTGTTTTTGTTCTACCACTTCATGAATTTTGTAGGATTGTTGTTTCCATTATATCTTACCCATTTCATAATTTACTTCCCCATCATTCATTCTGCATTAATCACACTATGTACACATTTCTCCCCCTAAATAGTAGGCTTTTCCAATGTAAGAAATGCTGGGGTAGAAGTCTCAAGTTTCTATCCATACCCATTCACACTCAATAATCCAGTTTTTAGTACTGCCTAAACTTCATTAATAAGCGAACAAAAGAGAAACAATACAGGTACCAACTGCCAAGACACTTTAAATATGTATTATTGATCTGAATACATAAAAAGCCACTTCTTCCCATTTAAGAGATAAATCAGTCAAAAATGTTGCCACCTCTTACATTAACTGCAATGTGTTAGCCACATAATGGGTGGTAACAACCTATTACTGCTAGAGTTTACTTCTGAAGAACTCTCACGAGCAAAGCTGTCAAAAAGTTGGAAAATCAAATTTTAAAAAAGGCCCAGATTAAGGTTGATTAAAATCTCAGTGCATGTCCAGTCATGATTTTCAGATTACAACAATGGGTACAAATTGTGCTGTGACAAGCCCCATCCTCTCTCTTATTTTCCTTGATCTTTATTGTTTTTATACACAACAAGATTATTGTTCTTTTTCTTCAACTATGTCTTGACCAAGAAAAAACACCTATTTCTTTAGCAAGTAAACTCAATAGAAATTCTTGGAATCAGTACAATGAATAAACTCAAAATTGTGATATTGTTTGACCCAATTGTAGCCAGCTTGGTATAGTGTGCAGCACTGTCACAGCTCAGCTGGTTAAAGTCACACAAAATTTTTTTTAAATAATAAGAGCAGAACATAGCTTTTGCATTCATCTACTTAGCAAATAATACATTTCAAACATATAAATAGGAGTACTAAGAAATGTAGTAATTCAAAGAGATTGTGTTTTGACTATGCACCAAATATGCAAATTTTATCAAATGCCTTGAAACAATTGCATTTTGAGGCAAGAATATTAATACAAACACTTCTCAAAACTCAGCAAATAACAATGGCATAACACAAGACTAATACTTTAATCAACTCAAAATGCAAGCCTCTATATTGACTATATGCATCACTGTTAAGAAAAGGTGAGGGGATTAGAAGTCAGGTTGAAGAGAACTTAATGACGTTCTATAGATTCACTTTGTGTATCTTTTCAATACAAGTTAAAATGTAACAATTGTACTAATAGAAAAACTGAAGAAGGTGAGAGGTTATTTGTCCGATTAGGTTGGACTTTAAGTGATGCTTTTTTCAAAATATGCAGTTCTGGGTACTTCAAACTGACAGTTATTTGAACACAGAAAGGAAAAGCACACTAAACATTGGAATTATAAAACATTTAGGCATTTTTCTTGCATGTACATCACTGAAGCCTTTTAATAGCACGTAGAAAACAAAATCAAATTTTGCACCACATACCTCCAGCCATTTGTTTCGAGGTAACTAAATGCTCCATCAATAATACTTGCAAAACATTGTCCTCCAGTTATGAAAAGTGTGTTAATGGTAACTAATCGTCCTCTCATATGGAAGGGTGCAGCCTCTGCAATATATACTGTTACTGTCATGGAGGCCAGTCCTGGGAAGAGAATGAACATGCAGAACTTAACACATCTTATTTCTTGGTCAGCTGAAGTCACCCGATGTAGAAATTAACAGAGGCTATAGCAGCAAATGCAGAGAAAAGTTTTTCCACCTGACAGCATATTCTGACAACTACAAATGCACATTTAAACCCAAAAATCATAATATTGCTATCGCATAGGTCTTCCAAAACTTTCATGTTAAATCACTTTATGACCCATTATTCAAATACATTGAACAATGTAAAATTGTGATACTTGCCTCACAGCTACAGAGTATATAACTAAAGAACTTGGGACATCAATTCCAGTCTAAATATCTTTTAAGTCATCAAGTATTACCTAACTGATATTTCCCATGTCAGATTCTACATGGATTGTTCAAAAGACCATAGGGCTGAAACCTGCCACTCATGCCTCCAGTTCCGTGATAAACTGTTGGCATACAACTCAATAAGTAAAAGCCAGTTTGGAATTTCCATGCATGTGGCATGTGGATCCAAATCCAAAACATTCCGACCAATTTTACCTACTGAAGCAGTCAGTGCATTTTCTCACTAGATTCCGGATGGAATAAACAGCAGAATACAAACTTACAAATATCTCCCAGCACTTGCACTGAGCAATCTGGTCATGGATCCTGTAGAAAGATTTGATGGAGATGCAAGAACTGGATGGAAGGCAAGAATAAAACATCTCTTTTCAAAATGTGCATATTAATGCTTTCAATCATTTGAGGCCAGTTATTTACTTGCTTCCAAATATCATGGATGTTCAGAAACATTGCAAAAGTAGGGGTGCAGGGGAAGATTCTACAGCTGAAGCAGAGTTAATAAAATCTATTAATGCAGTGCAATCTCTCAGAAATCACGAGTCACGGTCCTGCAGTTCACTCTGCAACTTTCAGTTCCATAATCGAAAACTAAAAATTGCACACAGTACTCATGACTCAATTATTCCTCCATATAATCTTATTATTGGTTCACTTTATGCCCTCATTTTTGAAACTGAAAACAGAGTATTAGATTATGGATTCATCTGATGCACTTTCTTTCAAAAAGTTCGCTTTCTGTGCCTCTTGGATTTCTGACACAATCAACACACTTTTGAGTATACATGTTTACTGTTCACATTGCCTTCTATACTTCATACATTACAACACAAAGATCCACCTGCAATCTGTTGCCACTGATTGCTCATCCTCTCCTAATACATTTTACAATCCACCTCCATTGGTCAACCCCTCCCTCATGAATCAGCTGCAAGTTTAATCATCATAGCACACACATGCATGTGGTAGATGGGAGATAATGCAAACTGACCAACAATTAAAAATGTCATAGAAGCTACCAACATCCAGAACATTCTTCTCATGATCAATCACTGCAAGCCCATGCAGTTCAAAAAAGTCTGTGAAAGAGTAGACAAAATCCCCACTGTGCAGCGAGAAGAAATCCCTCAAGTGCTACAGTAAACTGTAAAGTGAAGTAACAGCCCAAAGCAGCAGAAGCTCAAGATGGCAGTGACCATAACCTCCTGTATTGACCAGTACAGGCACAGATGTATCACTGGAGCAGTAATGCATACAAGGTCACAAATCTATGTCACCACTGACTTTGAAAAGATTAAGCCTCCAGCAGATATTGATGGACCACAAAAATAGGAGCAGGAAGTGGGATATATTGACATTTCCCCTCGTTTTCTTCCTTAGTATGTCCTTCTCCAGTTTGTCCAACATTTGAGCTCATGCAACATACTGAGAAGGACCAACAAAGAGGCACCTATTGGTATAGGACTTAATTGTAGCAACTGCAGTGGACCTCACCCAAAGTCACTGTGGCAAGTAGGTGGAGCAACTGAAATCAGGACTCTGCAACAAGAGTATTTTGCAGAAGAGTAAGGGAAAGTATGTTTGACGTGACCCAATTTCTCCCAAAAAAGCTCTAAGCAAACATTGTACTTGGATTGTTCTCACTCAATACTCTGTGTGTTAAACACAACACAATTTGCAGAAGCTTGTTCGATCGCAGAGAATATCCAATCCAATTTTATTTTAGTTCTGAGAAAGGCAGCATTACATGGAGAAATTACAAGGCAATCATTTTTGCCTTCAATCCTCAGGATACAATCATTACTGTAGAATAATAAATCCATATTTAATCCCAGAATTTTTGTACGATTGTACCATCATACTTAATCAATAACCAACATTCCTCATGGGCCTCCCATCCTTCATAAAGTACAACTTGTCCAAAATTCTGCCACATTTCCAACAACCTCAAACTCCATGTCCCTCAATAAGCTTCTGGTCTTCATTTGTAACTTTGCAAAAAAAATGGGGAGGCAGGGCTTTGAAATCTCCAGAAGTCCCTGCCATTCATTCATTGGTGACAATGAATTCAGTTGATTTAACTGCAGACTTCTGAAATCCAACTGTAAATACCTGCTTGTTACACTCTTTAAAAACCTCATCTTAACTTAGTTTTTATTTGCCTCATCTGAATCAGTTTTCCTGGCACCTATAGTGAACCACGTCCAAGTGCATATTATAAAATATGTTAAAAAATTAATATTGCTGCAGCTGGGCACATTTCCATATGCAGGTTAATGCATATTCAAATCATCGAACATTTAAAATGTAAAGAGCTGAAATAAATTACACTAAGGCAGCTAACAAGGGACATTAGTGCAATCCAGTCATAAACGATAACAGTACTGAATTGCTGCGGAGAACTGAACAAATGCAATTTAAATAATCATTTTCAACTTTATACTTGACAGTAGATAAAATGCTTTACAAGGAATTCTTTGAAGAGTAGGGGTTTCACCTTGTGTCATAAGTCACGAGTCACAAGTGTCCCAGTTTGTGTTAATCCAGTAATGTACAGCTCAAAGAAAATTTAACCATTTGCACATTTTCTCATGCTTGAAATCAAAAGTCACTATAAATTATCATGATATTTTGTTTTGTAGCAAGACTCACTTTGTCATTAGGGACACTTCAGAAATATTTAAGATTAAAAACAAGCAAATAGTGGAAATCACAACAATAGACCAAATATTATAAGAATGCTATTTGGTTTAGCTATCCTGAAAACTGAAATAGACAAGCAAATAAAATTACCGAAAAGAATAGATCTGCAATATTCATACTCAAACTTTACAATTATTGCTTCTAAAGGAGTCTCCACAGAATTACAAGCTTGTGCATAGTTTCTAATCCACGTACATAGATATTAAAATGGGTCCGCACACAGATATTAAACTGTGCTGGACAGATAGAAGAAAACAAATAGAGTGCAAGAAATTGAATGCAGGAAAAGAGGGGACAGAAGTTATGCTGCAGGTGTAACTTCTAGGTTAAACCACACCTGAAGTAGTGCAAGTAGTTCTAAGCTCAACACTATGAAAGATATATTGGCCTTGGATGGAATGAAGCATGCCAGAACAAAAGCATGCTTAACTAAGTCACAAAGAGAAATTACACAACCCAACCATGAGGCACACAATCCTTCTGCAGGCTGTGGAGATTGTGACTGTCTAAAACAAAACATTTAGAACTGGAACTTTCACGGATGAAGTTAAAAAAACATTTCAACATGCAGGGGATGGCAGAAATTGGCAACTGTTTGACAAATAGCTATTAATGGTGGGTCAAATGTTTATTTTACATCTGAGATTGATAGCTTTACCAAAAACCTCTACAGTCTGAGATCAACTACAATCTGAAGTGGCAGACTAACATCAAATAGCCACAGTCAAATATTACCATAGAACCATACAGCACAATACAGGCCCTTCAGCCCACCATGTTGTGCCGCCCATCAAACCACACCTCACACTATCTAACCCTTT
>JARFYF010000051.1:30380540-30397492 GCA_030265395.1 Rhina ancylostomus | reverse complement strand
GGGGGAAGAAAGCAAATCCATGAATAAACACAAAATTCTCGGTGAAAGTTAGCTTGAGTTGCAGTTGTAATTCTTGCTCTGCCTAAAATGGTAATGATCTTGAACAATAGGCCATAAAAACAGAAAATGCTGGAAACGTTCAGCAGGTTAAGCAGCATTTGAGGAAAATAAGCAAGAGTGAACATTTCAGGATAAAGACCATCTCTGAGAACTAGGAAAGAGAGAAAACAAGTTAATTTTAAGTTGCACAGAAGATTGTAACTTAAAACTAATTTGTTTTCTCCCTTTCCCAGTTCTGACAAAAAGTCCTTGACCTGAAACATTAACTCTGTTTCTCTTTCCACAGATTCTGCCCAACTTGTTAACTATTTCCTGCATTTTCTCTTTATTTCAGATATTTTTATTTGCAGGGTTTTTTTAAATTTCCATTTACTTAAACTAAGATTTTCTTCCCAAAATCTTTGCCTTATTTTCTAGGCATTTTCACAAGCTTGTTATCAATATACTTTCAAAAGCTTTCCCAAAATATTGAATCTTGAGTAGGCTTCTAATTTTCCTGTTTTCCACTTCTGTTTTTCCATACTTGGAGTATTTTAGAAAGTTAAGATATGAAAGTAATCTTCAGTAACAACAGTAGTAGTGTTAGTGGACAGGTAGTTGCTCAGTAGAATCTACTGGTGTCCCTCTTCTTTGGCAGTCTCTCAGGACTGAGCAAACCTGATGAGGCCAATGCACCATCTGCAGATTTTATCACTGAGTGGGTGCTGGAGGTGATTGATGGGCAGATAAGAGGGTAGCTTGGCTGGCATTATGATCCTTCTACAGCACTTTTTTCAAGAAAGCTTTAAGAATATTTTCTCTGTCTCTGTCCACCTGGTAGTTTCCCCTGGTGACATAATTTAGATTAAATTGTCCAATTCAGGAGTCTGGGTAATGCAGTAAAACAAAAATGTGGTCTGCCCAACAGAGTGGTTTTACTTCTGTAGATTACTCCTGAAGATGTCCTCACATTTCTTCATTTTTAAAAAGAAAAGCAACATTTAAAAAGAAATTAGTTAACTTTTGAGTTTTTGTGTTATTTTTAAAAAATTTGCAATGTTGTATATGAATAAATGGCTTAAAGTGATTATATGTCTTAGATTAGTCTAACCAATCATAGGTCAAATTTTTACCCACCCACGTGCGGCCGCGCCCCCCCCCCCCCCTCCATGTTAATCCTTGAATTTAGGAGTGCACTGAAGAGCATAGCTTGCACTGAGAGTTGCACAAACAGTCCTAAATTTAAAATAAATATACCAAAATAACACCCTTTAAAACAAAAACCGATAGCCCATTATGATTTGCGTCCTTAAATATTAAACCAAGGGTCAGTTGATGAATGTAAATCCACTTTTTCCTTGTAATATGTGATTGCATCTGAATCTACCAGTTTGCCTGCTTTTTTTTAAAAACCTCTTTCAGGAATGATTTTTATAAAATGTTCCGTTTGGTTGCTTTTACCAGTGTTAATTTTTTTAACAGTTACCTACATTCTTCAATGATAATATATCGAGATATGAAGCCTCATAATGTGCTACTGTTCAGCTTGAACCCTAATTCTGCTATAATTGCCAAAATTGCTGATTATGGCATTGCTCAATATTGCTGTAGAATGGGAATCAAGAACTCTGAGGGGACACCAGGTAAAATATTACCTTTTCTTGAAGTAAAATTCACTGATGTACCTTTTTTTTATTATAAAATAATTAAATCTTTTTATTTAGTTCTGATGTTTCTGTGCTTTAAAAAAGCATCTTGTTTGCCATTCAGTTATACCGCTACCCAAAATTGGAGATTTCTCTGTTGGATTACTGTGGAATAATTTGTATAGGAAGGTTATCGAAAAGGGACAGATAAAGACCAGATATTTTTCCTTCCCAACCTTGTCCCATTCTGGTTTTGCTTGACACTCAATACCTTTTGCCTCCAACTTGTCTTCTGAGGATAGGTTGAGTGAGCTAAGGCTTTTCTCTTTGGAGAGAAAGAGGATGAGATTGACTTGATAGAGGTGTACAGGATGATAAGAGGCATAGATGGAGTGGACAGTCAGAGACTTTTTGCCAGGGCGAAAATGGCTAACACAAGGGGGCATAATTTAAAGGTGATTGGAAGAAGGTATTAGGGAGATGTCAGAGGTAAGTTGTTATTTTACACAGAGGTGGTGGAGGCAAATACATTCGGGACATGTAAGAGACTCTTCGGCACAAGAATGATAGAAAAATGGAGAGCTGTGTGGGAGGGAAGGGTTAAATAGATCTTAGGCCAGGATAAAATGTCGGCACAACATCGTGGGCCAAAGGGCCTGTACTGTGCTGTAACGTTCTATGTTCTAACTTCCCCTGCAACCATGCAGCTTGCAACATAGGAGTAAAAAAACTTTGCACTGTTTGGAAAAAACAGCTAAAACTTCATTTTCAACTCTTTACCAAACACAGTGAATGACTGATCAAACCTTATAGATCCAACCAATTTGTATGTATAGTAGTGCTTTCTTATCTTGGGAACCTGTCCAATTATTTGAAGATTTGCATTGTTTACACATGTTAAAGTTTTATTCCAGACGTGAGTGACTATGCAAGAAAGATGCCTTAAAAGTAGTACAATTTGATTGGATGTTTAATAAAATTATATCACGAAGTACGATTGGGTGTTTAGTGCACAAGTGTAACACTGTTTCATTAATTTTTCCATTTATTTTGATCCATACTTAGAAAATAATCCCCATCCCTCTTCCCTTGTTTTTCCAATCTGTCAACAACTAGTGCTCAATTAGAGCCCATTCTTGTGCTGTGCATTTTTCATGCATGGCACTATATTGGAAATGGCCAAACTCTTACAACAGTGGATGGTGAGTTTTGTGTAATCTACTTAAAAAGACAATGAAGAGTGAGCCATTGAATGTATGCTATGGTTATATTTAATGAAATAAAAGAAAATCATAGAATTAATTGATGTTACAAAGAAGCAAGACAGCTATGTGGGAAGTCAATATAAGAGTTATGGCAAAAAGTGGAAACTGGAACGGAAAAGAAAATGATGGCATGGTTATTGATTAAATGAATTTCTACTTTTGCTCAACATGATTTGCAGAAGTTACAGATATTATTGTGGTATTTTGATTAGAAGTGCTTTTGAATGTTTATAATTATTTTGTACCAGGGTTTCGAGCACCAGAAGTTGCAAAAGGAAATGTCATCTACAATCACCAGGCCGATGTATATTCCTTTGGATTACTTTTATATGATATCATTACGAATGGTAAAAGAATCTCTGATGGAATGAAGTTTCCAAATGATTTTGATGAGATGGCAGTTCAGGGAAGATTGCCAGGTAACTTTTTTTCTTTAAAACCAATGAATGAGAAAAGGATTAGTGCAATTTCTTAAAAAAAAAATTCTGATTCATTTTGTCTTCACACCCTTGCTTTCTACTGAAAATGTTACCTAATCTACACTTCAGTCTAAGTACATGGAATGTGACTAAATTCACTTTGTCTTCCTCTACCGTGAAACTATTGTGTGGCACTGGACAGCATTGTCCTGCATCTGGCCTAACTATCTGCTACCCATCCACATATGTATTTTCTCTGGATGCAGAGGATGACCCTCTGAATACAATGACATCTGCAAGGCAGAACTGGTTCAGAGTAGCAAAGTCCTGAAGTCCAGACCCACTGGAACACCCAGACAACTTTTGAGTTTTTCTTACTTTGAAAGATTTTTGAGCAGTTTTAATTGTCTCCATTAGTCATGGACATTTTAAAAACTTTTCAAATAGATTCAAATAATTAATGAAACAATGGTAAAATCAGCATGCAGAATTGGGGGGAGAAAAGCTTCAGCTCCAATTCACCAATAAATTTATTTTGAGATCAGCATTACAGTGTTTTTGATTATTGACAACCACCATGGTTACGTGTGTTTTGACTTTTCTCTGATATTGAATCTTTGTGATGCAAGTGAATTATTTAAAAAAAAATCTACACTTAATTTATAGTGACACTTTGATAGTTTTGTTTACAGCCTTTAAAAGGTAATAGGATTTTCATATCTTCTCTTTCATGAACAATATGGTTGAATTTCAGTTTCCACACCATGTGAGAATGTAGTTTAATTGGGGAGAATAGTATTCTTTAGTTGTGTATTTTCGTATGTGAATTGAAATATTGAGAATCGGGGAACATTTGAACAATGTTTTCTGTGTGATGGAATTGTAATTCTCATACTAATTAAAAAGGGATTTACTTTGGTGGGTTTTATTTGATGGATTGGTGTTTGCTATTGTTGTAGAATCCAACTATGTAGAATTTGTAATAACTGCACATTTTCAAGCCTTTAGTTACGTTAGCATGCTGCTGCATACTATTGTGTTGCCTTTTAATTGGTGTTCAAACCCTTTTTAGATCCAGTCAAAGAATTAAGCTGTTCACCATGGCCTGGTTTCCAGAATTTAATTGATCGTTGTTTGAAACAAAATGCAGAGGACAGGCCTACAGCTTCTCAGGTATGGTTGAAACCCAAGCATAAAAAAGTAAATATAATAATGTATAATGGTAAGCAATTGGAAGTCAGATGACATATTTTTCTGGTATAGCTAAAGTGAACTTGTATTACATGAATTTATCTATATCTGATGCAAAAGCAATTACTCTAAGAATGTTGGTTGAAAAATGCAATTTATAGCTGTTGGAATTGTACTATGAATTGGACTCCCAGTTACTTTTGCACATGAGCATGGTCTTGTACTTCCTACATTCTTGGTAATTCAGCAGGTGTTGATTAAGCATGATAGTTCTTGGGATAGAATGGGTTTAATGTTCAAATTAGTGTATTCTGACTTGGGGCATTGTGCGGGTAAATAGTAGTAAAACAAGGCCAGTAGTGAGAAATGGGGAGGAAAATATGATTTAGCTTCAAAACACTGCAGCTATTTAAACAGAATGAAATACATAGAGATTCGTATTTCTAAAGACAAGTTATTACACTTCCACAGATACTACCACCAAACTCAGACTTTGTATTCAATCTTATTGACATATCTTGAACTTCACTACGTTTAGAATTTTCAGATCATTTTTTTTTTGTTGGTCTCTGACATCCCTTTGCTGCCTATAGTAGCCTTTTTTCAATTTTCTCAATGGGTAGAGAGGCCAATGATATTTTGTTTCTCTTTCTATGACCAACTGCTATCATCAAAGAAACTGATTATTTTGTACTTGTCATTATTTACAGCATAAACAATTAAAAGTAACTTTTTAGAATAATATTTGCATGAAATTTACAGCTGACATTTGGAAAAAAATATGATGGAAATATGGTGGGGATGGGAAAATTGTATGCCAGAAAGGATTTTGAGAGTGCTTGTTAGAAATAGCCAAAAAGATTAAATAACGCTCAGTATTCTTACACATTTTTTCCTGCAGGTGTATGAGAGCCTGAACTCTGTGGAACTACTTTGTTTGATGAAAATAATAACAGTACCCAGTAATCTTTCTGCAGAATGCATGGTAGCTACCAACCCAATTTCCAGAAAACCTAATGTTTGGATTGGCAGTGGAAAAAGAGATAAAGCCCAACTTTCATCTCTGGAGCTAGATGCTGAAGGCCAGACTCTTATGGTATGTGTAAAGGTGAAAATCTGTTGTTTCACTTGCATCTACAAAAATTACCCTGCTTAATGGGGAAATGATACCCCCAGGATGAAAACATTTTCTCCTCAGTTTAAAAAGACAGTAATTATGCAACTTTTATTGCACTTGACTTTCTCAGTTTTTTGAGAAAGTTGAACTTTCCTTCTTGTGAGTTTCCTGTCTTCCTATCTGTTCAATATTACAAAAAGCAAGTTTGTAACTGGTTTCAAATAGCCTCGAACATCAGTCAGATTACGTTCAAAGCCATATGCGCAAAAGGTGTTGTGGATGTACACTGGCTATAACAACTAAATTGGTGGGGGTCTCCAGCTTAGAATCGGTTTTGGGAAAATTTGGTTTCTTTCATTCTTCACATAAGTGAATAAGCAGTCATCTGTGGGAGATTAAAAGACTGGTGTGCGAGTGGCAGGTTGTAGTCCGAGGACTTCACCTCAGGTTGCTAGAAAATGAGCCACGACTTGTTTTACTCCATGTGCATTTGGATAAATTGCCTAGTTGACTTTCTAGCTTCAATGATAATGAGTAATGCTTTGACCATACCATTTATCAAGACAACTTCAGACTTGCCAAACATTGAGCGTATTCAAAATTTTACAGGACAAAAACAAAACAAATTGTTTTTCATACCTGAAGCAGCAGTTCAAGAGCATTTGTTTTGTTTTTGACATGAGGAAGGAGGAGATGACAATCAATATTACATCACAGAAGGATGCCATCTGGCCCATAGAGTCCATGCTGGCTCCCAGCAGAGCAATCCCATTGGTCTCATTCTCCCTCGTGTTATTTCCCTGAAGCCCTGCAACTTCTCTCTCACATTTTAAGAATGTTAACAGGTAATTTAGAGGAATAAATCAGTGTCTTTGGAAAGCTGGGAGAATTTGATTTGAAGTCCAGAAAGCTACAAGGAGGCTAGATAGAGGATGAGGTGAGGCCACAGTCAAATAGGTTGCCTGCCACTTGAATTCATCATCCCTCTCTGACCTGTCCGTGATCTCCTGCACAGTTAGAATGAAATCCAATGCAAGCATGAAGAATAACTCCTCATCTTCCATCTGGGCATGTTGCAGCCTTTCACACTCAACATCGAATTCTCCAACGTTAAGAAACTCGCTTTTTCTTCCTGTCTGTAACAGAACTGGCCACTTCTGCCAAATAGTCATCTATGATTTTTGGTTCTGTTTTTCACTGTCCCATTAGTTTTGCCTGGCCTGGTGGGCATGTCGCACAGTCCTGCTATAAGCAACACATAATACAGACAAAGAAGCATAATGTGCCTCCAACTGCCACAGGAAGCCAATTGCTCTCACCCTTCCTTCTACCCAACCTTCTTTGCTCCTGAAAACTATCTTGTTTTCTCTCTCTTGGTTCTGACAATTGGTCTTGGACCTGAAACATTAATTCTATTTCTCTTTCCACGGTTGTGCCGAACCTGTTGAGCATTTGCAGCATTTTCTATTTTTATTTCATGTGTTGACATGTTTTTCAAGCCCTCAAACTGGCCTCCTCCTATGCAACAATTTCCTCAAAATCTTTGGGAGTTCCTTCAAATCTGATCTCTTGCACATCTCAAAATCTCATTGCACAATTATCATCGGCCTTGTTTTCAGATTATTTAGTCCTTGAATTATCTCCCTAAAATTTTCTACCATTCTGTTTCTTTCACTTTAAGGTGGCTTTCAAAGCCTACCTTTGTTCAAGCTTGGTGTCAAGAAATTTTTTTGAATGAAAATTCTTCTGTTAAGCACCTTAGGAGTTTTCTATATTAAAGACGCTTTGTCCAACAGCTAAAGTTCAAGGAGCAGATATTTCTTGCAACGAAGTATGAGAAACACTGAAAGGAAAGACATTGTTTGCTGTAACTCCATTATGGAGATTGGAACACACAACAGTGTGTGGTTGACCCTGAGATGAGCTTTGTCTGACTCCAACCCTTTTCTCAGTTCATCAACTTGTTGGCCCCAATAAATATTTTTTTAAACTACATAATCATAGATCAGAGACGTAGTTTGAGAATAAGGAATCCTTTAGGACTCAGATGAGGAGAAATTTCTTCACACATTTTAAAAAATATACGACATTGTCTTAGTAGGTCTGCTAAATATTGTTGTTCTTAATTGATGTGAATAAATGTGGTAAATGAATAAAGGAAAGGAAAGTTATACTATTACACAGCAAAGTGACATTTTGGGGGAGAGAGAAATGATTAGCTACAAGAGGGAGAAATGTAAATATAACCAGGTTTTAAACAACCAGGAAAATACAAATCAGAAAGAAGGGTTGCCATTCCAGTAAATGCTCCCTTATCTGCCTATCAAATTTGGCAAGAGCGGTTTATCAGTCACATCACAATTTTTGAATTTCACTATGAGCAGCATACCACCATCAAGAATGTAATTAAAAAATGCATGACCCCATGTGCAGACATAACTCATTGTGTTGAACTTTGAAATCTATTAAGTCATGCTGATTTGCCATTTGGGTAAGAAGGGTATTACTGTAAATGTTTCTCCAAATATAATTTCTTATTTTAACAATGACTGAAAATGTGTCCTTTTGGTTGCTTACTTGAATCACCATTTAAAATGTAGCTTTTTTGTGAATTCTTTCCATCCTTTTCCAGAATATTGAGGATAACTGCATATTGTGTCTGGCTTTCGTATGTGTGATTGGTGAACAAGTTAACTGGGTTGTTGCTGGCACACAGTCTGGACGTTTGTGGGTTGTCAGTGCAGAGGATGTGCAATCTATTCATCAACTCCGGAAGATGTCTGATTCCATTACTTGTTTGTTCTTCACCAATCATTCCAAGAATAGGTTGGTATGATTTGAAGCACTAGTGGAGCATTCTAAAAGCGGTCTAAGTATTTGTGATTTGATTGATTACAGTTCATTTTCTATGTAGATGCTGTGTCTATGAAAATCTGGAGTATCAAAGGCAAAGAAATAAGCTCTTTTTAATCAAGTCTACGTTTTAAATTATGTGATACATGTCCTACAGTACACCAAGTGATGGATTGTTATCTGGATGTTTGTTAAAGTTTGGATTTAATTTGCTGAAGCTTGTATGGGAATGGATAAACACCATCTATCTGAAGGAAATTGCAACTGGATCAGAACATAATCCCTTGATTTATTTTTATAATTAAAAAGTTAATGAGGAATTAGAGAAATTATGGTCTTGTCCTGTAAAATCATGATGAAATTCAAATGCTTATACTTGGGGGGGGGGGGGTGGTGGGGGAAGAAAACTCATAAAATGGCACCAAATAATTTGAATAATAATTGATTAAAAACACCTCATTAAATTATTCTTTGGCAAAGTTTAAAGTAGGAACAGCAGCTATTTGCAACATCCACAGGAGCAGAGAAACCATTCCATCTCTGAGTTTGAATGTTTACATGATTCCATCCAGGGATCAAGGGATTTGTCTGATGCTCTGAATGCTGAATAAGGAATTCCCCATTTTCAGTATCTTGGAATTGTACTGAAATGAACTGTAGCACCACACAGAGTGAGCATCCAGAACATAGGTCTGTGGGATATTAATTTCCCGCACAATTTGGCTGAGATCTGCTGGGCACTCCCACCCAAGAGCAGCCACCCTACCTTGTGCTAGCTGTCGATGTAGCAGATAGGATCATCCTCACCTTGGTGACAGAGAACCTCCGGATGGCAATGAACTTTGACGACCATCAAACAGGAAAAGCAACTGAAATCTCAACCTGCTGGCATAAAAATAAATAAGGATGCTGTAGAAAATACAGCATGTCTTCAGATAGTTAGCACCATTAGTTTGCTGTAATTAGATTGACCATCTTTTGTGAAATCTTCCATTAAATTGTATGTGATGCATGTCCTGCAATGTATATTTGACTATGATAATCTTTGAAATAGCCCAGCAAATGACTTATTAAAACTTGCATTTCAAAATTGAAATCATTAGCTAACAATTGTTGCTTCAATAATTCCAGATAATATTTAAAAAATCTTCTTGCAGTTTCCTTTTCTTGCCACTCCCTGTCTCCCCTCTTTGCTGGCCGTATCACCTCTCCGCTCTCAGTCCTGATGCAAGGTTTTGACCCAAAACGTTGACTGTTTCTTGCCTCTCTCAGATGCTGCTCAACCTGCTGGGTTCCTCTTTTTTTAAAAAAAAGTGATTTCTTGGTATGATCCATGACTCAGCTGATAGAGCTAAAATCAAAATATTCCATATATCTGAGCACAAAAGTTGAGGCTGGGACTGCCCACAGTGAGGTGTGTTATTGAGGGAATGCTATAATATCAGACATGGTACCATTTTTAGATGAGACTTTTTAAAAAGTAGCTCTGTCTGCTGTCTCAGGGTGATGTAGAAGATTACTTCACACTATTTTAAAGAAGAGCTATCCAAAGTGTCCTAGCCATTATTTATATTCCAAATATAATCAAAAACAGATCATGATTGAATTAATAGGAGCTGGCTGTAGACACATTGTCTGCCATGACTTCTTCATTACAACAATGACTTAATTTCAAATTTTTTCATTGTTCATCCAGAGTTTATAAAGTGTGCTGAGTGAAAGTCCTTGAGTTGTTATTTATCAAATATTGTTGCATTATGCCTAGCAAAGAAGACAACTTGCTTTTGGTGGGGACAGCTGATGGGAAGCTTGCTGTTTTTAAGGACAGCACGGTAAAGGTAAATTCATCTTTTATTGAATGCAATTAGAGCTGTTTGTAATTGCTTGAATGCTGTTCATGAATTCATATTGTGTTTCTTTTAATTCTCTGGTTTATTTTAAAATGTAACTCCTTCCCAACATTCTTTCCGAACACTTAAGAAAGCCACCTTTTTGCTTCCTTTGCTTTAATCCCCCAAACTTCTGAACATGCAGCCTTCTTCTTTCTTGGCTTATTTCTTATTCAGAGTCTGGGTTACAGTGTGTTTCCCCCCAGTCTCATCACCCCTTGCCTTATTAACTTTGCAACTTACTCTTTCCCTCATGCCCATTGACTTCCATATAGTTATATATATTGTTAACGGCTCCTTCTTGGATAAATTCAAATCATCTGAATCCATCCCACCTCCATCTCTCTCTGCACTGTTTTGTGAAGCAATGTGATCTATCTTTGACCTCAAGTCTTTAAATAAGTGTTTACTTTGCAGGTATGCCAATGATTTCTGCAGTCTCACATTCAAATGAAGTTTCAGCTTCTGCCACGCCATTTTTGTGGCTCTTATTGAAATCCCATGTGACTGTCTATGGGAACTATTCCTCCTTATCCTACATGAACAGTCTGTAACCATTCATGCAGATGAACAAATTGTTCTCCTCCAGTGGCTTTCATTAGTCTTCCAATTGGATGCGATTGCTGTCATCTGGTTTTATTCCTATTTAACAGTCTTGGGATAATCACCTACAATGGATTCCCTCAATATCCCTTACCTCCTGCGGATCTATCCTTGGGTCCCTTTCCATTTCTGATCTTCGTATCACCGAGGAATGACAATAAAAAATAGATTGTCTAAAATTTGTGATGTGAATAACAGTAACTTTATCACTGTACACTTTTACAATGGAAGAAATCTGAGTACAAACATGCAATTAAACATGAAAATCCAGAAATATCCTACTCTTTGCACAGACTGCACTCCTTGCCATTGGCTTATTTCATATTCAGGATCTGGGTATCAGACCAATCCCATCAGTCTCATTGCCCCACATGTATTCTCTCTCACATGTCTGTCAACACCTGTTTTGACTCTTTCTCTCCCCTGCCCCCAATAACCTATACTAGGGCTAATTTACAGTGCCAATTAATCCTCCAGCATGTCTTTGGGAATGTGGGAGGAAACTGGAGCATACAGGGAAAATCTATGTAGTCCTGCACACAGCACCTAAAATCAACATTGAGAAGTCCCCAGAGATGTGAGGCAGCAGCACTAACTGATGCACCACCACGCCATCTTGTCTTTTCTGTTCTTAGTGTTTAGCTCAAGCCAAGCTGGCCCTGCTATTAGGTAGTTGATTTATTATTGCTACAAGTACCGAGATACAGTGAAAATTTGGTTTTGCATGCCATTCAGGCAGATCATTAAAAACATAAGTACATCTGATGACCCTTACCAAATTTTAGAGATGCATCATAGAAAACATTCTATCCAGATGCATCACAGCTTTGTATAGCAACTGCAGGAAATTCTAAGAGAGTTGTGAACACAGCCCAGTCTATTACAAAAACCAGCCTCCCCTCCATTGACTCTGTCTACACTTCCTGCTGCCTCAGGAAAGCAGCCAACATAATCAATGACCCTTCCCAACCTGGTCATTCTCTCTTCCTCGCCCCACCCCCTTCCATCAGGCAGAAGATATAAAAGCTTGAAAACACACACCATTTGATTTTTCCAAGCAACAGTCCTTTCATTCGACTGTCTTTATCCCATCCAGAGCAATCCTATTTCCTTTTCCATTTTGTCCATGTGTTCTAAAAGTTAAATTTCCTGGAATAGTTAATTCCAAACCTTGGTCATTTTGGAACCATGTCCCAGATGGCCATTTGAGCCTGCTCAGCCTCGTCACCTCTGTCTTGAAGGAGCAATGCCTAATTTAGATAACCACACTGGGGGAAGTATAATCTCAGCATCCACACTGTCAGTCCCCCATCAGGATCTTGTATGCTTCAATAAAATCACTTCTCATTCTTCTAAATTCCAATAAGTAAAGGCTTGGCCTGCTCAACCTCTCTGCATACAACAATCCTTTCATCACGGGAATCCAAGCAGTGAACCTTCTCTGCACTGCCCCCATTGCAAGTACATCATTCCTTGCATACGAAGACTAATCTGTATGCAGTGGTCCCAATGTGCTTTCACCAGTGCCCTGTAAAGTTTAATCAAAACCACCTTACTTCTATAGCCAATACTAGTTGCACAGAAGGCCAACATTCCATTTAACCTTCCTGATTGTTGTACCTGTAGGCCAACTTTTTGTGTCCCTTTGTACCACGACATTTTGTAATCTCAATCTATTGAATTAATAATTTTCTTTTGCATACTTCCTTACAAAATGAATAATCTCATATCTGGCAACAACCTTCCCACTCACTTAACCTTTCTGTCTCTTGGCAGGCTGTTTGTGTCCTCCTCACAACTTGCTCACTCACCTGCGTTTGTTTGGCTACAGTTTATTCAGTCCCTTCATCCAAGTCATTTCAGTTCTTCAACCTTGTCTTTAAAAAAAAAACAGATCTAAAATAGCCTGCTCATTCATTACTTCCTCAATATAATGCTCCAAATAACTATTTTGTATGTGCTCTATGTCCTCAAATCTATCTTTATCAATTAATACGATGACTAAAATCACTTTTTTTGTTACAAATCTTCATTACTTCTTGATCTATACTCTGTGCTGCAATATAGCTACTGTTTGGTGGGGGGGGGGGTGTGGGGGGGCACAATATACTACTCCCATCTGGACTTCTTAGCCCTGCTACTTCCAATCTGCACCAAAACAATTCTATATCTTGAGTTTATGAATCAATATCATTCCTCACACTGTGGCAATCTCGACATTCCTTTCTGTCTCTCCTTTGGAAATGTCAAATATGCCTGAATATTTAGTTCCTGATCTCATGAACGGGAACATGAAAAATAGGAGGCCATCTGGCTCCTCGAGTCTCCTCTGCCTTTTAATAAGATCATAGTTATCATTCTATCCCAATGCAATTTTTCCAGCACTATTCCCATCACACTTCATTCCCTGAGTGGGCAAAAATCTGCTGATCCGTGTTTTGAATGAACACAATGACTGAGCCTCTGCAGCACTCTCTAAGTGAAGAAATTTCTCCTTATTTCAGTCCCAGTCTGTCACTTATTCTGTAACTGTGCCCTCTGGTGGTAGCCTGTCAATAATTTTCTGTTCATAAATTCAGCTTTTGGATTGAGTTTTAGTGTACTGCAAGTGTTTTTTTTAAAGTAATAATTTCCAGTATGTAATTAGAACCCCAAACTGAGAGAGATTTAACAAAGAAATTGGTAAGTTAATTTGAGCAGCTTCAAATACTTCATTTCACAGTAAGAGTGCTCTCAATGTTTCAGAAATCTTGATTCTTGTTCCCTTGAGATAATTAAATGAACTGAATTTCACTTTTATCAAGTTCAGGATCTGTGCCCAGTGCAGTTCTGGTCTGATGGTCAGAATGCCTGGGTGTGTCTCCCGCCACTCAGCAGTCTTGGTATACTAACTGATGCTGGAATTTTAGATAAGATATCTTTAGTAGTCACATGTACATCGAAACACACAGTGAAATGCATCTATTGTGTAAAGTGTTCTGGAGACAGCCTGCAAGTGTTGTCATGCTTTCAGCGCCAAAATGGTGTGACCATAACTTCCTAACCTGTATGTCTTTAGAATGTGGGAGGAGACCCACACAAACATGGGAGAACATACAATCTCCTTATAGACAGCAGCCGGAATTGAACCTAGGTTGTTGGTGCTGTAATAGCGTTACACTAACTGCTACACTACTGTGTGAATATGGGGATTCCACTGGGACTCTGAGCTCTGTGGGGAACTAAGCATTGTAACAAAGGAAGCTCAAGTTAATGGTGGCTAGGACGATGCTCTGAGAACAGGGAGATGTTTTTATTTGTAATTATTTAAAATTTTCTAATGGCAAAGAATACCTCGGTTTGATCAATTGTTAGACTAAGAATTGCAGGGTTTTTTTTTTGCATGTTTTATTTGGGTTCATTTGAGGTTTTTAAAGAACTGTTAAGATGGATTATTCTAATCAGTGTGTTTTATTTAAAGCATGTCATTAAAGAGCTCTCTTGATCTCAGTAAATGTAAATGTCACCTAATTACCATATATTCTTTTGCATAATACAAACAATGATCTGTGGTTCATTCTGGTCCAACAGTACCAAGATGGTGCACCACTGAAGGTTGTTGATATAGGCGACATCAGTACTCCTTTGGTGTGTTTGAGCACATCATCCATTTCAGGACAGATGACCTTCTGGGCAGGTTGTGGAACAAAGATTATATCACTCAACAGTGATTTTACAGTTCAGAAGATGATGGAGACAAAAACTAGACCACTGTAAGTTATATTTTGTTTGAAGATAGATTTTTTAATTTTGAGATATGAACTAAATATTCCTAATGATCATATTTAAAGTATTTTCACACTACTTGAAAGTACATCAATAAGTTCAGTGGAGTTTTCATTCCACATACTCCAAAAAAAATGTCTGTGGAAGCAGTAACAACTGCCACCATTTAAAATGAGATGATGTTTTAAATTTTTTTTAAAATTCTGTCCTGGCCACAATATTGGGGGAGATCTACCTGGACGTCAGCATTTCTGTTGGAGTTAGCTGCATTTCTTCAGAGAAGTCCTGAAGTCCAGCCCTGGTGTGGGTTTAATCTGGCAACAGCATCTTCTTCAGTGGCACTTGTGTTGCTCACTGCATTAGTAAAATAGACATGGAGCTCCAATGAGGTAGTGTGAACTTACACCGACATGCCAACGTAGAGAAATGTTTTTCTATGGGCTGCACCAGGTTTAGCCTGGCTTTTCCTGCAAAGTTATTGAAATTATTTGGGGCTTTGTTGACCAGGAGAAAAGTAAGTAGATCTTTTTATTTGTTTTAACTTAATTCAGTTAGCTTAAACATAATTATTTTAAATATTCCTTTTCCTTTTTAATAGTACCAAGACATTGACAAAAATTTAATTTCAGTGGCAGCTTTGACTACTGCTGAGCCAGGGCTTACAGAATGTCAAAGTAACTCAGAGTTCTGCCAGCCACTTCAATTGGGAGAAGCCCTGCACGACACTGGATAGTGCTGATGTGCTGAGATCTAGTTTCCCCAGTGGAAGCCAGCACCAAGAGGCACACTGGAAGAAATGTCATGAAGGCAGTTAGTTGGAGGTCAGCAGGAGATCTTCCCCCGCATCTATTATGATCCTTCCCTGTGTTATTTTTCTGTCAGATTTAGCAGAAAACATGGTTCAGTTGTTTCACTTTCTTTTGAAGTGTGTTTATGCAATTGGGTAGATCTAGGCCAAGTAAAACAACTGTTGCTTCTACTCAGTCGGATGCATGCAGTGACCCTACTACATGTAAAGCATTTAGTCATTCTGTATCTCCTGGAATTTTCAGAACAATCTAAAGTGAACTACTTTAATCTTGTTTTAAAAACACATCTGCAGGTAACTCATCAGAGTGCCTATGAGAAGAGTTTCTGTTTAACAGGCAAGGTTCACTTCCAACTAAACTGTAGGCATCCTTCAAAGACTCTGATAATATTCTACAGCTCCTGCTCTTTAACAGGGAGAATGAAACAACAAATGCTCTAAGATTAAAAGTGTTTGCCTAAATCGTCTAATACCTTAAGTTTGACGCTCTTGTGATGCATCTGCCAGAATGAAATTTTGGCATGCAATAGTTCTGATGTATGCAGTTTTAATATATAGAACAAAATATCAAGCTGCCAGTGTATATGCACATTTTTCTGTCTCCTATTTCCAAAAATCAAGCAAGGATCCCTTGTTTCTAAAAAAAAAAGTGATCCAAGTTTCACTATCCCAAAGAGATTGAACAGTTTCCACTGAAAAAAATCTTATATGCTTGGTTTATGGAGAACAATTCCTTGAATTGTCAAATTTACAATCCACAGAACACTGATAAATTAATTGAAAATAATTCACTGTTATTTCCATAATTTGTTTTTTTTGCAGAAGACAACAGAAATATCATAGTGGAAATATTATCACAATGGTGATCGATAATTATATTTATTTGGCAAAGAAGGGCAGCCATGTTATTGAAATGTGGGACAAAAATGTTGATAAAATGAGTCTATCAATTGACTGTGCTTCTATTCTTAAGTAAGTATTTAATCAACTTCAGCAAGCTCTGAAATATTCCTTTGTGATCTTGCATTACAACCCATGAAATATTCAGAGAGAATAGATTTAGATTTTCAAAGATTCTTTATAAATCTTTATATATCTAACCCACTTAACTGCATTAATTCATACTTAGCATCTGGTTATTGAATGATGTTGATTGAAATGCCATCAGGTCGTCCACTCACATTCTTGGTTGTAGGGGATTTGAGAGACTTGTTACGTACCAGCAACAAAAACACACCAAGTCATACACAGGTGTTAAAAACTATTTTATTAATAACTACTTATGATAATAAGGAAAATAAAAGTATAAATGTTAGATCTTAAAGATTAACCCCAAAAACTGAACTCGTGTGTGTGG
>JARFYF010000051.1:30329606-30339637 GCA_030265395.1 Rhina ancylostomus | reverse complement strand
ACTGTGCCAGGAGATTATATTGGGCTTCTGTGGAATATGAGAAAAGGCCAAAGCAGAGAGGTCAGAGTGGGAGTGGTTTGGAGAACTATCAGAAGTAACAGGTTATTGGAGCTTGGTGTCACCGTTTTGGACAGAACAGAGGTTTTCTGCAAAGTAGGTCACCCAATCTTCTTTATTGCTCAGCTACACCCAAACCATTGATGCATTCTGGTTTCCTGAATAAGCACATTGTTACTTAACAGGGCCACTTATCTGCCTTTTCCTTGTTTCCAGTCTTTCCTAAATGTCCTGTACTCTTCAATATGCAGATGCCAATCTATGTCATCTTAAATCATATTTACTTATTTCTTATTTGCACTATCAGCTCATCGGTATTGTTTCAAAGACCATGGGCATTCAGATTCAGAGACATTAGTTTGATCCTTTTCTGGATTTAGTCCTTGTCTGTTGATTTGCTCCTAGATTTGTACTCTCTTTCCCTTTGTGATGATTTCTCTTTCACATTAAGATGTACTGGACAAAATTGTCAAATGACGCAGCATACTTCATAAATCAACATAAATAGGAAGAAGAAATACTCCTTTGTGAATCTACTCTTATCAAGTTTGACGCTGATGCTTTCAGTAGCAAGCAAAAATGAATAAATCTTTGAATCTGTATAGCAAGTTGATATAAAAGAGAAATAAAGTTAATAAATCATGAAGAAATGGCATATCTTTTGCATGAACTCTTTTTAAGATATAAAAAGAGAAAATGAATACTGATTTCAGAAGTGCCCTTTGTTCAACAAAATTTGAAGATTTATCAGATATGCCTAGTCACCATAATAAGTGATATAATTGTAATAAACTCATGTACTGGGCAGATTAAATTTACAACCTCTCTTTGACAATCAAAATAATTATTCAGCATTTTATTAGGAGATGTAATTACTTTTCAAAACAGTGTGAAACACATCAAAAAATGTGCTATGTCTTTCAATGAAAGCTGTGTACTGTATAACTGTTAAATATTTTATGCTTTAGGAATGGTTCTTGATAACATAAGAAACACACAAAGATGTATTGAGAGAACAAAATGCCCCTGTACAAGTGGTGGAAAACTTTATTTGGATGGACAAGTAAAAGTTGACCACTGCCAGACATGGTAATGATTATCAGTTTGGGTTGTATGTATCTTAATGATTAAACTTTTAATTGTTTCAGCAAAGAAATGCAGTTATAAATATATTTTTCCTTTGCTACCAGTACCTGCCAAAGTGGAGAATGGACATGCTTCAATTTAAACTGCCCTCAAATATGTAAATTTGAAGAAGGAAACTATATTACGACATTTGATGGGAAAAGCTATCAGATGATGGGAGATTGTAGCTACATAGCTGCTCTTGTATGTGACTTTTTCCTCTTCCTTTGATTGACCATTGTTAATTTGTAATTGCCATGAAGCCTTGTATGAATTTCTGAAATCTGAATTTTAAATTGTTCTACAGACAGATGCTTGGATTATAACTGTTGAGGTGCATCCATGTCAAGAAGGTCATAAACAGATTTGTTTTGAGAGCGTGACATACATAGGTGCTAAGGCAAGTATTTTAGTGTTACATCTTTACAAACTTGCTTTACGTGTGCACTTAATTTCATATATGATACAAATCAATGTCTATTTCTCCACAGAAGGAAATATATGAAATCAAAAAGACTGGTGTTGTCTATGGTAATGGAATTCCAGTTGAAATACCATTGAAAGAGGGTAAGTTAATTCAGTTTCTAGTCTTCTTTAACTTGTGGTAATAAATTGCTTAATATGAATTATATTTTTCTTTGCTTTTACAGAGCACATAACTATCTTTCATCAGTCCCCACAATACATTCAAATAGCAATAACTAATGGGATCAAAATGCAACTGAACATTAATTCCATAAGACAGCTTTATATCACATTGCCTGATGATGCAAGGGGAACTGTGAAAGGTATGATTAAAATTTAATTCAATAAAAATAATGACTTTACTGGTAATAATAACCTTACAATGGAATAATTGAACTTAAACTAATTAAACAGATAGTGACTCTACTTTTGCAAAAGCACAATGCTGTCTTTGAGATTCTATGGATGCATAATTTTGAACCAAGTGGATGTTGTCAGTTATCATAAGGAGAGCCCAAGCCAGAACTGTAAAGAATCAACTGAAAAACTACTTCAGATTAATGCATATCCATAAGAGAAATAGAATCACTATTCTTCTCCAGACTGGACTTCCAGCCAAATTGCTTTGGTATGGTTACAAGATTGGCATGTGCCCAACAATACAAAAAATTGCCCAGGAAGTTCCTGCTCCCTGAAAGATTAACTTTGTTTTTTGCTCTATGTATGCCGCCTGACCTGTTGAGTATTTCAAGCATTCTCTGTCTTTAGCTTTCCATCATTTGCAGTTTTTTTCCCTATCTAAAATTTATGCTATCTGGTTATTGACACACTGCTGTGAGAAACAAATGTCTTTCTACACAGTACAATCCTTCATAGTTTGCAAGACCTCTATTAAAGTTCAACTTAACATTCTTCGCTCTGAGGAAACTTTGTTGATTTCATTCTCCATTTATGTTCTGTTTGATCTCTGAATTCCCCTTGCACAGGCTTTCATAAAATGTTGCACTCAGGTTTTCATGAAGACCAAAAGCCCACACGATACACATGCAATGGTGAGCAGGAGGAGGGCTACATACTCTGACGTCTTGTCTTGTATTTTCCCATTTTGCAGGGCTGTGCGGCAACTTCAATGGCAAGGCAGATGATGATTTTCTGTCAGCAGAAAACATCTTGGAACCAACAGCTGCTACGTTCAGTCATTCTTGGAGAGCTGTCCCATGTGCCAATGAAATAGTCCCAGTTCCTGCCTGTTTCAGTTCAGAAAATGGTGAGGCTTTGTTTCAAAATACCTTCTGCTTCACAGTTTACTTTTTCAATGTGATACTTTCACTCTTAGTTAGTATGATAATGAAGTCATTTATTCTCTATTATCTGTGGGAGAATGAATTGCTCCAAAAATGTGTTATTATTTGTGGGAATGAAGGGAAATGGACATGGAGCACTCAGTGAGCCTAGGGGTCTGAGGGCTATGCACCAGCACCTCAAGATTAGTCAAGTTGTATTTTTTCCCCTTGAATTTTTCCAGGTTTGACATAGCATTCCTCTTTGCTTGTTCATGTCTGCCTGCTTTTCCCCCAGTAAGTGTACTGTTGTTGTAATAGTACTCGTGTAAACTTTAAAATGTGCCTTTCTTCAGAATCAATGCTGCCTCCTTAGCCTAAACTTCCACCATTCCCTACAATTTTGACCCACTTTCCAATTGTCTTCCCAAATGTAATTTGTAATGTTTAGTCTCAAATTACCAACAGTCCAAAGGGCAAGAGGAAGTTCTTCTCCTTTCTTGAATGTTGAAAATTTACATGAAGTATGGTGATCTCACTCATTCAGACTCAGTCAATATCTGGTGAGTTCTGAACTATGGGTAAAGTGGGAAATCAGCAGAAATTTTGTCATGTTCCAGGAAACTACTTGGTCTTGTAAAAAGCCAGTCTGTTTTAAACTAACAGTAGAAACCTGCTTTATAAAGGTTCTTCAGCATATGGAAATGCCTTAAGGTGCCCAGGAAATGTCATTTTGAAAGCCCCATGTCATACGATATTGTTGACAGCAAATCTGACAAAGTTTACTGTGGGGTTGCCATTCATTGGTCAAGACCAAGGTTTTGAGACATTACTGCAAGTTCAGCAAAAATCATATTTATAAACAGCCTTTAAATGTGTTTGCAAATGTTTCACTGTTTCTAATTCTAATACAAATCCAAAGATAACATCTATGTAGATGGAACAATATATTGGCCCACATTCTGCTGGTTAGTGACAACAAAGTTGTCAGTGCTGGAGTCATTATGATGTGAAATGGACAGCAACTTTTGGATTGTGCATGCAAGCAGTTAAATGTGGAAATCCAGAAACTGCTGACATTGACTAAATGACATAAATCCAGAAGCTCCTCCATAGCACATGATACTCTGCATTCTTCTCCGGCATAGTCAAAAGAAATAGTAAACTACTGTTAAGCTACTTGGAATGTAGAATTCCCAGAAAATGATTTGTTGCATGATGTGTAATTAACATTTTAACAGTGTATTAATTAATCCTTATAACTCTCTGGCCCTAAAAAAAAACCTGACCTTCTGTATTCAGTTCCCTCTGATATTCCATAACTTCCTCGGCTAAATATTTGAAAATATAATGAAATTTAAAATAATTGATTGAATCTATCTGATTGGAATCTTTGGTTCCCATTGGCTTTCATTGCTAAATCTCAGTAACTCTCAGAGTCTTGAACATGTGTTGGAAATGTGGAAATTATGAATGACAGATGCCGGCTTATTAGTCACCATTTCCTGTTGCATGGAGTCCGGCAGCTGTGTCATCTTGCTGTAATTTCTACTCATTATTCTGGGCAATCATCCTCCCTGCCTCTGCACCGTTAGACCTGGCATAAGACTGGTGTTCCTGTTCATCTCATTGGTAATTCTTGTACTGGACATTATGAGGAAAGGGATAAGCTTTTTAGAAAGTATTAATTATTTGTAATTGTTTTAATAAAACTGTGAGAAATACTGATGAAGTCGGGCAGTAGTTATGAAGGGAAAACCAGAGTTAACATTTCAGATGATTACAACTCAGGTGAAAGGTCATTGACCTGAGATCTCTCCACAGATGCTGCCAGACCAAATGAGTAATCCCAGCACTTCATTTTTGAAATTTCATTTTCCAGCAGTTACAGTTTTGTTGCCTTTCTCTTGGTGTTTCAATGTGTTTTTAGTTACTTTTCATTTTGAAGATAAGAATTGTAGGTTATTTCTGAAAATCAAGACATTTAAAATTGTAAAAACAAAGCCAGCTTTGACAGGAGGTGAAATTTGCCCTCCAGCTCTCAGATTGTTAACTATTCTGGGGACAGGGCTCCAGGACAACATTGCCTGAGGCTTACTCACTGCTGAGGCCTTGCTATATCTCTCAGCTCCAAGGGTTAACAAAATTGGCCCTCCCCAATTGGTAGTGGCAATCTTCAGTGGAAAATCAGTTCAAGTGATATATGCCCAATGAAAATTATTATCCATTTTTGGAGAAAAAATTATCACCCATTTGCTGCTACGTTAATCTTTTGTGTATGTGTACTCTGATCTTTATTATTTGCACTGTAAAATATTTTTCAAAATAATTTCCTTATTTCATGTTGGTTAATTGCCTGTGAGAATTTATCAACATGATTTTGCAGTCAACTTGAAGGCATCTCCGGAGATCAGGGCTCACTGTGCATTTACATGAAGTGGGGAATATGTTGCTTTCCAGACCAATAAGTAACATCCATGTAAGCATATCAGATTGTAAAGTTATAATATCTTGAACTGGAAATCTTGGCAAAGTTATAAGGCCATAAACAATTGAAAAAATGAAAATTGGAATAAAGTTATAAATTAAAATTTTAAAAGCTGCAGATACTGAAAACCTGAAATATAAATAGAAAATGCTGGAAGGTCTGCTGGTCAGATAGCATCTGTAGAAAAAGAAACAAGATGAACATTTCAGGTCAAAGACCTTTTGAACTAGAAAGGAGAGAAAACAACTTGCTATCAAGCTGCAGGGAGGATGGGGGATGGATTGGACAAAGGAAATATCTCTGATAGGGTGAGGACAAGTTTGCCCTTGGAGTAAATTGTAAATAGAATAATCTGATCCATGGGTTAATGGTTAAGGAGGAAGAACATGGTCCTTTTTTCTTAACATGTATGAATTAAAGGTAATTAGGGAGTAAGAACACAAATAAGGGAATATAGGAGTTTTCAGTTGCAGACAGCAGGATATACCTGGCATGTTGGGCTGTGCTAATGGTGAGAGAAAAACTGATTATACTGACAGAGAAAATGAGTTAGCAGAAGTTATAGACTTCTGATTTTGAACCCAAAAAGCTGAAATGTGCCCAGATGGAAGCTGAGGTCCTGTTCCATCAGCTTACTTTAGGCCTTGTTATAACAGTGTTGGGGGCCACTGACAGACTGGAAGAAATGCAAGTGATTTGCTGCTTCACCTGGAAGGACTGGATAGTGGAGGGAAAGAGGTGGAGAGGCAGGGGTTGCATCTCCTGTGGGTGCTTGGGAAATCGCTGTAAGAAGGGGAATCATTTATGGGGCCGGAAGACTGGACTGGGGAATCATGAAGGTATCAGTTCCTTTGAAATGTGAAAGGAGGGGAGAGGGGAGGGTGTATCTGGTGGTGGAATCTCATTGAAGGTGGCAGGAATTGCAAAAGATAACACTTTTAAAGGCTTTTGAATGTGGAGACTGGTGGGCTGGAATGAAAGGAAACTTTATCATTACTCTGTCAGAAGGAGGGGGGGAGATAATGGAAATGTGGGGAATAGTTGAGATGTGGGCAAAGCCTCCTGTTAAGTTTCGTGAAGGGGAAGCCATCAGTCAGGAAGAAGAAAGAAATCTTCTTGTCAGAGCAAATGCCACACAAGTGGAAAGACTGGGAGAATGGACTGGAGTCCTTACAGAAGTAAAGTTGGGACAAACTAAAGTTGTGGGAGTTTGTCGGCTTGTAATGTATATTTGTCACTGGTTGCTCCCCTGAGATGGAGATGGAGAGATCCTGAAAGGGAAGGCAAAAGTCACAGATGGACATGTAAAATTAAGAGCGGGATGGACATTGGAAGCAAGAGTCATGAATTTTTTGAGTTCTGTGTGAGTGCAGGAAGCAGTACCAAAAAAGGAGTTGAATGGGGGGCCGCGAGTAGTTCTGAAACAAATATGTTTCACACATCCCGCAAATAGACAGATGTGGCCCTGCTAAGTGTTTTGAGTAAAATTATAATTATGATATTGCTGAATAATTTGTTGATGTCTAAACAAAATTGTAATTTTATCCTTGTGTTTGCTTGGCAGAAATTTATGCTAGTGAACATTGCTCCTGCTTAAAAAGTCCAAATTGCAGTTTTGCTGCATGCCATTCTACAGTGAATTACAGGAAATACTATGAGGTAATGGTTCAGTTAAATCTTTTCCAAGTTAATTTTATTACATTGACTTTATCCTTTCACATTCCATTGAAATATCCAATACAGCCATCATCTAGTGATTGGAAAAACTGAATTAATTAAGATTTGCTGCAAAATGTAAGAAGTTATGGTAATCTCTGACTCCAGTTGTCTGCTCAGTAAACCATGTTGCACTCCTCCATTTATAACTCCCGTGTCATTCAGAGAAGGTCTGCAGTTCAGTGTGTTATTTTCAGATAGTAGATGAAATTGTGCTGATAATAAGGAGTTCTAAATGGGACTGCTGGCTATCAGCCATTTGTGGCTCAACAGGTCTCAGACTTCCACATGTGTGTATGTTGAAAGGCAAAAGACAGGTATGTTAATTTTTTTAATTATTTGATACTATTTTAATAGTTTCATTTTCTTCTCTTTTTGATAGTTTTTACTTTTCAAATATTTTTGAATAAATTTAAAAATCTGATTATGAGAGACATTTAAAAATAGTTAAAAAGCCTTTGGTTGCCAGCAAACTGTTAAAGTTGTCAGGATGTCCTCCGACGGGTTCAAGATAAGCTGCCTCTGGTTGGCCACTCAGAGCTGTTTCACCTTGCTGGATGCTTGCATGGGGTGTCAGGGGTAAGGAAGGGTCTTCACGACTGGGTGGGTATGGGGAGCTCTTTGCATCTGGGAAAAATAAATTCGGGACATAGGGGAACATGGCAGTGAGTTTAGGCAAGTAAATAGATCAAGGACCAGCCCAATCTCTGTTTGGAATTCTCCACTCAAGAGGGCTACAGAGAATGTTGCTGAGATTGATAGATTTTTAGTTATTAAGGAAATCAATAGATATGTTTTTAGTTTAGATATGGAGGAATTGAGGTTAATAGACACATTTTGTAATGAATTTCAAAGTACTCACATTTTTAATGATACAATAGCTGCTCAGATTTAAAACTATCCTTCTCTTGTTTAACTTCATTCATTGTATATTCATCCTTTTGTCTGTCACCATCTCCTTTTTGAACCTCCTCTGAATCACTGACTTTGATCTCTTGTCCATTCCTTTTACCTACCGCTCTGTTCCTCACCATGCTGCTGACAGCTAACGCTCTACTCTCTGTCCTTTGGAATACTCCCAAATGCCACTGCTGCTTTACTTCTAAGACTTTCTGTCAAGTTCTTTTTGGTCACGCGGGCTAATATTTCCATTGGCCCAGCATTTGTCCTTCACTCTTCTTCTGTGCTTAAACTTATGCTTCTTTTAATGACTTCATCTGTACATGAAATTGGTATTGAAATTACCATCATGAAAATCTTCAACCATTTGACTAAGGTGTTTTACATACCATAACTGATTTTTTACATTACATGCATTTAAAACAGTCAGATAGTTTCAATCAAATTATTAAATTCATTGATTGAACTTGTACTTTTTATGGTGTTCTACAAAATCTTTGTCTATTAATATATAGAGAAATAGATGCTATTATCCTGTCTCAACCCTTGGTAAGAACATAACCCTTGTTGCCCCTCAGAAAATGAAGCAGCACATGCAGCATGGTTTAGACGACACTTAAGCATAGGCGAATATGTAATAGGTAACATTTGTGGCATACATGCAGCAAACAATAACTAACTCCACTGAGCAAGAGTGTAACTATCTGTCCTTGAGATTCAGTGGGACTCTCATTTCTGAGTCCATCAATAAGCTGTGGGTCACTATTGGCCATGAACTCAGCTGCACCAATGGAGTTAATACTGTGGAAAGAACAAATTAAGAGGCTGGATATCCTTCGGTGATTTATTCACCTCCAGTCATCCCAAGTGATGGTAATTTTGATACCAATTTCCACCAGCTGCAAGGCACAGGCAAAATGAAGTCGTCTCTACTTGCCTGCATATGTGCAGTTCGAACATCTCAAAAAGCTCCATGCCATCCAGGACTAAGCAGCTCATGTGTTTGACATTCCATCAGGCATGTGAAACATTTACTCTCTGTCACTGGTGTACTGCCAAGGTAATATCATCATGAATAAAATGCATTGCAGTTATTTGCTAACATTACACTTACAATGCTTTCAAACCTGTGGCCTTTTCCACCGAGAACGATAAGGATTACATTGACCGGAAGGCCTGCAGCAGTTCAAGACAGTGGATCATTACAACTTTCTCCAAATCAGTTTGGGGTGGATAATAAATGCAGTCCTTGCCAGTGAGGCCCAAATTCCCAATAGGAATAGACTGAAAAAACTTTAACTTATATATATGTGCATATAAACTAAAATGGTCTTGCAAATCTAACAAAAATAACTTGCTTAAATCTGCATATTTCTTTAGATGTGCATAGCTGCCTCATGTACCTGCCAGAACATTGATGACTGTATCTGTGCATCATTGGAAGCGTATGCACACGAGTGTGCTGCAAAAGGTGTAGTTGTGGGTAACTGGAGATCCAATATTTGCAGTAAGTATTCATATATCCAGCCATTAATTGTTGCAAGGTAACGTCAGTAATGTTGCAAAGCATTTATAAATAGAAGTAAAATACAGTTGTTAATATGCAGGCAGAAAAATCAGTACTGGCTGTCCCCAGGTTACAAACACCCAACTTACGGACACTGGTACATACAAGTGAACTCCGATAAATTCAGAAGTCCGATGTATGTACATATATTCATTCCTATGAATGGTAGAACTAGTTTTCTTGGTACACTGGGTGAATGATGCACTTTATGGCAATACAATTCAAGCCTTCAGCATGAATGTGAATCTTCTTTAGAGCACCATATTGGATAGCAGTGTTTGTGATTCTTTACGAACACTGTACTGTATGATTCTTAAAGTATTTTGCCATTACCATGCCTCCCAAAGGCAAAGAAGGAGCATGTAGTGGTAATACTTCCAAGAAAAGGAAAACCATCACAATGGATGTTAAAGTTAACATAATTAAGTGATCT
>JARFYF010000051.1:30311066-30324196 GCA_030265395.1 Rhina ancylostomus | reverse complement strand
ATGAATAATAGAAAAATAGGGGGCTATCTAAGAGTCTCTTAAATGTCCGTAATGTATCTGCCCCCACAACCTCTGCCAGCAGTACGTTCCATGCACCCACCACTCTGTGTAAAAAAACTTACCCCTGACATTCCCTTATACCTTCCTCTAATCACCTTAAAATTACATCCCCTTGTGTTAGCCATTGTCGCCCTGGGAAAAAGGTCTCTAACTGTCTAGTCGATCTATGCCTCTTATCATCTTGTACACCTCTATCAAGTCATCTCTCATCGTCCTTCTCTCCAAAGAGAAAAGCCCTAGCTTGCTCAACCTATCCTCATAAGACATGCTGTCCAATCCAGGCAACATCCTGGTAAATCTCCTCTGCACCGTCTCTAAAGCTTCCACATCCTTTCTATAATGAGGCGCCTAGAACTGAACATAATATGCAACTGAACTTGCATTGGGATCCAAACAAGTCTTCCTTTTTTATTACAGTTATCAAGTACCCAATGTACTCAAACATATTTATTTCTGATTCTGAAAACAAAAGTATCTTCCTATCATTTGGATAAGAGTCAAAGTCAAGATAGTTGTTATCTGCACAAATACATGTATGCACAAGTGCAATGAAAAACTTTCTTGCAGCAGCATCCCAGGCATATAGCATTAGAAACACAACATTCACAAGAAAAACATAAATTAAACATTTTATTTATAAACATAAATTAAACAAAATTATACAAGAAAGCACACAATTAGAACAAACAAAAACAAAGTTAATTGTAACGCAAAGAAGTCGAAGTGGTTATACTATTAGTATATTGAGGTAGTGATTAGGGTTGTGCAGGTTGGTCCAAGAAGCAAATGGTTGAAAGGAAAATCTCTTGATTTTCAGAGCTACCCAGATGAACCTGATGCATTTCAAATACTAGTAGAAAGTATTGCTTGTACACGGAATGGATTGACATGTTCAAGAGTGATAAAGATTTTACTTGAGGCAAGTACTTTGATAATATAATTCATTTAAGTTTAATTATTGAGGCATTTGATTTGAATTTCACAATTTTCAGGTGATTTAAATATCTGATATATATTTCAACACACGTTTTGAAAACATATATTTGAACAAGAACCATAATTTATTTTCTTCCATCAAAAATATTCTTTCAGGAAATAGAAATAAAACTACTTGATGGCAAAGTACAAGTTTCATACGCCAGTCAGGATGTTTGCACAGATAATACTTATTCACTACACATGGTGGGACTCTATTTAATTCTTGAATTTTCCTCTGGGATAACTGTGATCTGGGATAAACACACTCGAATTTCTGTAACGCTCACCCCAAAATGGCAGGTAAGCCCACTTCATTTTTTTTGTGACTGTCAGCACTCATAAATAAGAATGAATTCCATAAACTGAGAGAAGGCCTTGATTTTGAGAAACTGAGTTTAATTCATTTTATTTATTGAAAAATAACAAAGGATACCAAAAGCATAATTTTTTCCAGTGACCCCTTAATCCTTAAACACTTTGCAAGTGTAGAGATGTGGAAGATAACTACCAAGATTGGTTAGCTATAGAAAAGGTTGCCTGCAGAAAAAGCGTCTATATCTTGGACAGCAAAATGGTTGTTAAATCAAAATATTGCCTTTTTCAGTTTTGTCATCGCATTTTCTTGTTATGAACATTTATTACAGAACAAAGTATTTGGACTCTGTGGAAATTTTAATTCCCTTATTGAAGATGATCTAATGACAAAATCGAAGGCTCTGGTGACTGATCCTGTAGAATTTGCAAAAAGCTGGAAATCTCCAAAGCCATGCAATGTATTTGTAGAGCAAGATTCTTTTTGTGACAGAAATCCATATTGTCATGCATGGGCTGCAAGGAAATGTAATATCATTGCAGGAGACAATTTTAAAGACTGTCATAAAGTGGTAAGGGATTATAAGAAAAGTGTTTTCATTTGATTAAAATAAGAAAACTTAATAATTTGCAAAACATCTTGCAAAACATTGATGTGTTTTCTGATACTGTGATCTAACAGGTTGACCCAAGTCCATTTTACAAAGCATGTGTTGAAGAAACTTGTGCCAGCTGCCATGGAGTGAAACGTCTGGGTTTCTGCACTGCTGTGGCAGTGTATGCAGAAATTTGTAACAAAGTTGGTGTCTGTGTTGACTGGAGAACTCCAGATGTGTGTCGTAAGTAGCGGTTTTCCAAGTATGCTATTAAGGACCAACTTAAAGAGAAAATAAATTTACTTTCAATTAATAAATAAGGCCAGATATGAAAATCATCATTAAGAATTGCCAGCTCACAGGAAATATTTATGTAGTTATATTTTCCCCTTCCATCAAGCATCAAGGGTTCTGTTTCTGCAAATGTATCAGGAGTGGCAGATAACCACTTATCTGGTCAGCAATGTGCACATGATCCGTAGGAAGTAACATGGGTATCACTCCTTCCAAATATGGGTACCAATAGACTATAACTTAATAGAAACTTCAGAGCTTGCTGCAAGAAGTTGTATAGAAATATGGCATCAAATTTACATGTTATTTGCATGTACTTCATCCCATTGCCTTTTACATCAACTCTAACTATGATGCTCATGGCTCCACATGTTGCTCCATTTCCTCAAATAACTAACATCAGATTTCTTCTCCCTCAGCTCTTTTCCTGCACTCTGCTCCTTGGTCTTAGTAATATTGCATTCATTAGTCTTAAGGTTTGAATCAGGAGTGAGGGGAGTGGTTTGTTCCTCTCCTATGTAGCCTTTTCAAACTTTCTTCTGTTCCAACTTTCCTTGTTAAAAGTGTACTTGAATTTAAAATAGATAAATCTGAGTTTTCAAATTACAGCTGAATCATCTGGTGTGTTTCATGGAGATCACGAAAATATTTTTCAATTTCTAAAGAAATATGTGGATACTGACCAAACCTTTCATAGTCATCCAACCTCTTCACATCACATATCTGTACTAAGTCATGGTTCAACTTCTGAAACCCTATTTGGAAGGATTTCCTGGATTGCTACTTTTCCGTCTCAATGACTACTAATAATTATCCAACCATATTTATTCCTTAGTTTATGATAACACCTTAAATTAACTTCTGACTTTTAAATTGTACACAAGCCATTGTAATGGTTGAATGATAATTGTTTTCAATTCCTGTCCAGGAAACTCATCAATAATTTTAAACAACCCATTAAACCATTCTGGCTCTCTGGAAAGTGATCTACAATTATGCCATCTGTTCTTTAGGTTCTGGGTTTTCTGCAGGTCTGTGCCTTCAGGTGCCTGTACAGCTGTTCCTTTCATGTGAGAAAAAGTGGATCAATATTCATTAGTTTATAAAACAAGACAAGAAAGCATGACATATACAGAGAGACAAAGAGCATGTGCATCTTTACAACCTTAAATTAAATTTCATTACAACATGTTGCAATTCTTTCTGCAGGGACTATTTCAGATAATGGAAAAAAAACAAAGTAAAACTTAAGAAAATTAATAGTCAATTAATAAAATCTTTAGCATTCTTGTGCAGGGATAAAAAAAGTGTAGTATTTTGCAGAGCTTGTGAAATTCTCTTAAAGAGTAGAAACTTATTGGAGATTTCTTTGACTTAACTTGAAAGAAATAGGATCTTTTTCTCATATTGTTCTTCTTCAGTCTGTCATGTTGATTTAATAAAAAAACAAATTGCTGGAGGAACTCAGTGGGTCAGGCAGCAACTCTGCAGTTTCCTGTCCATGCTGAGTTCTCCACAGATGCTGCCTAACCACTGAGTTCCTCCAGCAACTTTTTTTTTGCACCAGATTCCAGTTTCTGCAGTCTCTTGCGTCACCGTGTTGATTTAATATTTATTTTTCCTCTCAATTCACATGATATTTCCATCTTATGACAAACCTTTCTGTGGAAGCAAGGGAGGAGTTAACACAAAAAGTTAGCAGTCGGACCTGCAGTAATTAAAACGTTAAACTTTGGCCTTTATTTCAATTTTTTTTCTGAGAATGTGTGAACAAACTAAAAAGATTAATAAATTAGCAAAAGCATACCTTCTCTTAAGGTTTAAGAACATTAATCCACCTAATGGGTAAGGGGCTCATAAATTTGCCAACATTTAAAGTGCATCTGAGCTCGTGAGACAAAAAATATTCAGAGTCAGAATTGGGTTTATTATCACTGACATGTGTCTCTAACTTTTCACGGAATTGTCTTTTCGCTCTCATGATGGCTTTCTGTAGGTTGTACCTGGACTTCTTGTAGGGTTCTGAATCACTGGTCTTGAATGCCACAGATCTAGCCTTCAGCAAACTGTGAATACTGTTTAAACTCATTTGAAAAAAATGTCACATAATGTATTGTCCAACTGAAAAGACAAGACTACAAACTAATAACAGCTTTCAGTTCTGAATAGAATAGTGATCAATACAGCACCCAAGCAACAGACAACTTTTAAAGATAAACCTTCATTCAAGGAACACCCAGTCCAGTATTCAGACACATTTCACACCAACTAAGCCTTGATTCTCCTTTCTGCTGGTTTCCGGTGAGTTTTATCCAGTTCTGCAGTGCCCATTTCCATTGTTCTTAGTATCGAGTCCTTTAGACCTTGGAAGATACTCCCTCTTCTAGCATAGCTGCAAGTGAACTTGCAAATATCTCTAATGTGGAAGTAAAAAGAAACATTTTCCTTTGAACATCCTTGCAGCCATTGATTTAGCAAGTTGTTCTCAGGTGATTACCTGCAGCTTTTTATGCAAACTCTTGCAGCTGAAGTATGGTATTTGGCCTACTTGGGCCTCCGAACCATACTTGTGCCACTGCAGAGTGGTGATGGGTGGCAGGCAGATTCTATTCCATCTTCAGCCTGTGGGTCTGCCTCATTTAACTAATCATTAACTATCTCTCCCATGGGTCCCTGATAATGTTATTAAGCATTGTGTTCTTTCATTCAGCCAAATCTGCCTTTTCAATTCTGCAATTTGCCTTTTCCAATCTGTATGACCCTTCTATTCAAATTTTTGGTTCTGCAGAAATCTATAAGCAGACCTGACATTTTTCCCTTTCTTCCTCTGCATGTTCTGCCTTGGCTTTCCATTTCTCACACTCTCAGTGCCTCACAATTGGCCCACTTAAGCCTTTGGAGCATTTCAAGTATGCTGTTTAAAAAAAATGTAGGAAAGGGGCCTTTACAGCTACCCTTTATCCTCTTTGTTGTGGATTCAACTTGAACTGTCTAGTTTGGGTAGAACAAGTGAAGGCTCACACTGCAGAACAACTATTTTTTAAGTAGTTTATTATTATTAACAAATGCTGTGCAAATTCTACAAAGTGAACATATTAAAGTGAGCACTACAGATTTGAAACAAAAGACTACAAATAGAGAGAAAACAGCAAAAAAATTACATATATTATCCCCTTTATTTCATTAACACCTTTACCATTTATACAGCTAATTGTTATTCTCTTCTGACTCTAGTTGAGTCCTCTCTTCTAATTCCTTTTGCAATTGGTTAATTGCTGCATCCTTTTTCTGAATCCTCTCATCCAACCTTGTCAAACTATACCAGCCGATACAGTGACATTGTTCTTTCAACATTTTGTTCCTTTCTTGTTTACATCACCTTATTTATCTGGCCTGTCTTGCCAAGCCATAGAACTGAATTAATCCCAATCCTTCTATTCTTAAGTATGAATTTGCTGTTTATAGCCAGACAGATGACCAAGAGCTTTAATTCTACAGATTTGTTGAGATTGTCTATAATATCTGTGATTACTATCAATATTCTTGCCACTATTATAAATCACTTAAACTACTATCATAACTCCCCTATGTAGCTGATAATACAAACTCAATTCAAAGTCCTTGACTGTTGTTTCCACAGCTGTTCTTTTCTCAATTTATTGGGAGTTTTATTTCTCCTTTTAAAGCATTTATGTCCAGGAGGATACGTCTACAATATTCTGTTTAATTCATATGATGAGAATAATCAGCAAGAACCTTTTGTGATATTCAATAAATATTAATTAATACATTTTACTTTGCAGCTATATACTGCGACTATTATAATCAAGATGGTGAATGCAGTTGGCAGTACAAGCCATGTGGAACAGTAATTCAAAAAACATGCAGTAATCACACCATTGGCAAGAAGTTCTCTCCAATTCTTGAAGGTTTCAAATTTTTGTTCTTGTTAATGATGAAGTTAAAAATTCTACATTTCAGAATTAACATGTTTAATACGTTTCCAGCTTCAGGGAGATACATTTGAGTATGCACAAAGAGTAGCATTGCATTTATAATGAGATAAAAAAAAGCCTGCTTTATGTTGAAAATCAGTTCTATAATCTATACATGTTTTACTTGCAATATTAATTGTTGCAAACATTGAGGTGCAAAAATTAATTAGAAGCATCTGTACTAGTTGTGAAAGTAATTCCTGCTGTAACTTTGTCAGCTATGTCAGCTATCAATGAATATTTAACATGGTGCATATATAGAATGAGCTGCCAGAGGAAGTTGACATTTAAAATACATTTGGATAAGTACATGGACAGGAAAGATTTAGAGGGATGTGTCCAAACATGGGTAAATAGGAGAGCTTAAGTAGGCACCTTGGTCAGCATGTCGGGCTGAAGGGCCTGTTTCCATACTGTATTACTCTCGACTCTACAAAGCAAGTGTTAGTGGTGAACAGTTGTAACTGAGGACCCTCAATTGGAAAGTACACATACTTTCCTGTGCTAAGTGAAGTTCAATTTAGCTTGATAATTAGACTCATATTTGCCGGCTTTCACCCTGTGCCTGTGTTAACCTGGAATGGATGTGTGGGTCCAATCATTCTGGACCACATAATCATGGAGTCAGGTGGCAAGGTACAGCAATACCTCCACAGCAACTTGACATCAGTGAGTATAATGCTAAGAACCCATTCCCTGAACATTCTGACAGTCCTCGGCAGGAAGCAAGGTTGGGGGAGAGTTTCACTCCTGTCAAAGTTGTCAAGGCTTTTTAAGAATTTTCAAATTACTCTGACATGAGGAAAAATTATCAATTGTCACCATAAGGCCAGAAGTGAAAAATTGGTGATTGTTCAATATTCACTTGCATTCATAACTCCTTGGCAAATGAAACAGTCCATTCCTGCAGGCAACAGGACCTGGCAACATTCTGGCACAGGCTGATAAGTGACAAGGAACTTCTGTGCCAGAAAAATGTCAGGCAATGACTATTCAAACACCTACAGTATCCTTGATATTCAATGCCATTACCATCCTCAGAGGTCATCGTTTTCCAGAACTTCAATTGGATCAGCCAAATAAATACCATAGCTATAAAAGCAGGTGAGAACTGCTGTGAGCGACTCCCTTCCTGACATCCCAAAACCTTTTGACTAGCCACAAGCCATAAGTCAGGTGTGTGATGGAATGCTGTCCACTTGCTTGATGTGTGTGAGGCCAAAAACTCTGAAGTAACACAACTGTGCAGTTGTGCACAGAGGCACATGATGCCCTACCAACAAAAATGCACTGCAGCTTCTCACCGAGACTACTCTGACAGATTTCTCATACCCCTAATAAGGGTGCATGAAAATACCCCCAAATGGAGGCTCCTCTCCATGTCACACACTATCCTAATTTGAAAGTATATTGCTGATCTTCTTTATCACTGGATGTTAATCCAGGAACTTGCGACCCATCAGCACTGTGGAAATGCCTTCACCAGAAGGACTGCTGCAGTTCAAGGTGATCCATCACTACCACCTTGCCAGTGACACCCTGATGCAAAAAGTTAACAAATAACACTTCTTAAAAAATATTAAAGTTGCTTTATACAATTGAAAAATAAAAATTACTAGAGTTTAAAAATGTCCTCATGTCTTCTTCTAGCATTATCAGCATAACTTTCTTTCCCTTTTCTCCTGAGAATTTACATGGCTTTGCCTTGCTTCCATCTACACTAGTAATTTCAACTATTCCTTGACTGATTATTCCGCATTCTGATCAATCCAAGGGTAAAGCAACTTCTCCCAAAATGCACAATGTACTCATCAGTGACTGTTTTGCCATTCTGGCCCCTACTTTTGTTTCTTCCCAGAGATGGAAACATTTCCATGCCTACTCTATTGAATACTTGCATGATTTTAGTTATTCCTAGCAATTTACCACTCAGATTTTTATCGAGAGAAAAAAGCTCCAGAATGTTCAGGCTTTACTAATAGATATCAAAAGAAAACTCTGATGATCTGATTGGAATTGGGACGAGGTGCGTGGGGCGATGGTTAAAAAAAGTGGAGTTGTCTTTTTTGTCTTGTGGGAGGAAGAACCAGAAAAGGGATGCAAGAAGTAGGGCATTGAAATGGTTGTGATGGTCTGGGTAGAGCAAATGACAATTTTTATTTTAAAAGTATATTTTATTCAAGTATTTTATACTTTTGGGACATAGCATTGCCTCTGTTCTTAGTTTCATCATTTCCTTACATTGGCTTGCAATATTTACAATATGTCAACATGTCACAATTGTTTCACGCCCAAACAATCCATCAGTCAAACAGCTGGGCGGTCGTTACACAGGGTCCCACCCCTTATAGTATTCAGTGACATGACTCACATAGCCTTTGCAGTAGTTTCAATGTGTCCCTCAACATGTACTCCTGCACCCTGGTAAGTGCCAGTCAGTGGTTACGGATAACTCCTTGCACTGGCTTAGGGCAGACAAAAGTGCATCTTTCACCAAGTTGATGATCTTCCAAGAGTAGTCAATATTTGTCTCAATATGTATCCTTGAAAACAATCCGCGGAGCTCTGTGATATGCAGTTGCAGGGGTTCTGCATCACAGTCACCTTGATGGCAGTGTGCGGTGGGATTGAGAGTCCAGCTGCACCTGAAATATCTAACAAGGAGTGACCTTCGTATTACCAGCAAACAAGCTCTTGGTGCTTGTTTGAGTGTTCTGGTGATGAAGCTCTCTGTCAAATGACTGTGGCAGTCTGTTTTGGAGACCATACAATAGGATTCACTGTTCCCCACATGCATGATCTTGAGGACATTCTGTGTGGATTGACTTCTGGCATAGACCATCTGAATAGAACATTCCATGACAATAAATCCAGAACCATCTTTCACAACACCAGAGACAGGTAGAAGCTCAATGGTAATGTATCTAAGCTCAATGCACAGCTTGATGCAGTCATATGCATAGGTGGCCATCAGTTCAGTACATTTTTTATCTTTTTCTTTGGAGATATGTACATCACATTCTTCTGGATACAATCCATTTTGGATTTCTGGATAGCAAAGAACAAAATGCTGGAGGGCCAGTGCTCCCATAAGCATAGGTGTAGAAATTTGTGTCTAGTGCTATCATTTAGAAAGGCTGAACCATTCATGCTGCACCACCAGGTTTGGAGTAAACCTGCCCAATTCTGTGTTGTTTGCCAGTTGCATGCAGTAAGTCCTTTTACTCCCTGCATATTAAGGATATCTCATGGAAAAATAAAAAGAAATATATCCTGCTTGGAAATATGCATTCTCAGCATGCATCCCAAACATGGTTGGCAGATGCAGATCTATCTGCACATTGGTGCTTGTTTATCAGTTTATCTTCTATGGATATTTGTAATCCATTGTGTAATATATTTGATCAGGATTATTGGGATATCAGAGGAGAAGATTTCTTCTTTGTTGTGAAATATATCCTCAATGCATTTACAATTTCCCTTCATGCAGACAGATGGTTTCTTTTGACTGGTTTGATTCTTTGAGAATGTAGGAAAGAGAGTTTTAATTTGAGATAACTGGTTGCTTTGCTGCTGGCATGTTGTCATCAGCATGAGTCAAGCCATTTTGAGGCCTGGGTCTCAGTTACATGTACCTACCTTGTGCAAAAGGACATGTGAGCATGTTGGTGCTTGCCTGCCAGTGAAATTGCCAGGTTCCCAGACTAACCCTGTTGATAGTAAGAGTCTGTATGCATTGGTGCTTGAAATAAGAGTGTGGAACTGAGCTGAATGCATGTTTGAAAGATTGGTAGCAAGCCAGAGTATATTTTGTTAACAGAGAAGAATTCTGACTTTTCCCAGCTCTAAGTAAATTTTAGAAGAACATTTTCTGTGTAATTTTCTGAATGACCACCAAGAGTTAATTTCAGGTCCACTGGTCAGACTGCTCAGTATGTGATACATATGTCTGGAACATTTTGTGATATGAATGGGTGTATGCTCCATTCATATCCCAAAATTACAGTCAGGATCCTGTCTGTATCCTGAGTTGCATGTTACAGACCAGTTCCCAGCAGTAACATCTGAAGATATGCTAAAAGGGGCAATAGCTGATGGTACCATATTCACTCTGAAACTGCCTCCTTTAAGATCAGCTGAATATATCCTTTAAAAATAATCATAATACTGTTCAAGTAGTTAGACACCATAAATATTATGGAGGTGATTTTCAAATGCTGGCTGCGAATTTGTTGCCTGGAAAAATAGGCATATCGTTGTTTAAAATATCTGAGAATGGGGATACTTTAGCTGCTCCATTCCCTGATCTGTTTCTCGGACATTCTGGTAAATGGATGAGCAGCATTTTCTTCTGTTTCAGGGAGAAAGCTGCTTACCTGTGCAAATTGGGCCCTGGCTGTTCGTAGAACATCATTTGACTTTTAACGTACAATGACATGGAGAAAAAAAAGTGACAAGTTTGTAAGCATATAATATTCTAATATTATTTTTTTTCATATTCAGGTTGCTACGCACAATGTCCAGATCATGCTCCTTATCTGGATGAAAATACAATGAAGTGTGTTAACTTAGTCAACTGTACTTGTTACTTTAATGGTATGTTGTTGCAACCAAATGAAGAAAGAGATACACAGTGTGGACGAAGGTAAAATATCAAGTAAATCTAATTTGTAATCCACTTCTAAAAAGATATTTTAAAAATTAATTTTCAAAGATTTTTCATGCTTAAAGAAATGAATAAAGAGCTTTCACTTGAAAAGTTTATGTAACCAATAAATTTATCCCTCTTCCAGAGACAGCCAGGCTTTCCTGCATTCTTAATGTGTTCCTTGGCACCTTGTTTGAGGAATGCATCTGTTTGTCCTTTGAAACCATTTATCTGCCTGATAATAGCATTCCTCACAATTCTTCAGAGAGAGAATTGACCACAAGTGGTCTTCTCTGGTTATGTTTTCCACTTGATTCTGAACAAAGCCATTTAAACAGTTAGTCTGATCCAGAACTCATCAGAGTCTTGATCCAAATATCTTTGAAGCACCTTTGTTGCTGCTTCATGAAGCCATTGTGAAAACAATTTGTTTTTACCTGTTGTACCATATCAATTTTAAATCATTTGTTGTTTTATACATTTATTACCTAGTGGAATTTAGTAAAGCTTTCTAAAGTTAACAGATGAATAAATCAACAATTAAAAATATACAACTGGAATCCTGCAATTGAAAGGCTCTGCTGATGGCATGACTTACAAAAATGACACCTTATGATTTTGCCAAGTTCTTCTCGGTGCTCAATAGTGAATTATTTATTTACCAGTCCTTCTTGAGTGGATTTGGAAAGCTATCTTTCAGTTGTCATAAAATGATTCACAATGTATGTTTTTCTAGTGGTTACTGCAATAGTTAATTTCACTATTCTGTACACTATTTTGTTTCAATGAAAAATTTTCTCAATATCTCCCGTGCTTTGGGTTTATTTTCTGGAATTTCTGGCTAAAGTAGAGCAAATTTATTCTGTAGCAAAAAAAAGGGCTGGAGAAATTCAACAGGTCAAGCAACATCTGTGGGGGAAAGGAATTATTGATCATGACCCTGCATCAGGACTGTTGATGTTTGGGGTCGAGACTGTGCATTAGGAACTTGACCTGAAACACCGACAGTTCCCCTCTCCCCTACAAATGCTGCTCGATCTGCTGAGTTTGTTTTTTGCCATTTAAACAAACAGTTTGTTTTTTGCTCAGATTCCAGCATCTGCAATCTCCTGTGTCTCAAATTTATTCTGTAATCTTTTGGAAGTACTATCAAATACAGCACATAATAACAATTTTAACTTGATGTTAGCATATTAGTTCAGTAAACAAAAGTAGCAATTGCAACTAAAGTGAAGATTCATTATTTATTTTGATGTTTCATTTATTTTGTATGTTACAGCAAGTGTCAGAATGGAACCGTTATTTTCTGTAAGTAACAATTTCATTGATTAAATTGTCAATAATTCTGTTGGTCCAGAAAGTGAGCTCAGTCTTGCTGACTAAACAACATTTATGCAGCCAAATCACCTCTTGGATCCTGTGTCTGGTTTGACTTGACACTGAATCTAATACTCCATTGATTTCAATGGGAATTGCAGACTGCAGATACAAGTCAAAGGCTAAGTTCAATGTTATTATTATTTGTTTTAAGCTACATTCAGCACACCTCATTTTTTTAATTTTTTGGAAATATTTTATAAAATAATTATTTACTTCATTTTTAATGTAATAGATATGTCAAAACTTTTAAATAATCCTCACAGTTTTTATCACCAGCAAAACTGGAGGATACTGGTCTTTACTGGCTTTGAAAGTTGACAGGGCAATTTTGAATGCTGGATTTTCTCAGTGTACTCTTTAAGTCCTGCTTCAGCTCAGGCTACACTGATGGATGAGCAAGATAGGCCCTCTATATCTGGTCCCAGTAAGGACAGTTGTGCAAAGGCCCCAGAATGTGCACCCAGGCCAGTAAGATTCAAGTCAATAATTTAGGATTGATTGATTGAGCACAAAGAAATATTCCAGCTACAGAGAGAGAAGTTAGATTTAATTGTATTTTTGAGGATGCAATAAAATTAGTTGGGATCAACGATGTAGTTAATGTAGACTTCCAAAAGGCACTTGATAATGTTATATGCATGAAACTTAGTTAAAAATGAAGTCACACACACAAAGTGCTGGAGGAACTCAGCAGGTCAGGCAGCATCTATGGAGGGAAATAAACAGCTGACGTTTTGGGTCAAGACCCTTCATCAGAACTGTAAAGGAAGAGGGCAGAAGCCAGAATAAGGAGGTCAAGGGAGGGGGAGGAGCACACACAGGCAGGTGGAAGGCGAGTCCAAGTGAGGGGGAAAGGTAGGTGGGTGG
>JARFYF010000051.1:30201691-30213959 GCA_030265395.1 Rhina ancylostomus | reverse complement strand
AAAAGAAATCTGGCATGTCCCCTTTGACCCTCACTAATTTTTATCAATGCACTGTTGAAAGCAACCTCTCCAGATGCATCAAGGCTTTGTATGGCAACTGCTCTGCTTGAGACTTCAAGAAACTGCAGAGACAACTCAGCACCTCACAGAAACCAGCCTTTCCTTCATGGACTCTGTCTACACTTCCCGCTGCCTCGATAGAGCAGCCCACATCATCAAAGACCCACCCAATCCAGACATTCTGTCTTTTCCCTCCCTCCCATCAGGCAGAAAATACAAAAGCCTGAAAGCACATACCACCAGACTCAAGGACAGCTTCTATCCCATTGTTATAAGACTATTGAAAGGTCCCCTAGTATGATAAGATGGACTCTTGACCTCACAATCTACCTCATTATGGCCTTGCACCTTATTATCTGTCTGCATAACTAACACTTTATTCTGCATTGTTATTGTTTTTCCCTTGTACTATCTCACTGTATTGATGCGATGAAATGATCTGTATGGATGGCATGAAAAACAAAGCTTTTCACTGTACCTTGGTACTTGTGACTTTCATAAACCAATTTACCAAATTACTTGATAGTGGGCATGGACAAGGTGGGCTGAATAGCCTGTTTCTCTGCTGTATGACTCTATAATACTGGATGCAAACTCATTGGGATTTTTGAACAATCGGACACCTGAGTATCAGAGTATTGGAGTGCTGAGATAGAAGGCAGTTGAGAAAAGTAGTAACCTAAAAAAAACCTTCACGCCGTCTCCTCCAGTATTGCCAGTCGCCACAGCCACAAATCTCAATCTGTCTCAAGGTATACATAGTTTTAAGAGTGGGAATGAGCAGGCAGCCACTTACTTGTCTGAGACAAGCTGTTTACTGGACATCTGCGAGATGTAATCTGCAAGAAAGCAGGGAAAGAAAGTGAGAGTCTTGTGATATTTTCTGCGGATCATCTCCATTATAGAAGGTGGGCTAGTTGTAAGTATATGGTCAGTTAAACAAAAGTTGAATGAATGGTAAATGAGTTCAAAATTAGATGTAGTGAAGTAAATGGTGATGTTGTTACTGAAGAGTGAAAGAAATTTTAGGGGGAGGTGATGACAGTGATAACAGTTATAAATGTTGAGGGAGTATTAAAGCATTGTGCTAATGTATAATCACACTCGAAGCAAGATATATAGTAGCATTAAATTAGACTGGACAAGTAGTTAAAACTGGTTAAATGGATTTCAGTGCAGGTAAACTTTGACCTAAAGGTAAAATAGATTATGTGATTAGCTGAGTAAATGTTTGAAGTACAGTTGTTGGATATTTTGGGTATTATTTCTGCTTCAATTATGTGATAACCATACCCGTGTAGCTGTCTCCATTTGTAATATCATCCCGGACAAGTTTGTGCCTTGTTACCATTACAAAAAGATACAAATTTGCTTGAGTTTCAGTTAGTGTGAAGTCCAAGTGCTGGAGACCACGTCCTCAATTTATTTTCTTTGTGTGATTTGACTGCTGATTCCTGAGTTAGAGACATTAGATTTTTTGGCCCTTGAGTCAGTTCAGCTAATCAGTGAGAACCTGGCTGATTTCTGTCATAGTCTCTGTACCAATCCCTTAATACCTGAAAAATAGAAATCTATCATTGTTTAAAGACCAGCTGATCAAAATTCATGACCGGCATGTTCCTGTAAAGAGCAAGGACAAGGATGGGAAGGTTCTGGAACTTTGGATGATGAGAGATGTTGTAAATTTAGTCAAAAAGGCAAAGGAAGTATATATTAGGTTTAGGAAGTTGAAATCAGATAGGATCCTTAATGAATATAAAGAAAGCAGGAAAGAACTCAAGCAGGGAATTTGGAAGGCCAAAAGGGGCGATGAACTGTCCTTGGTGAGTAGAATTAAGGAAAATCCAAAAGCATTTTATACACACATTAAAAACAAGAGGGTAGCCAAGGAGAAAGTTTGAACGTTCAAGGATAAAGGAGGCAATTTGACTGGAGCCAGAGGATCTGGTGAGATCCTAATGAGTGCTTCACAAAAGATCAGTGTGGGGCATGCTAATTATTTAGAGCATGTTGAAATCAAGAAGGAAGTGGTATTGTGTCTCTTTAAGAGCATTAAGGTCGATGACCCCAGGGCCTGATGGGATCCATCCCACATTATTGAGAGGGGCAAGAGAGGAGATTAATGGGGCCTTGACGGAGATCTTCGTATTTATCCAAAGACAAAGTCCCAGAGAAATGGAGAGTAGCCAGTGTGGTTTCTTTCTTTAAGAAGGGCAGTGGGTATAATCTAGGAAATTACGGGCTGACGAGCCTCATCAGTGGTAGGGAAGTTATTGAGAGGAGTCTTAGGGCTATAATTTACTCAGATCTGGAAAAGCATGGGCTTATTAGGGATAGTCAGCATGGCTTTGTGTGGGGCAGTTCATGTCTTACAAATGTAATTAAGTTTTTTGAGGAAGCGACAAAATTGATTGACCATAGGGCAGTGGATGTTGTATACACAAACCTTAGTGAAGCTTTCAAGAAGTTCCCTTGTGGTAAACTGATCCAGAAGATTAAGACACATGGGATCAGTGGAGAGTTGGAAAATTGGATTCAAAATTGTTTGGCCACAGAAGACAAAAGGTAGTGGAGGGGTCTCATTCTGACTAGAGGTTGGTGACCAGTGGTGTTCTGTAGGGGTAACTGTTCAGACCTCCAAATGACATGGATGAAAATGTAGATGGGTTGATTAGTAAGTTTGCAGATGGCACAAAAATTGGTGTTGTATAGTGAAAAAGATCATCAAAGGATATAGCAGGATATAGATCAGCTGCAGATATGGGTAGAGAAATGGCAGTTGGAGCTTAATCCAGGAAAGTGTGAGGTGTTACCCTTTGGAAGTCAAATGTAAGAGGAAAGCATACAGTAAATGGCAGGACCCTTAAGAGCAGGGCAATATGGAGGGATCTTGGGGTCCAAGTCCATTGCTTCCTGAGCGTGGTAAAGGAGATGCATGTTTCCCTTCATTGGTTGGGGCATTGAGAATAAGAGTTGTGAAGTCATATTGCTGCTGTACAATAACTTGGTTGGGCCAAATGTTGGAGTATTACTTGTAGTTCTGATCGCCCCATTACAGAAAGGATGTGTAGGCTTTGGAGAGGATAGAGAAGCGATTACCAGGATGTTGTTGTTTTAAAGAGTATCAGCTATAAAAGGAGGTTGGACAAACTTGGATTGTTTTCTCTGGAGCATTGAGGGCTAAGGGGAGACTCAATAGAAGTTTATAAAATTGAGAGGCATAAATTGGGTGGATAGTCAGTCTTTTACCCAGGGTAGAGATGTCAAATACTGGAGGACATAGCTTTAAAGTGAGGGGGGAAAGTTTTTTACACAGAGTACTATGTGCCTGGAACACGCTGCCAGGGGTGGTGACAAATCCAGATTCAATATTGGCATTTAGACAGGCATGTGAACATGCAGGGAATTGAGGGATAGGGATCACTACAGGCAGAAGGGGTTAGTTTAATTTTGCAACATGTTCAGCACAGACATTGTGGGCCAAAGGGCCTGTTCCTGTGCTGTGTTTTTCTATGTTCTATGTATTAGATTTAAATTTAGCAGTTGACCCAGCATCAATTGCCATTTATGAATGAAAGTTTTTAAACTTAGACCAAACTTTTCATGTAGAAGAGTTTCCTAATTGCATTGCTGTAAGACTTCTGTTAGCCTTGATTTAATAATCAGTGGATGTATTTTGTCTAATCTATCCTTTCTGTTCCTGTTCATATCTTGAAAAGTGCTCTTTAATAACCCTCAATCTTCCAAATTATAGGGCATAAAGCTCTGGTCTCTATAATTTCTCCTTGTAATTTAGCCTTTGAAATCCAGGTACCATCCTGGCAAAGCACTCCCAGAAAGGTGAGAGTATCCTCACTAAGGTGAGTTGCCCAGAACAGAACATAATATTCTAAGCATCTTTAAATAGCTGGAATATAACTTCTACCAAGCTATTTTCTTGTTCTCTGGATGTAAAAGCCAGTAATCCAACAGCCTTTCTAATTTTGTTTGGTATCTGTCCATGATACGTACTGAATATAAACCCTATGTTCCTGCCTTTTGACTGAAATAGTTCCTATATTCTGCTGTTCATAGACTCTTAAGTGCTTTGGAACTTCTATTACTTCTCTCTTTTAGCCATTTAGAATGTATTTTATTGTTGTTATGCTCAAGGTAAATGAAGTTCCACTTGCCCATATTGAGATTCATCTGCCACAGCTTTACTCATTTGCTTAATCTGTATGATCTCTATAATGTGTTTCCATATGCTGCTTATCTTTGTGTCGCCAACAGACTTTGATATTTGGCTTTATATTTCATCATCTAACAAGGTAATAAGTAGAATAAATCTTGAAGACCTCAACACAGATCTCTGTAGGAGATTGCAAGGCACATCTGACCAATTGGAATGCAGTTACTACAACTAATGCTAAAGGTATAGTGATCATAGGGGCATATTAGAAGATGCAACACCCCTCTTCATTGCAGTCTGTGCTTGGTGAGGTGTGTGTGCTCTGTCAGTTGATAAACTTTCTGTTTCCTTGAAATTGGTTCCCCACTTCTTATTTGGTCTACTTCCACTTGTTCTCTTTCCATCCACAGCACCCTGTACTGTGAAGTTGGCATCATTGTGTCCAACGTATTGCCACCCTGTTTGTCATACAATTTCTAGTTCCTGGAATAATTTGATGCTTGATGATTCATTGATCTGGCAGTTAATTTGGGAGACAGATCGAAGTCCACAAAAGCAGCACAATTCAAATGACTAAATTTTGTTCTCTGGCGTTTCGTTGAATGTCCACACCCATTGAACATCCTAGAGATTGCCTCGAGTGAAATATTGTTGTCCTTCAGTGTTTTTGAGTCTGTTTGCAGAGCCTAGCAGCCATCTCGTTGTCTGAGCTGCCAGTGTAAACACTTCTGTGCCAATTCTTCCTCAACTGACAGTTAACATGAAGATCATCTGCAATCCTGCTTTGTCATGACAGTTCAGCTATTACTTTTACTGTTATATGACACTTTTGAGATAATGGTTTACAATAAGCATGTATAAAGGTCAAATTGATCCAACATAACATGACATATTTTCCTTGCAAGGATAAGATAGCATACATGTAGGCTAATTCACCATTCATCTTTTTGTGGCAGATTTTCATTAACTTTATGAATTTGCTGGTGGCAATAGCTATTCTAGTCTTGACTTTTCAGATATCTGTTATAATCATGGATCTCAGATACTTAAAAGTTTATTGCATTTATTACAGTCCTTCACCTGTTAGCTGTGAATTGGAGGTTGTCACCATGTTGCTTTTCTCTGTAGCTATTTTAATTCCAAAGCTTTAGCAATTTTGGCAGTTCCTATGGTCCTTTGTGTCCTTGTCTGATTGACCTCTTCAGCAAAACACAGTTTGTTGAGCTCCTGTCTTTTGACTGATAGAGATCTTGTTAATTCTTTTTGAGCAGTTTGACAATATTTGTTTACAGAGTGGTTGAAAGGCATGGTATCAGTGATCCTACTGAGTTCAGAAAGAATTCAATGAGTTGTTATTGATAAGAACTTCACTGCAGGCATTGTTATAAAGTTCTTTTCATCTGATTGAGGATTTGCTGATGAATATCAATAAAAAACTGCAGATGTAGGAAGTCTGAAATAAAAACAGAACATGCTGGAATCATTGGAATTCAGGCAGGATCTGTGGAAAGAGAACCAGAGTTAATATTTCAGTTCAAAGAACCTTTAGATTAGGGGCCCTCAGCCTGAAAAGGAACATATGGAATATATCTTTCTCTTTCCACAAATGCTACCTGACTTTCTGAGGATTTGCTATGCTATAAATCTTCAGAATGAGCAAAAGTGCATTATCCTATACCCTAGCAAGAACTTTGCAAAGTCTTTGAAACATTTGATAATGACTGTATTCTCACATGATGTTGAATTAAATGTTGAAAGTTTACTTTATAAATTTCTCCATGTGATGAAATTGGTTTATTTATTCATCATCATGGGAACTCCTTGAGCATCAAATCTACTCAGTGCCTAATATGGATGACTAATTGAACTGTATGTGATATTTTGTGCATTGCCTTTGTCAAACTTGATTGAATGTTGCCTTGAAGCCAACCAAGGTGTGCCCCCTTCACATCCACCACTGGCTGTGTCCCTTGCATCTCAGTGACAAAAGTCAGATCTGTTTTGAAAAAGGTAAACTCTTGGAAAGCGGCCAGCTCAGATGGAGTCCCTGGATGGGTTCTGAAATCATGCACCAATCAACTGGCCAGTACCTTCACTGAAATCTTCAATTTCTCACTTTAACAGTCTACTGTCCCCATTTGCTTCAAGGGAATTTCCATCAGTCCAGTCCCAAAGAAAAGTAAAGTGTCCTCCCTCAATGTCTACTGACCAGTAACTCTAACATCAAACATAACAAAGTGCTTTGAAAGATTAGTAATGGCCCACATCAGCGCCAATCTCCCAAATGATTAGACCCCTGTGATTAGTGAACAAGAAAAATAGGTCTACAGTGAATGCCATCTCCCTCTCACTACATTCAGCTGTGAATTACTTTGACAATAAGAGTATCTATGTAGAATGCTATTCATTGACTATAACTCAGCCTTCAACACCATGATACCAAATAAGCTCATCTCTTAAACCCCTGGGCCTTGACCTAGGAGGGCCACCATCTGAAACAGGCTGACCAGCAGACCTTAATTGTTTAGGATTGTTTGTAGCATTTTATTCACCCTGTTTTTTCAACACTGGTGCTCTACAGGATTGTAGCTCATTCACTGCTCTACTTCCTGTATAACCATGACTATGTGCCCAGGTACAATGCCACCTCAATCTTTAAGTTTGCTCATGATATCACTGTTTCAGCCAGATCAACAATGATGAAAGAGATTGCAAACATTGTGTCATGGTGTCAGAACAGCAACCCAGCCATTAATGTCAGCAAGACTAAAGAGCTGGTTGTTGACTTAAGGAAGCTTGGGGGGGGCGGCGCAGGGGTGGGGTGGGGGGGCGGTACAACCCTCTCATTAACAGAGCTGCTGTAGAGATGGTTGACAGCTTCGAGTTCCTTACCATAATCGTGTTTTTCCACCAGCAACCTCACCTGGTCCCTTCACATTGATGCGGTGATCAAGAAAGTGCATCAGCATATTTACTTTCTTAGATGTTGGAGAATATTTGGCATGCCCACGAGGATTCTCTTGAACTTCTACGGATGTGCTATAGAAAATATTCTGACAGGTTGCATTTTAGCCTGGTATGGTAACTGCTCTGCTCTTGCAGAGAGTGGTAAATACTGCTCAGTCTATCACAGACTTCTTCCATCTATCCACCTTCACTGTGTGCTGCTTCAGGAAGGCTATCATTATCTTTCCAGTCATTCACCCTGCAACACCTCTCGGGCTGTTATATCCTGCTTCATATGCAATGGCTGGAACCGAATGGACTGCTCCAGGTGGGGTCTTACCAGGGCCTTACAATCGTGCCAGAATGTCCACCGTATTGTATGCCAGTCCCCTTGAAATAAAACCCATCATACAGTTAGCCTTTTGAAAGATTTTTTCAGTAACATTCCATTAGCATTTAGTCATGTTTAGTACTTGAGTACCCAGAGATCTCTGTTTATCCACATTTCCAAGTTATTTGCCATTTACTAAGTGCACTGACTGACCTTGAAGCAGTGAATGACATGCAGATGCCCTGTACCAGGTGGCTCTGCCATTAATGCAATTAGGACCATCTTCTCCAATGCAGCATCCAGATCTTGTCCTTTCGAACATGCAGACTAAACCAGGGAGTGACCATGTGGGACACATGATTATGTTAAAGAGCCCTTACCTGTCAAAAGTCAAACCCTGCATCAGGACTGAGAGAGAAAAGAGGGAAGATTGTCAGTAATAAAGAAGAGAGAGGGGGGCCAGTAATTGGTTTATTATTGTCATATGTACTGAGCTACAGTGAAAAGCTTTGGTTTGCGTGCCATCCAGACAGATCATTCCATACATAAAAGCATTGAGGGAGTACAAAAGATAAACGTTAACAGAATGTGCTACAGAGAGTGCAGTGAGGTGAACAAATCGCATGCAAGGGCCGTAACGAGGTGGATTGAGAGATCAGGAACTCATCTTTATTGTATTAGAGTTGATTGGTAGATCAACGAGGAGTAAAGGATGTGGGCAGATGGAACCAGGTGGGGGAAGGGGAGGGGGAGTCCCAACTCCACTCCTCAAGTACACTTTCTATAGCAACACAGGATCTGCTTTAGGACAATCCACTTAATTACTTGTCTGGTGGAGGGTTATAATGTTCCTCCACAGCAGTTCATGCAGCATGTAGAAAGATCATTCCTTGAAGGAACCAGCACTTTCTTCCTTGCTCATATATAGTATTTCATGTTTTCTTACTCGAAGAGATCACATAATTCCATGAGGTTACTGCATCAAGGCAAATTCAATTACCTATCCTTTGATTCTTCTGGCTTGTTATCTTTAGCTAACAAACTTTTCTTCACAAACAGTTAAATTTGAGATCAGTGGGCAATGGGGTATAATAAAGAAGGGAATTTAACTTTTGCATTATAAACATTGATAAGACAAATGCTGTGCCAAAACATGGTTCATATGTCATGCTTCTGAAATAATATATTTGCATTTCTACAAGGAAACATGCTTTAATTGTAATCATTGAAAGTTAATAATTTCCAGGAAGAAACAGTGATTATAATTTACAACAAAATCAAAGTGGTGTCATGGAAACTTGCTGTGGGATTGGAATGAACAAATTGGATTGGTATGAAAGAGAATTTATCCAAATTATTTGGTTGACAAATTAAACAGTGGTTAAAAGTGTACATACTTTATGAAGAGTTGGTAGAATTCCTTCTTAACCTTGTAACACCTCATAAAATCTAGTTATTTTTAGGTTATTTGCTCACTTCCTTTTTAATTAAAACACAATAGATAAGCATAAACAGTGAAAATCATAATACATACTTGCAAATATGAATATATAAAATTCTTCAGTGCTTCTTTTTAAACTCATAATCAATCAGTGGACAGTTAGGGTCAAAATATTGCTGAGTATTCCAACTGCCGTTGCTCCTCTCACTAGTGAAAGACAGGTACTTTAAGCTGATGTTAAACAATTGATGCTTGATCAGTCACCTTTTAATTGCCCTTTTAGATATTCCTTTCCATTAACCAATGATCAATTCCATAACATCCCTTTTGCATATCTGAAATTATAGAATTTTATGGGACAGAAGGCAGCTCTTTGGTTCAGTGTGTCCACACTGGCTGCTAGCTTAATCCCAGTTTCCATCTTTTGGTTCATGATCTTGTGGATTATGTCTGTTGAGGTGATTATAAACTTTGCTCAGTATGTTATACTTGAACCAGGTACCGAATAATTATAGATTGGTAATTGGATAAATCCTTTGTGTAAAGGATGATGTTTCCATAATAAGTCTGCTCTTCACACTTTGAGAAAGCAAGCTATATGTACAGATGTATTTCTATTTTTGTTTCAGATTCCAGCATCTGCAGTTTTATTTTTTCTAACCTCTAAACCACCTTGGCTTTATTTTTCTTCTTCTACTGTTTTTCTCATACTTCTTTGCATGTGCACCCTGCTGTTGGTTATCCAACACTTCCAGCCTGGCCTTGAACAGCTTCATGTACTGTATTTGCATGCTTTATGCATTTTTATAGAGTTAACTCTGTCTCATAGCTACTTCCTCAAGCTGGACTCCCAGATTCCACAAATAATACATGAATTGAACAAATCTACTTAAAGTCTTGGCTCCATTAAATATCCTCCCTGCACTTGACTCTGAGTAAAGAAATGGTGACTTTCAATTATTCTGAGTAGGTTACAGTGTGTTTGCAAACCATGTGATACATTATCCAGGGTTCTATTCCAAGGCTTTAAGGTTTGGAAGAAATCCCTGCCCTTGCTATTATATTTATTAGTTATATCTTCACTTTCAGCTGTTCTGTAATTGCCAGCTCCATACAGTGTAAATTCTTCCTTGCACCATCTCCATTCTTAGGGCTGGCTACTTGCTTGGAAATTTAGTAGTTCATTTGTCTTTTAATTGTCCCGTGCTGTAGTATCTCACTTGAATCGTGCAGCTTGGTGTCCCTCTGTGCACACTCATGTATTATTTTAATTGGGATTTGTGTTTGTGTTTGGTATTCAATCCATGCATGGCACCTAAGTTTCATATTTTTATCCTCCAGTCCTTCTGACATGATGTATCTCAGAGATACTGGAGGACAGCTGATAAGTTCAACAAACAAAATATGTTACTAATCAACCCTCAGCATGACTGGTATCATTTTTGTATTGTGTGCCCATTATACAATGACAAGCAGACAGTCTTCCCACAGAGGCAGACTGTCTAACATCTCTCCAATCATTGTTGTGGTGTTCACACAAAGCAATTGGTCATATACTACAACCCTTAAAGAATATTACCCAAGCTACACTCAGTAAGAATGTAGGGAATAAAATTATCCAGCCTTTTGAATATATACTTATCTGGAGCCTATAATATAATGTTAATCTTTATTCCTAAATACAAAGAAATTATTAAATACTGAACTTGATTAATTATTCATTCCGTAAGATATTTATCTAAAATTTGAAATACTTTTATTCAAAAAATATTTAATCTTGTTTGTGTCACTGTCAATTGAATTCACAGCAAATTAACATATTTTACCCTATTTGTAATGTGTATGGTTGAGACATTATTCATGACTTGCTGAATTAATGCAAAGAAAATTATTGATTTCAGACAGGCTTTAGAGATTTATAAAAATAATAAATAGTAATTGGGAGTGAATAATAGGTTGTGATGAGTAATACCTTTTGAAAGAATGATGTTTAAGATCAATTTAAGAACTTTAGCGCTTTTATTAATGCAATGGTCTTACAAAATAACATACAGATAATGACATTTAAAGCTAGTAAAGCCAGATTTCTCATGGTCAGCAACACGTCTGCTAAAACACTCTATAATGAATTATATCTGGTCTGCTTCCTCGCTGTGAGATCAACCCCTGTGTCTGAATTAGGTTTTCTGTCAGGAGATGCATAAAAAGGATACAGCTGAATATTGGCTGTCAGAAGGCAAAACTAGTGCCTGGTAACAAAAAAGAGATTCAGATCAGGGTGGATGGTAGATTAGCGATGATGCTCCAGAGGATAGCTTTAAGGACCCATGGTCTGATTGATTCCCAGAGAAGGATAGTGCAATGTGGAGGTAGTCAACTGGCTAAATGAGTGTCCTGTTCAACCATGGGGCAAAGAGTGTCAACAGGACCTGGGAGGAGCTACAGAAGAAAGTGGATGACCTCATAATCCAAAGTAATTTCTCCCCTTATTTACCCCATAGTTAAACCGCCTTTAGCCTGTTGTTTGCTTTTATATTTATGGTTCAGCAATATCTCATAGGGATTAAATTCTGAATGGACTTCTAATTGCATTATTTTGGAGAGGTGTGAGCTTCAAAATGACATTGGGTCACTTACCAACCTATTTAAGCTGGCTGCTGTCGCCTTTGTGGGGTCCTTTATATGATTGGCTGGAATTTCAAGAGCTCAGCGGGTTTTAATATAAAATTGAAATCCCTTGATAATAATGAGGAACAGGAATCATAGCTTGAACAGTGTAACCTGTGGTCTCACAGGGGACTCTGAAGGGCTCTCAAAAAATGGTCTGAAATCATTGTCGGCATTTTATTTTGTTGCATCAGGAGGAACAGGTTGGTTTCTAGGGGTTAAGGCTCTACTGTAACATTCCAGGCCCACAGCAGGTCTTTGATGCCTGTTATTAGTTGCTTTTGTTATTATCTGACACAGCACTGCCATAGTTGGTGCAGAAGATGGAGTTCTCAATGCATTGCAGTGTAGAGATCTGTCTGAGAGAATCAGCATGAACTTTCTTTTGTGCCACTGAAGCCTGGGGAGAAAATCTGTTAGTTAGCTGTAGCCCAGAACTAAGGCAGCCACTTGCGTTCCTTTCACCATTGTATGCAAGCAGTCGTCTTTCTTCTCTGGCAGTTCCTTGTGGCCTTGTTTCTGCTGCAGCTGTGTGGGTTCTGAGGTGGCCGAGCCCAATGTGGGGCCTGCAGACTCTGCCACTGGTAGGGCAGGAGGTGCTTGATGGGGCTAGCAGGGGGATTTGTGAGGTGATACGTTCTAACCACTATTG
>JARFYF010000051.1:30145142-30162072 GCA_030265395.1 Rhina ancylostomus | reverse complement strand
AATCATTCTGATGAGATTATAGCACAGACACCACCCCCCAACACACCCAAATAACCACTGGCACATTGATCAACAGATATGTAAGCATAAAAACACCAGGGTTATTGTCATGGGTGACTTCAACCTCCCCAATATTGACTGGGACTTAGTGCAAGCAATCTAAATGGGACAGAGTTTTTTTAGGTGCATCTTGGAGGGCGTCTTCAATCAGTATGTATGTAGATATTGAGGAGCGCATTACTGGACCTGGTGTTGGGAACTAAGCCTGCCCAAGTGGCTTACCTTTTAGTGGGAGAACATTTCAGGAACAGTTATCACAACTCCTGGAGCCTTAAGAATAAGGACAAGTATGGACCTTACAGGAAACTTTTAAATTGGAGTAGGGAAAATCAGGCAGGAGCTTGGGAGAGTTAATTGGGAACAATTGTTTTTGAACAAATTCACATCTGATGTGTTGGAGGGTGTTTGGAGACCAACTGTACAGAGTACAGGGAAGGTACATTCCAGCAGGAAGGAAGGACAAGGATGGCAAGGTCAGGGAACCTTGGATGTTGCGAGAGGTGGTGAATTTAGTCAAGAAGGAAAAGAAAGTATACATAATGTTTAGGAAGCTAAAATCAAACAGAGCCCTTGAGGATTATTAAGAAGGTAGAAAAATGGTGTTCAGCAGGGATCTGTACTGGGATCTCTCTTGCCTGTGAGATATATATAGAAACAACTTGGCTGAATAAGTGGATGAATGGATTAGCAAAGTTCATAGACAATACAACGATTGGTGGTGCTCTGGACAGTGAAGAACATTGCCAAAGGATACAGGGGGATACAGATAAGTTGCAGATATGGGCAGAGAAATAGCAGCTGGAGTTTAATCCGGCCAAGTGTGCAGTGTTGCACTTTGGGAGATCAAATGTAAAGGAACAGCACACAGTTAATGGCAGGACCCTTAACAGTGTGGATGTATAGAGGGATCTTGGTTTCCAAGTCAAGAGCTCACTGAAAGTGGCTGTACAGGTTGATAGTGAGATAAAGAAGGTATATGGCATGCTGAGTTCAATAGTCAGAAAGTTATGTTGCAGCTTTATAAAATTCTGGTTAGGTCTCATCTGGAGGATAGTATTGAATTCTGTTCGCCCCATTATAAGAAGGAAGTGGAGGCTTTGGAGTGGGTGCAGAAGAGGTTTACCAGGCTGCTGCTTGGAATAGAGAACTTGGTCTGCAATGAGAGGTTGGACAAACTTGGGTTGTTTTCTCAGGAGCAGCGGAGGCTGAGGGGAGACCTGTTTAAAATTTATGATTATGAGAGGAATAGGTGGAGTAGACGGTCAGTACCTTTTTCCAAGGGTCGAGTTGTCTTATACTAGAGGGCATACATTTAAGGTGACAGGAGGTAAGTTCAACAGAGATGTGCGAGGCAAGTATTTTGCACAGAGTGGTGGGTGCCTGGAATGTGTTACCGGGGTTGTGGTGAAGGCAAATTCGATAGAGGTGTTCAAAAGGCTCTTAGATAGGCACAGGAATGTGTAGGAACTGGAGGGATATGGATATTGTGTAGGCAGAAGGAATTAGTTTAGCTGGGCATTTGATTACTAATTTAATTAGCTTAATATAAGGGCCTGTTCTTGTGCTGTTCTATGTTCTATGTCTTTGGGAAGACCTTTGAAAAGGTCCCTCATGGTAGATTGATCAGGAAGATTAAGCTGCATAGGATCCATGGTGACTTGATATTTGGAATCATAATTGGCTTGCCTAGAGGGTAGTGGTGAAAGGGTGTTATTCTAGCTGCCATTCATCACAATTAATTAGTGTCCAAATTGTCTGGATTAATTTCGTTAAAGACAATTCAGAAATTTTAAAAAATCTGAAACTGCGTGAAATTTTATTTATATTTGTGTACATTTTAGATCTGTTGATGGCTGAAACTTCAATTTTTTCAAAATAGGATGGTCACTTTTTTCCAGTCAATTATTTATTTTAATAAAGCATGACATAAGCAGAAAAATAACATTGAAAATAAATTCTATACTAGCATTGTAAATTACATAAATAATAGTAATTTTAAAATATTATTTTGTGCAAGATCTGGATCGGGATGTCCTTACCCAAGTGTTCAAGCGTTCAGTGAGTGATGTCTCACCAGCAAAAGAAAACCATCGTAAGTACATTACGTTCAGTGTATTTGATTGGCCAATTACATTTTGATCGCCTGTAATTTTCAGAAGTTATAACAGAAGGATTTTTTTCTTTTCTACCAGATACCTGCAAAACATGGGGAACAGGATCATTCAAGACATTTAACAATGAAGCTTTCTATTTTGCATCAACCTGTGACTTCATGATGAGCAGGCTATGCAAACCTGGGCTTGATGATTATGAGGTGAAGATCCAACGAGGATCAAATGGAAACCTGGAGACGATATACATTAAAATTGATAGCACCTTGATTGTTGTGGAGAATGGAGTAATTAAGGTTAAAGACAAAATGTAAGTTAACTTCTGCAGGATTGCTTTTGTTTGTAATTGTAAGACTTCCACATAATTTATCTGCATATTTCAGTCCTTCAGATCCCAATCTCCCAGTTCTTATCATTTAATATATTTTAATAGTGATCATTTTAAAACAGCCACATAGCTCTACTGGCATGATAGAAAATCTTTTCAAAATTGGGAATAATATAGTACTTCCCTTGTCAAGTAATAGATACATTGATTGGCATGGGAATTTTAGAGGAAAATTTGCTAATAGTGTAACTTTGTGATAAGTACTTGATGCTCTCATAAGATATTGATTCCTGAATTTGCTCCCAATTGTGGAATACTAAGACTGATTACTAATAAGATATAAATGGATGTATGATTTGATTGTTCATTTCATCCAATCTAATCTTCCTCCCAGGTGGCCCAACTTAAAAGTATCACAAGATGGCAGTACAGTACTGCTAAAGGTAGAATTGACCAGCATGTGATACTGTGTTAAGTTCTTAGTGCCTTGGGGGAAGGCAAACAGGCAGTTGCAAAAATAGTGTGCTGTTAAAACAATTGCTCTGAGTCAATTAGTAGCAAATAACACTGCTGTTTAGCTCAATGCAATTTAAGTTGGTATGTTGACCATAAATTGGGTGGCACAGTGGCAGAATGGTATTTAGTGCTGGTGTCTCACAGCTGCAGCAACCCTAGTTCAATCCTGACCTATGGTGCTGTCGGTGTAGAACGTGCAAGTTCCTGAGATTGCATCGGTGTCCCACATGTGCTCCAATTTCCTCCCACATACCAAAAATGTGATGGTTGTAGATTGGTTGGTTACTGTAACTTATCCCTAGTGTTGGTGGGTGACAGTAGAATCAGAGTGGAATTAATGGGCATGTAAGAGAAAATAGTTTGCAAGAAAATAAGTGGAGAAATGGGATTGAGGAGATTGCAGTAAGAGCTGGCATAGACTCGATGGGCTGAATGACCTCCTTGGTGTCATAAGAAGAACGAGAAACAAAAATCCTGACCTTCAGAACTTGGTGGAATACCAAAGTTCCTGATTGATTTTAATCTAGTCCTGTATTTCTAACCTTAAAATCAGATACCTAGATCGTGCACCATTGTGCTTCTTCTTGAAAAATGTTTTGATAATAAGATGGTTTCAGACTCGACGAGCAGGAGGAACAGGAACTCATTCCTGATCAATAGTTATATCAAGATGATCTCTCTGTTCTTAAGCACAGTGCTTCCTCTCCACTAGGATTCCTCAAATTTTAGTTTTATGGACCTTTGTCCTGAATAATATATGGGTGGATAAAATCTGCAAACACATCACTGTTCATTTGGTTGCACGGTAATTCTAATTTTTGATTGCATTTTGTTTTCACTTGTGAGGTTTTCTAAAGATTCACGATCATTTGATAGATATTGCCATTTTTTTTAAAGCTCCTTATTCAACAGAAGCCAGAGCCTTTTTCTTGACTTGCAGTTATGGTCAGGTATAAAATATATTTTAAATGTTCCAATTTTCTCTGAATTTACACATTTTTATTTCACTGATTTCTGGCTTCTGACATTTAAAAAAAACTACCCGTATTATAAGACAGCTTTTACATTTAATGATGGTCATAGAGTCATACAGCACAGAAACAGCCCACCATGTCCCTGCGACCATTAATTACACATCTACACATCCTATTTAACAGCACTTGATCTGTCATCTTCTGTGCCTTGGCAATTCAAGTGCTTATCCAGAGAATTCTTAAATTTTGCAAGAGTATCTGCTTCCACCACCCACTCAGACAGTTCATTCCAGATTCCAGACACCCTTTGAGTGAAAAAATTCTTACTCAGTTTCCCTCTGAACTTCTTATCCCTTACCTATGATCCTTGGACTCATGTCCCAAGTACATTTCTACTGTTTCTATAACTTCCAGTTTTTTATGCTAATATCACATTCACTTTCATGTATACTCACACACAGTCACACGCACTTGGCTCCAAACCTCACTGCTCTTCCACATATGTTACTGACCCTCAATTTGTTCAGTTTAATTATAAGTGTGCTTTTTGACCAAGATGAATCACTTCACATTTTTGTGACACTAGTGCCCTACTTTTCACCTTTTCCCCGATTTTATAGTCATTAACAGTAGTTGTGATTATGATTCCACACTGATCATAATCACACTGTGGCTGGTTACTTTGAGGGCAATCTTAATAATGTTACTTGCACTTCACTGCATTACATGTTGCCAATTCTCAGGGCCATTATCCTGTTGACTATGGGGCATTTCAGTTAAAATCAATGGAACCACAAGCAGTCAGCCATTCAAGTGAAAGAAGTCCCTATTCTTTATGACATAATGAATTTGAGTCTTAGGGGGATGGATGGGGGCTGTGGGTCAGGGTGAAAGTCCAATTAATTCTCTGGTTTATTAAATTCATCATACCAATGCTTAATCAGGCACCAAAGTGGAAGGTATTGATCCGATTGGTGCTTACTGGCAGCTGGTTGTTCTGTAGATTATCATTTTTTTAAATGTTCATTGTGCTTTGGACTTCCTTGAAGCACTTCACAGACGACACTCAAGCTTTACAACAGGGAGGGCTGGTGTACATATAGTGACCCTAATTGAATGGGATTACCAGCCTTGAGGATAAAGGTAAGTGCAGGTTTGTGTTTGACTTACTTTACAAAGTAAATCAACCACAAACCTGTTTGTATGCATTTTTAATTAATTTTTCTGTATTTTTCTTATTTCTAAATACTTATTATTCAAGTTATTGCAATAGTTTTAAATGCCTCTGACTATCAGAGACGTACAAACACTTCAAAAGACTGACAGCCAGCAAGTGCCATAGCACTTTGGACGGCTGGTGTGCCAGATGAAGCTTAGTTGCCTATGCAGTTATTCTTTGTTGCCTGATGGAGGTTGAGGAAGTATGGATCCTGTATCAAACACAATTCGGCCCATTACATCAACAGAGATAAAAAGACGACTTTATGATATGTTGCAGAAGTTTTTTTTAATATAATTTTCATATCACCTTGTTTATAGAGTAAATTTGCCATATGATGACAAGTTGATCAAAATTCATAATCAAGGAGTTAACACCAGATTTTCAAATAAGAAGAATTCCATTTCCCTGATCTGGAATGGTAAAGATGCATTGTTGGTGAGATATTCTTAGTGTAATCTTCCTTATTAGCAGTCATCTTAAATTGTGTTTTGATTCATCGTTAATGGCATACAGGCGACCTCCACGCTATGGCGTGAGCGGGCAGGGTGGGGGTGGAGGGTGGTTGATTGCGTTTCTAGGAAGCAGGCCGTTTCGTGATTTTCCATAAGGTGGAGCCGCATCGTCTGCTCATGCGTCAAGAAAAGATACATTTTGTGTTGATCTGTCTACTCATTAGTCACATAAATTCCATCAGATCAAATTTTATTTCGTAACTGTAAATTTTGGGTCGTGTTATGTGAATTCTGTAAGGGCGAATTTCTGTAATCCAAACAGCCTTTCAACACAGGGTTGACCTTTTATGTGTTCTATTGGAGACAAGTGAGGGTGAAATCACATTTCTCAAAAATGCCTCTGTGACACCTCAGAGAAACTACCATTTTAACAATCAGTGTCATGGAGCTTTATTGCTCTGGATTCCATCTTGTAGGAACAAATATTTCTCATATCTGAGCAAATATATTTCATGTGAAGTAAAAATATAATAATATACAATAATAAAAAGGAACACCATAATTTCACATCAATGTGTTTGGAAGTAAAAATGCAGTTTATCTGTGAAAAAAACGTCTGCTTCTCAAGCTTCTCAAAGCTCACTCTAATTCATACTCAGCCATTACCTAAACTTTTAAAGCTAATAGGAAGCAGGCAAATTTTCATAAGAATATAAGAAATAGAAATAGAAGCAGGTGTAAGCAATTGGCTCCTCGTGCCTGCTGAGCCATTCAATAATGTCATGGCTGATCTTTTACCTCAATACCACTTTTCCATACTAAATTTTTATTTCTTGATTCCAACAAATACAAAAAATCTATTGATCTCTGCTTGAATATACGCGGTGATTGAGACTTTGCAACCCTCTTTTGAAGGGAGTTCTTCACCTTTGGGCAAAGATATTTCTTCTCATCTCTGTCCTGAATGGCTAACCCCTTATTTTGACATTCTGGCCCCTCATACTGGACACCGGCCAAGTCAATCATCAGCTCTGCATCAGCCTTTCCAGGCCCCATAAGAATTCTGTGTGTTTCAATGTGATCACCCTTCATTTTTTTCTGAAGTGAAGGAAGTGTGGGCCCAGTCACTTTCATCTGTCCTCATGGTTCAAATACCTCTATCACAGGAATGACTCTGGTGAACTTGGGTTGCATTGCTTCAGTCACAAGTTTATCCTTCTTTCGGTAGGGAGAACATTCCAACACACAATATTCCGGGTGCAGTCTCATCAGTGCTTCATGTAATTACAGCAAGGTGTATTTGCTGTTGCACTCATGGACTCTTGCAATAATGGTCAAATACTGTTTGCTTTCCTTATTACATGGTGACCTGCATGTTAACTTTCAGTGATTCATGTATAAGGATACCCAGCTCACTCTAAACATCAAAATCTTTTGACCTCTCCCATTTAAAAATACTCTGCATTTCGATTTTTTTCCACAGAATATTATATATTACATATTATATTCCATCTGCCACATACTTGCTTATTCATTTGTCTGTTATTATCCCCCTTCTCTGCATCAGGTGACACTAGGTTAGCAAGCTCAATCAGGAAATCTCGGTCATTTAAGTGAGAGGAATAAATGCAGCGTTTGGAGTTCATTGTTCAGAGATTTTTATTTATTCATTTTTGGGAATCCAAGGCATTAGATGCAAGGTCAACATTTATTGCCCATTCTTAATTGCCCTTGAGAAGATAGTGGTAAGCAATCTTCTTCACAGGTGTGATTCTTCTCCCATAGTGTCATTAGGCACAGATTTCCTTATTTAGTCCCAGCAACAATGATTTCCAAGTCATGATGGTGTGTAACTTGGAGAGGTACCTGCAGGTGGCAGTGTTTCCATGCACCTGCTCTTTCTTGGTGGAAGCGGTCAGAGGTTTGGGAGGTACTATTAATGTAACTTGGGTGAGTAACTATAGTGCATTTTGTAAATAGTACATACGCCAGCCACTGTGCACCAATGGTGGAGGGAATAAATATTCAGAGTAGTAATAGTGTTACTTAAGTAGGCTGCTTTGTCCTGCATGGGGTTGAATTTCTTGAGAGCTGTAGAAGCTGTTCTCATCCAGTCAGCCGGACAATATTCTATCACACTCCTAACTCGTGCCTTTTGAATGATATAAAGGCCTTCGGGAGTGAGGAACTGAGTCATTTGTTACAGGATACCCAGCCTCTAACTTGATCTTGCAGCCACTATATTTATGTGGTTGGTGCAGATGAGTTTCTGATCAGTGATGGCCCCTCCAGGATAGTAGTGATGGGGGATTTGGCGATAATAATGCTATTGAATGTCATGGATAGCCTTGTAAGTGAAGCAAACGAAAGGCTAATGGAATGTTGGCAATTATATCAGGGGATTTGGAATATAACAATGGGGCAGAAATACTTCAGTTTCCCAAAGCCTTGGTCAAACCCCCACCAAGAATAATGTCTTTAGTTGTGACATCAACTTAGATTTATTGGCCTTGAAGGGAAATCGGTAGATATTTACAAAAGTGACACCAGGTTTAAGTATTTAATGCAGGCTGAATAAATGTGGTCCCTGTTTCCTTGAGTTTAAATGATTCAGCAAAATTATTTTCTCTAGCTATAGAATCCAGTGTAAGGGGTATAATCTTAAAACAAAAGTTAGGCAATTTTGGTGCAAAATCAGGATGTCTTTCACATATTGGGGAAATCTGGAACTCTGTAATTCACAGCCAGCATCATAATTGATTTTTATAAGGTTTTGTTGTTTAAGTAATAAGAAATATAGAGTAGGCCAGGTAACTGCAGTTGACAAATAGATCAGGCAATTTGTGACTGAATTGTAGGGCAGGTTTGAGGAGCTAACTTGACAACTCTTGTTCTTGTGTTCTTGAGTGTTTGGTTACTCCTGTCTTTACTTTGACATCTATTTATTTTGGACTGTACACTTGTGAGTTGTCTTGGGATATAAGTGATTGTTGTTTTCTCATTGCTGCCTAACCAATATTTTCTATTCAACAACTCGGTAATGAAGTGCAATGCATACTCATTTAAACAATTGCCTGTTTACATTGGTTTCTAGCTTGGCCATATGGTTACCCAGTCCTTCACACAGGCATCAGACTTTTTTTTTGGTGATTAGTTTGAAATGTCTCTAAGAGATGCTTATGACATGCCATTTTCAATTGGATAGGATTTTATGAGTTTGTTGTAAACCTTTCATACTAATTAAAAGGTGCATAAAAGATCAACATAGAACAAAGTTAGTTTTAGATTAATTTTTGGTGATGTAATTTGAGGGTGATGCTGTTTCTGCAAAAAACCTAAATTACCAATCTATGCAAATAATTTTGGGTATACAATTTTGTCTTTCAGCTCAAACTTCACCCTAAATACAGTGGAAATGTTTGCGGACTCTGTGGAAACTATGATAAGAAGGGAGAATCAAAACTGAAATTTATAGAAGGTGAGAAGAAATTCTCATTTTTTAAGTTAGCGTGCACTTTCTTATGACATTTAATTATTTTTTTCTCAATGTGAATTGAAGAAAATGTAATTTTACATGATTATGGAAATTTAATTACAGAATCCATGTTGACTTTGGATTGAAATTAATTTCTTTCTGGATGTACTCTGTGCAGAAAAATATTAAAATTTTCTTATTCCACATTGCAACCCCATGATGAGACATGGTGAACTGAAAGATGAAATAATCAGATAGAACTGAGCAGACTTAATGCTAGAGAGAGTATGGATACCTCGAAAATGGACTGCATTGTGCTGGCTTTATGAATGCTATACAAAGTTGATGTAATGTGGAAGTAAATGGCAGCAGGGAGCATTTTTGGATAAGATCATTTCAATCTCGAAATTAGAATGGGCACTCCCAGGTGGGATCTGCTTTACTGTATTAATGTTTTCCCAGTGTCATACACATTCTATGATATTAGTTATCATGCATCACACATTTGGTATTTTCTGCACGTAACATGGAGCTCCTAGGTTCAGGAAATAACTGTTGTTTGGCAAAATGCAAGGAAAACAACCTGCTGAGTTCAACATTTAGCTGCCATTTAAAGGGACACTGAGCTCACAACAGGACTCTTCACAAAGCAGCTCCAAAACTCAATGGAGACTGTTCAGTTGCTTCCCAAAGTGTGGACTCGCAAATGGTGCATTCTGAAAATTTATCTTTGAATGAAGTTATTTAATCGTGACACCACAAAAAAAGGCAGAGGGATCACTGAGGTACTCACTATTAAAAAAGAGCTGCAAGACCTATCAGAGTGGATTCCTTACTCTTCCCGGAAGTTTATTTGAAGCAAATGTACATCTTATTGCACATTTATACACTTGAACTCTTTGTTGGACAGCTGACTGTGGGGTGTGCAAGAGACAGGTGTGCTTGTGTGAGTGTGCACTCACACACATGGATCCCAAAGAACTATTTTTGGTGCTGTGGAGAATTACCTTGACTTGTCAAGTGATCCATGATATTTCTTCTTGAATAGTTCCAACGTACTTCATTAGCCAGCACTTCAATATTTGAGAATCTTGGTGCTCTTTCTATGACTCTTCAACAGACAGAGATGGACATCAACCACAATGTGTGTGGCCTCAGTATTGCTGTGGGGACAGATGTTTCCCAAAGAACCAACTTCCTTTTCTGATTGTTATACAGCACATTTGTGGCAGCTGCTATGGATTGAGGAGCTTCCATTGGTTCCCCGGCAGATATCAACTTAACATCGCCACACACTGATGATCTTCTGAACTTTTTGCAGCCAATTTTGTGATTCTTTTGGGGCACATGATTTTGACAAGATGCCTTAGCTCACCAAAATCAGTGAAATCCAGTTTCTAAGCTAAGAAGCACAAATTCTATAGTTTAACATGTAGGTGTAATTTAAAAGGTTATTATGCTCACAACATGACATGCTCACACACTTCTGAAGGTGACCAGGCTTTGCTCAAATTGGGAAAATGTGCTTTTCGGAAAATTTAACTGCTGAAGAGTTAACCAATATCTCAGTTGCATCTCCAGTCACGAGAATGATGCTTTCCTCCAGCCTGGTGTGGCACTGTGCAGAAAAAAAGGACCTGTTAAGTTCTCCTCATAATGTTGAACTTTATAGAGAGTCTCTTTTTTGGCATTGCTCCATTGCAATTGAATTATCCTACCAGCTGTGTATCACATCTACTAGCACATCACTATCTCTCTTAGAGAACTTTGGGATTTTCCTGTGCTTCTTTAGACTCTCTGTCTTCAGTGGAAGCCATAATGTGAAATGCTGCAATCTGGCTGCCGTGGGGAGGGTAACTTTAAGGGTGACACACTTCTCTGTGCTATGTGATGAAGTGATGGCATCTACAAGAAATGAAGAAGATTCTTATCAGTATCCATGGAGATCACCATTTAGTACATATTTTTTGTGGAAATCCCATTAATGCTGCTGCAAACATGTGTGCAGCCAATTTCGAGGGATACTAGAAAAATGAAATTCAATTTCTGGGCTTCATTTGGGAGAGGGTAGATTAGGATGCTGAAGTTACTTGCAGTCTTTTATTCTGAAAAAGTAGCCAGGAAGTGAGATGCAATTGGTCACAATGGTACCTCCTCTATCCCCAGAGACTGGCAAATACCTATCCCTCAGTCAGCAATAATAAAAGCAGATTATTTCACCAACTGGCATTTATGTGTGAGCTGATTGTCATGTTTTCTGCATTGCGACAATGACTACACTTAAAAAAAAATCACTGGCTGTAAAGTTATTTGGGACTTGCTGATGCGGCGGAAGGCGCAATATCATTGCAAGTCCTCTTTTTTTTCAAATCCAGTAAATGGTCAAATCAAAATGACATAGAAACTTTGGAAAAGGTGCAGGGAAGATTTATAAGGATAACATTAGAAATTTGAGTGGTATGTATCAGGAAAAATCAAATGTGCTGGAGCTCTTTACTGTAGAAAGGAGATTCCAATGTGTGGCATCATAGATCTTTCTAATATGAAGAAGTTTAATAGGGTAGATGTAGGGAACATATTTTGACTTATAGGGAAAAACAGAAATAATGATCATAAATATAAGATGGTTACTATTAGATTTAAAGGAGAATTCAGAAGAATCTTCCCTTCCCATTCTTTGCAGTTTTGAATTGCTACAGCAATGAGCAGTTGTAACATTAATGCCATACCAGCATTAATGGGGAGGGATGATAAATAAATGAGGAAGAAAGTAGTAGCAGTTTCTCATGTTAGGACTGGGTGAATGGCTGAGGAGAGTCTAGTTTATGGACTACTAGGGCTTGGGTTTTTGTACTATATGTTCAATGGATGTCAATACCAGGTTCCTTGCAAAATCGTAGAAAGCAGGTTTGTTCCAACAGACAAAGCTGTTGTGATTCAATCTCAACAGATTGTTCTTTGGCTGCTGTTCATATGACTTTCTGCACTCTTTTGCGATTCCATTTCCCCTTCTAATCTACCACAGTCATAAGTGTACATGATGGAATGCACTGCAAAGATGGCAGGTGAAGGAATAAATGTGAGAACTGTACATAAAAAAAAATGCAGAATAAAAGTAAACAGCAGGGAAAACACATAGGTTTTAATGCTCAAAGGATAGACTTCAACAGCAGTCTGTCTGAAAAATTTGCCAATCTGGCTTCACATCTAGTCCTGTAAATAATCTTGATAAAAATCCAGACCAAGAGGTGTAGTGACAATGATACTTGTGCAAAATGATTTTGTCAAATGACTACCTCCAAATATCTGCTGAATAAATTCAATCATTACCTTGAATTGTCAATCTGCTTTTACTCAGACAATCCACGTTCATCCAGTGGATTGACTGCAACTATGACACTAGCTATGTTTTAAAATTGAGTTTCACTTTCTCACTCTTTTCCAGTTACTAGGGTCTCGCTTCTGGACCAAGCTGTTACGTCTAATTGCCAAATTAATATACCTGATAAGTTAGACTGCAGTTCAGCCCAGGTAAGTTTTGTATTTCTGCAGGATTTCTTGTTACTCCAATTATAATTTACTTCAGCACACTTTTAACCTGACCCCATCTGGGAATAAATGTTTATTAATTGGGTACAGGGCTGGTGCAGAACACTGATCAGTTAAATAATCAACAAACAATTCTCTTCTGAATATTAAGCTAATGAGTTCTATTCAATTTCTTATTCCTGTTGGAAGAACATAAGAAGTAGGAGAAAGTGCCAACCAAATATTTGAATTTGATCTTTCATTCAATAAAGTTATGGTTGAACATTCATACCAACTTCACTTTTGCCCCTCATCTCTTGACATAATCAATGGCTGAGCATACATAGATCTCAATGGTAGAAATTTTCTAAAATTCAAAATAATAAGTGAAGAATTTTCTTCTCATCTCAGTCCTAAATAGCCAATTATTATGCTGAGGATATGAGCTGGATTCTGAGGGTTCAGAGCAGCCACATACCCATTAAAAGAAAAGCAAGAGCTCCCAGTATCTGGATACCAGTGGATGTTGAACAACATTCAGGATTAGGATAAGGCAGGATTGGAAAGTTATGACACATGTCAGGACTTCAACACCACAGAAAGCCTTTTGGAGTATAAAAGGTACAAAGGTGAAAATAAAAATGAAATTAGAATAGCAAATAGGGTGTTATGAAAAAAATGTGGCAGATAGAAGCAAAAGAAGTCAAGATATGTTATAGATACATACCAAGGAAAAAGGATTAGTCCATTTGGAGACTAAACTGCCAGCATTTGTGTGAAGCTGGAGGATGTATAAATCACCATGCTTGGAAAATATATATCCCGGGCTCTTAAAAGAAATAAGAGGAAATACCTCAGGCTCTTACTTTCATTCTCCAAAGTTGTTTGGTTATGGACAAGGTGCCAGAGGGCTGGAAGCTTACTTATATGATCCTGTTGTTTAAAATGGGGGAAAGTGAAAACAGGCCTGAGTGACTACAAGGCCTGAGATAAGTAGAAGGCAAATTGTTCTAAAAAAACTCTGAGGGATGATGTAAATCAACATTGAGTGGGCAAGGACTAAACAAGAACAATTAGTGTAGATTTGTTAAAGGAACATTTTTTGAGGTAATAACAAGTGTTGATGAGGGTAGAGAATTTAATGTAACATGTCAGGTACTAGCAGGTTTATCAAGGCAATAAAGGCCTTTGATCCAAGTGAAAGTGGTGTTGCATCAATGTTGTCTCAGTGGTAGAAAGCAGAGAGAAATGGACAAAAGGAATTTTACTGATGAGATGTTTTCACAGGACCTAGGACTAAGCCTCTACATTTTCATGATACATTTTGGTGAATTTATTCTGGTTATTCAGAAATAGATTTATAGATTTCCCTATTACAGGGTGACATAACCAGCAAGTAGTGCTGTCATTTCAGATTTACTAAAATACTAGAAATGCTCATCAGGTCTGCCAGCACCTGTGGAGAGAAAAACAGAGTTAACATTTCAAGTTGATGCCTTTTCACCAGAGTTTTCAGCAGATTGCTCACTGATTGTCATCACATGATTTTAAATCCCATTTTTAGAAATTGCTATGAAAATGAGATAAACTCCATTGTGGGTGCCCAATCTGCAAATTCATGTTTATGTTCAGGTGGCAATCTAAAAATTTAACCTCAAACTTTCCATCTGTTCTGTAATGGTTTATCATTTGCAACCAGTTATCAAACTTTAAATTAGAAAATATTAAAGTGTTTCATTTTGTGCCTTGCTTTAGAAGCTCATCTGCATGGATCTAATATTGAATAAAAATGCTTTCAAATCCTGACCAAATGAAATGCCTTTCTTTAGAAAATGGTGTCACTTCTTAAATATAATTGCTTAAAACTATGGCAAGAGGCAGGACTTAATTTAAAATACTTAGTTAAAGTAGATTTCACAGCCAGCCCCATCTTCAGTAGGTTTATGGTTATACATTTTATAATTTTCCTTATTTTATTTAGAGTTGCTTGGACACCATCTCAAGACATTTTTTTTCCTGTCGTGACTCCAAAACTTACTTAAAGCTATGCAAGTTGGACCTCTGTACTTTTCCAAAGAATCCTCATGGTCACTGCCCTAGTTTACAAGACCTTTCACGTCAGTGCAAACCTAGAGGGAAATGGAGGGTCACCTCAGGATGTGGTAAGGTTTTCTCCATATTGAGAAAATAAATATGTAGTTTAAGCTTAAAGTTCTCAAATATTTTCACTCTGAAATACCACAGTGACAGTACCTTATATAACTGAATGTATGAAATGCATGAATTTTCCTTTATAGAAAAACCTAAATGCCCCGGGAATCAGATCTACAACGATTTTGGTCAACCATTTATTCCAACGTGTACTGATCCAGATCCTCAAAAGAAAGACACTCTTGAAAATACTTGTGAATGTCCAAAAGGTAACAGTACTTTTGACTAAGACAGATTCATTATATTGGACTTAATGAGGCAGAGCATGCTGATGGCCAGTAAGCACATCCATAGAAAACTGCCAGCTAGCAACATACCTTCTAGACTTCAATAACTACACTGCAGCAGTTTGGAAGTGCATGTGACCTTTCATTCAACCCCAGGTTCAAATTGACTCCTGGGAAGTTCTGTACATTGCTTAGCTGAGTGACCGGATAAATTTTATATCCGGCCTCCCAGCTTTTCACCAGCCATCCATTTGAATAGTGGCAACCTTCATTGGAAAGGTAAGTTTCAGGAAGGTTTCTTTTTTATTTTTCTTTATTTCACTGTATATTTATGTTCTTAATTAATTGACAATTGGCTTAGTATGTCTTTTTTTTCTTTTAATAAGATATTTTTATCTTCATTTCCAATGTCTCTGATAATACATGATAGCTAAAGACTTCTGTCCACTGCAGTGGGTGTACTCAACAATCATGGCGTGTTTTGCCCATAACTGTTATAACCATATTGCAAACCTCAATGACAATGAAGCCAAGTTTCAGCCATTGCTGAACCATCAATGCAACTTAGTTTTGCATGCTGCATGGGCTGGGTCCAGAGTGGTGGGGTGGGGGGGAGGGAGGGTGAGAGGGAAGTGGGGATGGGTAGTATTAGGGAGAGAGGTCCAGCAGTCAGAAGACCCACTGAGTTCTAGTGATTACAGATGAAGTTCGACTGCCCAGTGATCATTGTTTTCTTGTGGGATTCAGGAAAAATTTGGCAGTTGAGCTGTCAGGCATTGTGGCATGAAATTGGTGAACTGGTGGAAGCCTGAAGGGGAGGAGCTAGTGGTGGGGTTCATCTTATTGGGATTTCTGTGCAGAGTAGTGTTTTTAAAACTTAGTTGTTCCTGGAGCAATCAACAACAGACACTCCTTGGAACAAGATCTAATTTCTTCCTCTCACTGCAACCCAAACAAAATTTTATGCTCATGAGATTGATTCCTAATTCCTTTCATCTGTCAAAAGAATCAAAGACACCAGCACAAGTTCTAGAAAATCTTGTAACAATACTGAAACCATAAAATTGTTCACGCCACCCTGACTAGCAACAATAAATAAAAAACCTACATTAGAATGCTCAGTAGCTTCAGTCATTAGTGGTTATGCATGTTGCAGGATTAAAGTGCTATATTGTGGAATTCTTAGTGGATGAACCTATATAAATATCAACACTTTTTCCACAACTTATGGCAAAATAATTATTCAATAGGAATGGGAATCTTTAATATCGATTGAGGGACAAAATATATATTCAAATGGCTCCTTGTATCACAGAACCGTGCTCACTAATACAAAGTTGTAAATTTTTAACAACGTTCAGCAAAACCATTCAGCGATTGAAGAGTATATCCACTTGGAACATTGGCTTAGTGTCTACTGTTGGCAAAAACAACATTTTATGGGACAAAGTGCTGAATGATATTGCCATGTTAAAGTGGATTCTCAGTCAATGCCAGTTCTAACATGATGAACAATTTGTGAACGTATGCAGGACACCATTTCAATCTTCATGTATTTTCTATCCTGGTGTGATAGAGGTAACAGGTCACTTTGTTAGGTTAGAATCATTTCTACAGCTAAATGGGGCCCTTAATATCAAATAGTTCATGTGCTTTACTCACCCTTCCTAGCTATAGCACTTGGCCCCTCTCTCCCTTGTTACAGTGCATGGCTCCTTTCTCTCCTCAGTACCCTCGCCACAACACAGTCCCAATGAGATGCAAGAGATTCTGCAGATGCTGGAATCTGGAGCAACACGCACAAAATGCTGGAGGAACTCAGCAGG
>JARFYF010000051.1:30101588-30115703 GCA_030265395.1 Rhina ancylostomus | reverse complement strand
TTCCATCCCAGTTAGAATTTATTCAAGACCAATTTGCAAACCCCTTGTGTTTCACTACCATCAAGACATGGGTTATTTTAAACTATGTTCAAACAGGGGATGTGAGAGATATGGTCACTTAATGCATAAGTGGGAAGTCATTTTCTCCTTTCCCAATGAATGTGTAACCTGGATTAAACAATGGACAATATCATCATATCCTGCCTTTGATTTAAATTTTACAGATAAAGCTTCTTGCCAAATAAATCAAGTATTGACTTGCAGTCTTCAAACTTAATTTATAAATGATGCTGCAGCCATATTGCAGGACGAAAAGTCAAAATGAAGATTTACTTTGGGTATAAATTTACCTTGGGTACAGGACAGGATTTACAGAATTGTTTTTTCTGATGATACTTTTCTGAACTCTTTATTGTTCCTCCCAAGATTGGGAGCTTTTCTGGTGCTTTTCTGAAATCTTTATTGTTCCTCCCAAGATTGGGACTGAGGAATCATCATTTTCTCCATCTCGAAGTGGATCGCAGAAACCACTGAAGCCAGCTTTGAAGAGAGTCCCAAGCAGTGCACATGATATGTCAGGTATGTATCAATTGCAGGTGGATCAGCAATTAAAAATTATAAAGTTCTCAAATAACAATAATTTCCTTAGAAACAGTTCTTCAGCTATAAGAATTTAGACATTTCCAAGTGCTTGTACTTTGAGGTCACACGTGCCAATAGTTTCACAGCTGCTGATTTCTTTGTGATACTGGAAATTATGTGAAAATATTCATCAGTTAACTAGGTCACGTTCTGAAATTTGATTTTCAGTTCAATAATCTCATGCACTTACAAAAGGCATTTTATCTGAGAATAACTTTAGATGTAAAGATTTAGCTGATCTCTGACCAGCTTGAAAGCCACTTCATGAAGGTCTACACAGAAAATCTACATAATACATTAAAAATTATGTCTGCTCGTGTTTCTTTCTTGCCAATAGTTTCTGCTTTCAGTTCTTATACCTACATATACAAGGGATACCACAGAGGCAAAGCACGTCAAGATGTAATTACACGCTACTCTTGGTGGAGGCATGAGAACAGGTTATATTATAAATGTGGACGAGGACATTTTGAAATACAAAGAAGTAATCAAAATATCTAAGTGAGGATTGAATCACATCAATACATCTTGATCCTTAGGCCTGCTTCACTTGAAGACTAAAAATGTTCTTGTCTGTGTGTTCAAAATGCCACAGGAGATATATTAGAATAGACTAATAGTCTTGCTGGCTTTTACCAATGAATGGAAATTTGGGGTCATGAGCAAAAATGGGACTTCTGGTAGTTTTCCTCAGCTGATCATTGACTCCAGGATTACTGTGCTCTGCCGATGGACTCCTTATGGATTCCAGCAGGGGAGTACAAATATCTGGCAAATGTACAGCATAGCCTGGGAAATCAGTCTGGTGAACCTACCTAGGTTAAGCTGCATAAGTCCAGCAACCGCATTGAATTCAGTTGAAAGGAATGGCTGCAGAAAGAAACATCGGCACAAAGTGATTTCCTATTTTGTGGATTTAATTGAGTCTATTTAAGTAATTTTTTTGTTCTATTCACTAGTATATTTGTGGATTAATTTTTAAAATATTTTACTTTTTAAGTTCAATTCTTTGGAATGTTTGTGAGAGTTGCAGACATTTGCATGCATTCGATCTCCTTGACAGCTTTGACAACAAGTAAATCCAGGGCTTAAATGACTCCCTAAGAAAGTCCAGGGCCAGAGCCTACCAGTCTTACTTCGAAAGGCCTCCACATTGCACTGAGTCTCACAAATCAGCTAGTAGCTGGCTTCCCAGGAGATGATTGTGCCTGGAAACTTGCTCCAAATAAGAGCCATCTGCAAGGTAAATGACAGGTGAACTTGCTCACCCGTCGGTACAAGGTCTAAGTCAATAAATTAATTGGCCCTTCAATTTCATCACTGGTTAAAATAAATTATCCACAAGAAAGTGAAATGCTAATCACTCTTATACAAAGTAACAATTCAAGGACATGCAAATTTGTTATTGCTGTCATCGCTTAATAGAACTTCCTATATGGAGGTTCTATGAATCAAAGTAGTAATATAAATCGCAACAAATAATGTGTTGGAGGAACTCAGTGAGTCACGCAGCACCTGTGGGAGGAAAGAAATTGTCGACGTTTCAGGTCAAAACCCTGCATCAGGACTGAGATTCCAGCATCTGCAGTCTCTTGTGTCTTCCTGGTAGTATAAATATATTGCTTTACATAAGATGGAAATCTACATTGAGTATTTGTTTCATATTTTAGAGTTTCATGCAAAATGAATTAATGGTTAAAAATTATAAGTATCTGATAGTTGTATATGAGCCTCTGAATTGGCCAACGAAATCTTAGATTCATATATAATATTTATAATTGGAATCAATCTGCGAAAAAGCTCACACCAACTGACTGATATTAGTAAATGTACTGTGTGATTCACTTTTGATTGTCTGTTTTATGTTTGTACTCTTCTACATATGTCCTGCAGTGCTGAGAGATCAGATAGCTGTAAATCTGTAGTAGGCTTTATTAATCTGAGCCACCCAGTAGGGAGTGTGAAAAAGCAGCAAAACGATGAATCAGTTTTCTCACCTCTCTGGAAAGTATCTTTGACTTTCCTGATGGCTGCACACTGTCATACAACTGAGGTTGGGAACTGAGTAGATTGGAGATCATTGCTGCAAAGCTACATCATATTCTGATACAATGTACTGTTCCTGTCACTTCAATCTGCCTTTACAAAGACTCTAGCTGGATGGTTGCTGTGGTTCAACATTATTTCCACAACAGCCCCAACCCATATACCTGCCAATTCAATGCTTGGCAATTTTTTTTCAGCAACATGCAACTTTTAAATCTCTTATTTCCAGAATGAGACATTTTAACAACCATTTTTTGGTCATGTTGCATCAGTCTAAAAACTAAACATCTTACTTCAGGGTACTGAGTACTTTGCAACCTTGCTGGAATTTCTGATTGGGGTGTGAGGGAGAGTTGGTTCCCCATTTCTTGTCCCTTCAGTCAATTCTAGGAAAACTTGGAAAATGTTGCATAGGAGTGACCATTGCTGGGTGCTCCTGAAACACTATGGTCTTTCCAGCACAATGTCAGGCTGAGACAGCTGCAAGATTCAGTAAATTACCTACCTTCGTCCTTAAGCAACACTACCCCCCAACCCCACACTGCACTGATGAACCCAACACCCCTACATTCATGATCCTACTCCCCGTAATCCCCCCCAACTTTATGTGGCAATTCGCCCTACCTTCTCAAGGAATTGTTGATGGGTAATAAACGCTTGCTTTGCCACGTCCTATTTAAAAAAGAATCATTATTGACCACATCAATCAAGACAACAACTAGCACTAATTTATTTACAAGATGACAGTGTCAATAGCATTTGGTGTCCATCCCAATTACCCACAAGAAGGTGGTGGTGAGCGGCCATGGACCTCTGTAGACCCTTCCTCTTGATGTACTCCTTCAATGCTGTTAGGTAGGAAATTTCAGGGTAATGAAGGAAGATGATATACTTCCAAGTCAGGATGATGTACGGCTTTGAAGGAAAATCTATACGTAGTGGTGGTCCAATGCACCCGCTGCGCCTGTCCTTGCTGGTAGAGGTCACAGGTTTGGGTAGCACCAACTTCATATTCTGACTTTAATAAAACAAAATATCCCAAGGCACTTGATGGTAGAGTTATCAGACAAAATCTGAGTAAGATGCATCAAACTATATTGAAGACAATGACTAAGAATAGATGTTAAGTTGACACTAGGAATAGCTCTGCTGAAAGAATCAGAGGATGGGGGCTGGATGGGGGTGTGAAATTCTGGCATTAGCTGGATGTACAACCACTAATGATGGAATTGTTTAAAGCATGGATGCACAATAGTCAAGAATCGAAGGAATGTACGATTCCCAGAGGATTCTACATCTGAAGTACATCACAGAGGTAGAGTCAGTCAAGGCCTTTGCAGTGCTTTGAATACTAAGAATTTTAAATTTGAGGTATTGCTGAATTGGGAATTACATTATGGGAGAGAATGGTCCCTTTAGAATGAAGAACTTAATGGACCTGATTGAGGTCATGCCTCAGGGAATCTCAGCTATTAAAAAAAAGTAGACTATTAGAAACTCTGTTGTGGAAAATGGCATTGTCAGAGCACATAGAGAATGAGCATAATATATGGAAGTAGGATTAGATTGTTTTGACCCTCATACCTGCTCTACCATTCAATGGCCCTGGTTGACCTTTGAACTCAGCACTATTTCTGTGACTAATTCCCCTAATATCTTAAAAACTGTGGATCTCTGTTGAATATATTCAGGCACCAAACCTCCATAGCCCTTTTAGATTCCAAAGATTCTCATGGTGATAAGATTTCTTTTCATCTCAGCCTCAAAAGGCTGTCCCCTTATCCTTTTGATTCTGTCCCTGCTTCTTGACCCCTAGCTAAGGGAAACATCATCCTTGTATCTACCTTGTTGACTTCTGTAAAAAAAAAGTTGGTAAATTGGTTTATTATTGTCACATGTACTGAGGTACAGTGAAAACTTTATCTTGCATATTGTTCATACAGATCAATTCATTACATCAATACAAAGTCAAAGTTGAGTTTATTGTCATAGGTGCAAGGTCATAATGAGGTAAACTGTGAAGTCAAGAATCCATCTTATACTAGGGAACCATTCAATGGTCTTATAGCAGTGGGATAGAAGCTGTCCTTGAGCCTAGTTGTATGTGCTTTCAGGCTTTTGTATCTTCCGCCCGATGGGAGGAGAGAGAAGAGAGAATGTCTTGGGTGGGTAGGGTCTTTGATTATGCTGGCTGCTCTACCGAGGCACCAAGAAGTATAGACAGAGTCCATGGAGGGGAGGCTGTTTTCTGTGATGCGCTGGGCTGTGTCCACAGTCTCTGCAGTTTCTTGTTGTTACGGGCAGAGCAGTTGCCATACCAAGCTGTGATACATCCAGAGAGGATGCTTTCAAGGGTGCATTGATAAAAATTGGTGAGTGTCAAAGGCGACATGCCAAATTTCTTTAGCCTCCTAAGGAAGTAGAGGCACCGGTGAGCCTTCTTGGCCGTGGCATCTACGTAGTTGGACCAGGACAGGCTATTGGTGATGTTCACTCCAAGGAACTTGAAGCTCTTAACCCTCCCATCCTTAACACCATTGATATAGACAGGTACATGTACACCGCCCCCTTTCCTGAAGTCAACCACCATTGAGGGTAAGGTTGTCGTCATGACACCATGTCACTAAGCTCTCTATCTGCTTCCTGTACTCCAATGTCGTTATTTGAGATATGGCCAACTACGGTGGTATCATCCGCAAACTTGTAGATAGAGTTGGAGCAGAATCTGGCCACGCAGTCATGAGTAAATAGGGACTAGAGTAGAGGGCTGAGAATGCAGACTTCTGGGGCACCATCAGCCTCTGGGGACTTATCCTGAAGAATGGTTTCTTCAAGAGACCCAACGCTACCTTTGTCTTTACCTCAAAATGCCCCAGCATACAAGCATGCTCCACACTGATCTCACTATTATCCATATCCTTTTCCTTGATAAATACTGACACAAAGTAATTTAGGAACTTGCTCACCTCCTCCACCTCCAAGCACGTGTTCCCTCCTTTATCCTTCAGTGGTCCTCTCCCTCGTTATCTGAGTTACTCTCTAGTTTCTTTATGTTCCTCAAGGGGTCTGTTTGATTTTAGCTTCCTAAACCTTACATACACTTTCTTTTTCTTCTTGACGAATTTCACCACCTCTCTGGTAATCCCAGGTTCTCTTCCCTTGGTGTCCTTGTCCTTCCAACTGCAACATACCTGTCCTGTACTCTGTCCAGTTGGTTTTTAAACACTCTCCACACACCAGATGTAGACTTGCTGATAAACGGCTGTTCCCAATTAACTTTCCCTAGTTTCTGCCTAATACTCTCGTAAATTGTCCTGCCCCAATTTAAGACTCTCCTGCAAGGTCCATAATTTTTGTTCATAGTACAAGGTCCATACTTATCCTTATTCATAGTGCTATAATAGTGTCAGATATTTAACTATCACTGCTGTATCACACAGTGATAAACCTGTGTTCACCAGTACTGCTGTACCCTAGTTCTATACAATGATGGGTCTGTGGCCCCTAGTACAGTACACCTCTGTCTTGAGTTTGAAATGACCTGGATTTAGCAGAGTAAGCAGTTTTACAAAGCTGTGTCACTGTGCCGCCCAAAGAAAATTATATTGCAAATCGTTTGGTTAGTATCACTGGAGAATTGTGGCATGACTTAAGCTCAATGGTTTTGTTTGTAACCTATTCTGAAAATGTCATTTCCTTTCAGAAAAGTAGTGGAAATCTGGAGATACTTTTAATAAATTTAAATCTGTATGAACTGACAATAGAGCATTGTTCTATTCTTCAATGGATCAGCACTATTTCACTGTACCACGTGTTCAACATTGGTTTCATAAAATGATGAGTTAAGATACCGTAAAGTTAATAACGTTACAGTTTTGAATATTCCTGTCAATCTCTAGAAATATATAGAATCATAGAAATCATACTTATTCTTAAGACCAAATGACATAGTTATTTTGTAATCATTTCCCAAATATATTTGATGAACAAGGTAAAATGTTTACTAACTTAATTTTTTTCAGAAAGTACAAGTGTGACAAGTTCAACAACGTCTCTGACCACGACCTCTTCAACATCCCCCACAACATATACACCAACAACAACTTCAACCATAACCACAACCACAACTCCAACCACAACATATACAACATCAACAACTCCGACCACAACTCCAACCATATCACCAACAACTGCAAGCTCAACATATACAACAACCACAACAACAACAACTCCAACTACAACACCAACCACAATATTTACAACAACACCAATAACAACTCTAACCACATCATCAACAACACCAACCACAATATATACATCAACTTCAACCACTGAAATAGCTTCAACAACCAGCACAACTGTTTCAACTACAGTACCAACAACCACAACAGAAACAACCATTCCAACAACTTCAACAACCAGCACAATTGTTTCCACTACAACACCAACAACCACAACAGAAACAACCACTCCAACAACTTCAACAACCAGCACAATTGTTTCCACTACAACACCAACAACCACAACAGTAACAAGCACCCCGACAACAACTCCAACAACCACTGAAACAACTTCAACAACCAGCACAACTGTTTCAACTACAACACCAACCACAATATTTACAACAACATCAACAACAACTCCAACCACAATATATACGACACCAACTCCAACCACAACAACATCAACATCAACTTCAACTTCTTCAACGGTGACCACAACATGTAAGTTTGGGCCAAAAAATGGATGGGAGTGGGGGGAGGAAGCACGGAGATGAACAGGGCTCCTTGGCAACAGCACGACAGGTTATATTTCCATGGAGCCTGCTCCGGTTCCAAGTGTGCCCCTGCATGACTATCAAGTGAGCATAATATCAGAAGAAATAGGAGCAGGAATAGCCAATGCGTCCTCTTGAGCCGCCTCTGCTATTCATTCAGATCATGGATGATTTTATCTTTGTTCCAACTCCACTTTCCATCCTGATCCCTAAAATCCTAGATTGCTGCTTTATCCAAAAACGATCCACTTCAACCTTGAATATATTCAATAATTTAGCATCCGTAGCTCTCAAGTATAGAATTTCTGAAAATTCATGATCTCACCGATAAAGCATCTCATCTGTCACGAATGGATGACTCTTCTTTTAGATTCCGCAATGAGGGAAACATCTACTATGCCAAGCCCCCTCAGAATCAAATTTGTTTCAAAGAGATTACATTTCATTTTTCTCTATGTTAATGATCCAGACCCATTCATTTCTCATAACCACTTCATTGCAAGAAGCAATGCAATGGACCTTCTCTGAGCTTCCTTCAATATAAATACGTCCTTTTTTAAAAATGGAGACCATAACTGAACAAAGTATTGTGCATGAGTTCTCACTAAAACCCCTTAAAATTGTATCAAAACTTCTCTTACTTGTACGCAGTACTCCCCTTGTAATGAAGGCCATCAGACCATTTGCTTTTTGACACTGTATCTGCATGCTGAAATTCTGTGGATTGTTTCTAAAAAGGCTCCCAGATCCTTCTGTATCGTAAGCAGTCAGTTGCCTCAAACTATTTAATATTAGCCTAGAAATTGAATTCATTACAGCCTGTTTTGCATGTAGAAATCATGCAAAATGTGCATCAGTTTGAAATTGCTTGTTGCGGACAATGAGTGTGTGTATTGCCTGAGAAAAGCCATTGTGGAAGATAACTTGGTAGGAATATTATTGCTGTGAACTGCACATGAAATACTTGTCTGGTGCACAAGTATAGATGATGGTGCAGCAGTCAGCACTCTGACTGCTCTGCATTATTTCAGCTTGCAATCCTGGAGCTGAACTGGCAGGCAGACACTTAGTCACAGGTGTCTGCTATCTGCGCCCTGCTCCCTTCACTGTTTTCCTCAGTCGGCCGTCTGAGCGTGAAGATGAGGGTTGTGTGTGGGGTATTATGACTGTGCTCCTGCAGAAGGGAGATGAAATCCCGCAAGTAATTTGAAAGGCAAAAGATCTGATGGCCTTCACTGCAAGGGGGATGCAGCACCCAAGTGAGAGAAATCTTGTTGCCACTTTGTGGGATTTTGGTGAGAGCTCATGCAGAATATGATGTTCCGATCCTACTCTTGTGGGACAGCAATCTACTTGTGTGTGATATGTCGCTGTTCATGCAGTAAAACAATCTGTTTACTTTCTGCATCTGTCTGTTCCTGGAAAACAGCTGGCAGCTGACACGTGATATCCCTTTGCTCCTACATTATTGCCATATGTCCAAGTGTAGTATCCCGCTGGCTATTTAGGGCATCTTTATATGTAATGAGAACATCATGCTGCTCTCCGGTGATCTTCCTACCGTCGGTTGCCTGTCTCCTATCTGTACCCGTGCCGTGAGATTATACTCATACAGTAACCTGTCATGTGTCATCCTACGGAATGCCTTTCAGAAATCAATATATACCACGTCTTCTGGTTTCCTTTTGTCCACCCTACATGGGCACTGAATTTCCTTCCTCAAATAACATTGTACATTCTCTTTGCTGATCCATTCTTGAGTATGGGCACATGATCTGGGCTGACACTTCTGTGCTGCAGAGGCCATCCCTGGGTTAAGAATGCACGATTTATGGACACCCAGACATATGAAGGAATTCCCATAACGTCATTAAATTCTAAAGTCCAACCTACGTACAGATATTTGCTCCTACGAACAGTAGAACCAGTTTCACTTCTCTCCACTTCAACTAGTTTGTCTTCCATATCAGTCTTATGTGCTTTTGATGCCATTCATTGCAATACTGTTGAGGTATGGTTTCCACATACAGTGATATTTGTGTATTTTCTGATTTATGGATAAAATCGACTTACGGGCACCTGTAAAAAAAAACAGGACCTGTTCAATACTCTGTACAAATCGTATTGAAGAAATGTGATAATTCAGACGTGATCTGAAATTAATTGCAAGCCTCGCTTTACAGTTGGGGGCAAAGAGATTTGCAAAGAAGCAAAGGAGATTTCTGTTTGTTTCATTTTCCTTTCCAGCATGAGCAGACTGGCTGCATTTCAAATTATCCTTCACTGGACCTAATACTTTCTCCTTTTACTTTGCAGCAATTCCTTGTGCAGGTTATTGGACAGCCTGGAAAAATAGCAATAAACCCAATGTGACAAGCCCAGGAGATCGTGAATCACCAAAGGATCTCTGTAATCCCAACCAGTCACCTGATAACATTCAGTGTCAAGCTCTTAAATACCCCAGCAAACCAACCTCTGAAACAAGTCGTAATGTGTCTTGTGCCTTGCCAGAAGGACTTGTATGCACCCCATCATCCAATGAATTCATGTGCCCTGACTACAGAATTAGAGTATGTTGTGTCTCTGTCAGTACAACACCTCCAACAAGCACAACTGTGTCAACTACCCCAACAAGCACTGTAACAACTCCAACAAGGAGCTCAACAAGTGTTTCAACAGTGACACAATCAACCTCCACCACAACGCCAATAACTGGCTCAACATCTATACCAACCACAACAACAACCTCAATCACCCCGACAACCACAACAACCAGCTCAACTACCTCCACAATCACCCCAGTCACAACAACTAGGTTAACAACCTCCACAATCACTCAAACAACCACAAGCTCAATAAGCACCCTAACAACCAGGTCAACTGTTTCAACAACACCATCAACCTCCCCTACAGTCACAACTCCAACCAGCTCAACAACTGTTTCAACACCACCAACAATCATCACAACAACCAGCTCAACTACATCAACCAATACTCCCACAACCACAACTCCAACAACCAGCTCAACGAGTATAACTTCGACAGTTACCCCAACAACCACAACTGGTCCAACCAGCTCAATAACCACCCCATCACCCCCATGTCTGTGCGGTGTTGATAACAAACAAGAGGTGAGTTTTTGCTATAAAATGTGTTATAATAGACCTGAATGCAAAGTTATTTGGAAGGAAGCTGTCGCTTTTGAATCATTAACTAATTTTGGCCAATTTATACATTCAGAGAATCAATAATCCTCCTGCTCAGTGAAAATATTTATTCAGAACACTTTCTTTAATCAGTTCCTAGTACCAGCAGTATATTTCAGAAAGCAGTCAGATTGCACAGATGGTTCTAACTCTGCTTTTCTATTGTTCCTGCGTACTTGCTGCCACCTGCACATTCTGAACCTTTCCTGTGCTTTTCCAGGCACTTGCTCCTCATTTTCTACTTGTTTTCCTCTGAACTGTTTCTGTCTGATGCATGTATGCTTAAGTATAATTTGTGATTGCTTGTGGTACGATTCCTTTGTTTCTGCTGGACCCAGCTATTACATCTTGGAAGTTCACTAGACCTAAAGCAGGTAACAGATGACAACATGAACTATGTGGCAAATCCTGTGCACACAGGAGTCGGGCCAATCCAGTGCCTTGCAACTGATAGCCTTACATACTCTACAGCCAAGGTATTGGATTTAATTCTAAAAGGAGATATGTGGGAGGAAGGGGTTAGATAGCCTTAGACGAGGTTTGAAAGTTGGCACAACAGTGTGGGCCGAAGGGCCTGTATTGTGCTGTGCTGTTCTATACTATGTTCAGTTGGATGTCATTTAGTTGTGTGCAACTCCTTCTGGCCCATATTTGTGCACAGTACTGGTATTAGTGTTATTACCACATTTCCCTAGAACAATGCAGCACAATACAGGCTCTTCGGCCCACCATGTTGTGCCAACCTTTAAACCTCACCTAAGACTATCTAACCCCTTCCTCCCACATATCCCCCTATTTTAAATTCCTATATATGCTTATCTAACAATCTCTTGAACTTGACCAACGTACCTGCCTCCACCGCCACCCCAGGCAGCACATTCCATGCACCAACCACTCTCTGGGTGAAACACCTCCCTCTGATATCTCCCTTGAACTTCCAACCCATTACTTTAAAGCCATGCTGTCTTGTATTGTGCACTGGTGCCCTGGGAAAGTGACGCTGGCTGTCTATCTATTCCTCTTAATATTTTGTATACCTCTATCATGTCTCCCCTCGTCCTCCTTTTCTCCAAAGAGTAAAGCCCTCTATCCCTTAGTCTCTCCTGATAATCCACACTCTCCAAACCAGGCAGCATCCTGGTAAGTCTCCTCTGCACCCTCTCCAACACTTCCACATCCTTCCTATAATGAGGTGACCAGAGCTGGACACAGTTCTCCAAGTGTGGTCTAACCAGAGTTTTGTAGAGCTGCATCATTACCTCGCGGCTCTTAAACTCACTCCCACGACTTATGAAAGCTAACGTCCCATAAGCTTTCTTAACTACCCTATCCACCTGTGAGGCAACTTCCAGTGATCTGTAGATATGAACCCCCAGATCACTCTGCCCCTCCACACTACCCAGAATCCTGCCATAAACCTCCTACTCTGCCCTGGAGTTTGTCCATCCAAAGTGTACCACTTCACACTTCTCCAGTTTGAACTCCATCTGCCACTTGTTAGCCCAGCTCTGCATCCTATCAATATCCCTCTGAAATCTTTGACAGTCCTCCACACTACCCACACCACCACAGGCCTTTGTGTCATCTGCAAACTTGCTAACCCACCCTTCTGCCCCCTCATCCGAGTCATTAATAAATATTACGAAAAGTAGAGGTCCCAGAACCGATCCTTGCGGGACACCGCTAGTCACACCCTCCAGTCTGAATGCACTCCCTCCACCACAGCCCTCTGCTTTCTACAGGCAAGCCAACTCTGAATCCACAAGGCCAAGCTTCCCTGGATCCCATGCCCTCTGACCTTCTGAAGAAACCTACCATGTTGAACTTTGTCAAACACCTTATTAAAATCCATGTAGACCACATCTACTGCACTTCCCTCATCAATCTGCCTGGTCATCTCTTCAAAGAACCCAATCAGGCTTGTGAGACATGATCTTCCCTTCAGAAAGCCATGCTGGCTGTCCCTGATCAGACCATGATTCCTTAATGCTCAAAGATCCTACCTCTTGGAATCCTTTCCAACAGCTTGCCCACCACAGACGTAAAGCTCACTGGTCTGTCATTCCCTGGACTATCCCTACTGCCTTCTTTGAATAAGGGGACAACATTCGCCATCCTCCAATACCATCCTCTGGACAACGAGGACTCAAAGATCCTAGCCAACGGTTCAGCAATCTCCTCCCTCACCTCGTGGAGCAGCCTGGGGAATATTCCATCAGGCCCCAGGGACTTATCTGTCCTAATATTTTCTAACAACTCCAACACATCCTCTCTCTTGATATCTACATGCTCTAGAACATTAACCTTACCAACACTGTCCTCAGTGTCATCAGGCTCCCTCTCCTTGGTGACTACTGAAGAGAAGCATTCAGTGAGAACCTCACCCACTTCCACAGCTTCCAGGCACATCTTCCCACCATTGTCTCTAATCGTTCCTATCTTTACTTTCGTCACCCTTCTGCTCTTTACATAGGTGAAAAAAGCCTTGGGATTTTCCTTAACCCTACTCACCAAGGCCTTTTCATGTCCCCTTCTTGCTCTCCTCAGCCCCATTTCTTTAGTTACATTGGGAATATTGTCAATGCAGCACTGGCATCATATTTTAAACTTGCTTATATCCCTCTCCATTAGAGAGATGTATGTTTGGATTTCACCACAGTCCTGAAAACAACCAAGAAATCAATTTGGTTCTCTAAAGCATAAAGTGTGTCTCATTTATTTCTATCAGTCTATCCTATGAGAACAGATTTGAGGAACAAAATCCTTTGGATCTCACAGACAGAAATCTACGAGTATTGTTATTCTGCAGCATCAAGATTTTATAACATAGAATTTAAAAAAAGTGCCAGTGTTTTTCATAGCAAAGGTATGAATGATTCATGTCTACTAAATAATCTAATATCACTCTGAAAGATAACTTCAGTCACATGATGGAGAACACCTTGGTGTATGCTGCTGACTAGAAATGGAGAAGTCTCTTTACTACTATTCTTCTTGCAACGATAAACTTAATTAGTGGTATAAAACCCCCCCAGGATTTTGTCCCAATGACCCATCTTTCACGGGAGAACCAAAACACCAGTTGCCAGCAGGTCAATCCACTGTAGAGGATATTACAGTCAAGCCTGATTTTGTTTTGTGTTCTTTCCTTTTACATTTACCAGTGGAATGTTATGATTCAGATCAGATAATGCCTCATAGTTAGTTGATCTGAATCTGTATGACTTTGTTACAGGTTGAGCAGCATCTTTCCCAGTACCATTTAATGTCTGAGGATGGATAGTTGGGAGAATTTAAATGAAAGCTCTCATTTTTCAGATGCTTATTGAAAACTTCAAGGTCTTTGATCTTCTGACCAATGAAAGATCTCAAACTGTTCAAATCAATCCACTGAATTTCAACAGAGATGGAATCACAGATTTACTGTTTTGGCACAGATTTACG
>JARFYF010000051.1:30002052-30015367 GCA_030265395.1 Rhina ancylostomus | reverse complement strand
GGTGGTGGAGGCAGGTACATTGGTCAAGTTCAAGAGATTGTTAGCTAAGCATATGGAGGAATTTGAAGTGGGGAGATATGCAGGAGGAAGGGGTTAGTTAGTTTTAGGCACGGTTTAAAGGTCGGCACAACATGGTGGGTCAAAGGGCCTATATTGTGCTGTACTGTTCTATGGAACACCACTGGTCACCAACCTCCAGGCAGAATATGCTCCATCTACCAACACCCTCTGTCTTCTATGGGTGAGCCAATTCTGAATCCACACAGCCAAGTTTCCTTGGATCCTATGCCTCCTGACTTTCTGAATAAGCCTTCCATGACGAGCCTTATGAAATGCCTTACTAAAATCCATGTACATGACGATGTTAATTGATGATCTTTTAATTACGAGGCCTTTAGGGAACCATGATCATATTCTGATAAATTTTTACATTAAATTGTAAGACATTTCAGTCAATCTGAAAACAGGGTCTTATATCTGAATATTGCAACCTATTGATGCATGAGGCACTATTTAGCTATACTCGATTGGGAAACTAAAAAGGCATAGCTGTAGATATCGATATTGAAATAATGAATACATAATTTACAAGTGACATATATCTTTCAGGCAAAAGCTTCAAGGTGCTCTTGCTGTGACCTACAAAAGAACTGAGTGTTGTATCAAAGAAACAATTACCTCAAAGTGCAGGAAACAATTAGGAAGATTTCAGAATTCAGCAGAGGAGAAATAAGGCACTGATAAGGAAAGAACTATAAAATCTGTAATTATAGAAAAAGGAAAAGATCAGCTAATGTCAATGTGGGTTCTGTACAGACTGAGGCAAGAGAAATGATATCAGGGACCAAGGAAATGTCAGAAAAATTAAACAAATATTTTGTGTCTTACTTTGTGGAAAAATACACAGATACCTCATGGAAATATTGGAGAACTACAGGTCATGGGTGAATGAAGAACTCAAAGGGATTAGCCTTTATAGAAAACTGATGCCATTGAAAGGCAGGATCCGATGACCAGTATATAAGCATTTTGAAGGAGGTAGCTGAAGAGACAGTGGACGTATGAGTTGTCATCTTTCAAATGCTCATACAGTCTGTAACCGCTGGAAAGTAGCAAATGTAATTCCACTATTTATAAAAGGAAAGAGGAAAAACAGGGAACCGTAGACCAGTTAGTTTAACATCAGTAGTAGAGAAAATTCTGGAATCTATTATTAAAGAAGTAGCAATTTTGCATAAAGAAAATAATGATATTACAGCATATTATAATTGTATAGTGACTGTAAAATTGAAACTAAATAAGGATAAAACTAGACAGACCACCCAGCATTAATCTAATCACCTATTTTTGAAAGGGCAAAGTAGAGCCCAGCCCAATCAACCTTGTAAGGTCCTTCTCATGAACACCTGGGATTGGTATCTAAATTGATAGAGTTGTTTCAAAGATTAGTCAAATAATAACCTGATACAGATGTACTCATCCATTCATACCATTGGATTAGGGACTAAATTGTTTTTCTTGTAGTTTAACTTTTCTTTATGCTTGCTTGTATGTTTGTATGTCTGTAAATGTTCAGTGGATTTTCATAATTTGTAGTATAGCTGGGTCTGTACTTCTGTAGTTTCTTTGTCTGTAAACCTGAGATGTTATGTAGCGTGAATCAAGACTGTGCCTGTTGTCTCACAGGCTATTCTCATCAGGGAAGACTCCCCTATCTATCCAGCTTGAACCAGTTCTCAGTACAAAGAAAGACAATGAGACAGGTTCTTTGTTCTGTTAGTGTGAGTTCTTTGTTGGAGTGAGAATGAGTTAGTTACAGTTAGTGTTATTTGCTCGCAGTTCTTTATTGCTATTTCTTTGTTATGAACATCTAATAAAACGGCTGTGACCACAAGATTTGCACTTCATCCTTGACTTCCGAAGAACCTTCTGGACAATATCTCCAGATCCAGCAGTACCTGTAGGTACCATGTTAGACTTCTGCATCATAATCCTTAATTACCTCCTGTCCCACCAGCAGGACAGATCAAAAATGAGATGATAGTACAGAGGTGCACGGGCTGAAGGGAGTTGTCAACATATCATGATATCTCATGGCATCTCGTCAGCAAGAAGTGAGCAACTCCTACCCTCATCCCCCACCACCCTCCTTCCCTGCCACAACTGATGAATCAATGCTCCTCCATGTTGAACAACACTTATAAGAATCACTGAAAGCAGTTAGGGCACAGAATGTACTCTGAAAGGGGTATTTCAATGCTGTCATTCAGATATCACACAGCGTGGCTTGATAGCATCACCACTGATCTAGCTCACCGAACCTTGAAAGACATAGCTGCCAGACTGGGTTTGCAGTACATGATGAGCAAACTAACATGAAAGAGAAACCCAGCTGACCTCCTTTTCCTTTTGCAGATCCATGATAGCATGGATAAAGTTGTTATTACACCATCTATAAGTCAGGGATATGATAGAGTATTCTCCACTTACCTGGATAAACACATATCTTATATTCCAGAACCTCAATATTATCCAAGGCACAGCAAGCTACTTGTTTGGCACCTCGTCCGACAACTTAATCATTCACTCTCTCCACCATTGGCACACTATGGTTACAGTGTGTGTTATTTGAAAATACACTGCAGTTACTCAGGCACTCTGATAACACCTTACCATCTCATAACGAAGGTAGCAAGTACATGGGAACACCATCAATTGCAGGGTCCTCTCCAAGTCACACACCAAAATCTGGAAACTTATTGTTCCTTCATAACTTTTGGGTTAGAATTGTGGAGATACTGATCCTGCAATACTGTGAGAATGTCATCAGAATGACTGCAGTCGTTCAAGAAGGCAGCCCACGATGACCTCCTCAGGGACAATTAGGGATGGGCAAAAATAATGGATAGGCTTTGAGGAATCAGGAGGTGAGTCACATAGCAAAGGATACTCAGCCTCTGATCTTTTCTCGTCATTGTATTCATGTAGCTAGTCTACTTGAGTTTCCTGTGAATGCAACCTGTTGGATGTCGATAGTGGGGAACTCAGTCATGATAAAGCCATTGAATATCAAGGGTTGTCTGCTTCTTGGAATTGGTCATTTCCTGCCATTTGTGTGACTGAAATTTTAATTCCCAGTTTTAACATAAGTCTGTTCATCCCATATCAGCTGCCCAATGTCAATTAACTCATTGATTGCACCCTGTGGAAGGGTAATGACATAATGTCTCTAGTTCTTCCAGGCCAGGCATGTCCGTTTATAAACATCACAGAGTTAGCCTTCAGTAAAGTGTACCAATATTTAATATTGAAGACTAATAGCATCCAATCTAAATAATTTATTCTTTGATACCACACCTGATTTTTCTTTTCCATATTGTACATATTTCTGCTTGGCAATATTAAATATTTTGATGAAATATTATGGTAATTCAGAAATGGATTTATAGATTTACCACTTGCTTGACTGGCATAGCCAGCACATAATGCCATTGTTACTAAAATACTGGAAATACTCAGCAAGTCTGTCAGTGGAGTGAAAAACAGAGTTAACATTTCAGGTTGCTGCCTTTTCACCAGAACTTCCAGCACATTGTGATAACAATTTTCAGTCACATTTCTAGAGATTACTACGAAAATGGAATAAACTCTATTGTGGGTGCCTGATCTTCAGTTTATTTTTTATATTGAGGTGGCTTGCTAAAAATATAATCTGACTTTCAACCTGCTCTGTAATGGTTTCAGATTTGTAACACCTTATTGAGTGTTCAATTAGAAAATGTTAAAATTGTATTCTATTTCTTGTCCTTTTATAAAAGTTCAGCCTCATGGATCTAATGTTTAATGAAAATGCTTTCAAATCTTGACTGAGTGTAAATGCATTTCTTTGGAAAATGGAAACATTTGTTAAATATAATTGTTAAAACCAAGGCAAGAATTAGAGTTTAATTTGAAACATTCTGTCAGAATTGATTTCATTCTTAAAAACCATTTAGTAAGTGTGTGATTTTATATTTTATTGTTTTCCTTGTTTTCTTTAGGTCTGCACTGACACCATCTCAAAACATTTTTTCTGTGGTGATGTTCAAGCCTATGAAAAGTTGTGTTCAATAGATGCCTGTGCTTTTCCAAATAATCGTCAGAGCCACTGCCCTACTTTAACAGAATTGGCACATCAGAAGCTGTGCAGGAAGGGGTGGAGGGAAACCTCAGGATGCGGTATGTTTTTCTCCATACTGAGAAAATAAGTACATAGTTTAAGGTTAAAATTCCTAAATATTTTTACTCTGAAATAGCACAAAGACTTACTGTAACTGAAAGTGAAAAATGCATGAATTTTCCTTTCCAGAAAATCCTAAATGCCCTGGGAATCAGATCTACAATGATTTTGGTCAACCATTGATTTCAACTTGTACTGATCCAGATCCTCGGCAGAAAAATGTTGTTGAAAGTACTTGTGAATGTCCAAAAGGTAACAATATTTTTGCCTAAGACCAATTCATTATGTTGGACTTATTGAGCCAGAAAATGGCTGATGGCTAACCAGTGCAACCATAGAGAACTGCCAGTGAGCTACAGTGCATTCCAGGCATCAATAACTGTGCACTACAGTGCAGAAGTCTGGAATGTGCCAGAGTCGCATGCAAGTGTATCCAACGTCTCAATCAGCCCTGGGTTCAAATTCACTCCAGGAAATTTTTGTACTTGGCTTAGTTGAGAGATAAGATAAATCTAGTATTTGGCTTCCCAGCTTCTTGCCAGCTATCCATTTGAATGGTGTCAGCAACCTTCATGAGAAAGGTGCTTGTATGTTTGTTTACTTTTCTTCATTCAATCGTTTAAGATGTGATTTTTATTTAGTTGATGTGTTTTTAAAATATTTTTCTTTTAATAATTTTTTTATATTCGATCTTGTTTCTCGTTTCCAAATATTTCTGAAATGTCTTGAAAATAGCAAAAAAGGTTTATGGCAGAAGCCAACAGGAAGTCTGCTCTGCTGAGCAGCAATGGTGATGAAGCTTCAAGGTCATTAGGAGGCATGCTGTTGCAAAATCTTAGTACATGGTGGTGAGAACATGCTATCCGTGAGGCATTGGTTGAGTTCTGTGTGATCCGGCCCAATATGTTGCATCGGCCTCCTGTGACATTTATTTAGGTGTAGTGAGTGGATGAAGGATATGCAGGAGAAGAAAAGGATAAAAGAACGAAGGGGGAATGTGCCAAATACAAGCATCCAGGGAGCAGAATAGAACTAATAGGGTTAGTATAGAACCAATGATATTCTGAAACTTCACTGCCATTGCTGCTCAGCAGAGCAACCCAGCCCTATCCTATCGCCTTCTGTCAACAGCCTTTTCACTTTTACTCTGATGATTGGAGACATTTGGAAATGTAAAAAAAAACAATACAGGTAATGAAGAAGAAATGATTAAACAACAGAAAAAGTATTGGGATGGGAGGTGTGATCAGGGATTGGGGGTTGGGGAGGAGGAGAGGTTAGTGCAAACAGCAATGACCTGTCAGGGACAACTAGGTCAGTGGGAAATTGGGAGTGCCATTGGAGGAAACAGGATAACATCTTGTTCCATGAGGGGAGTAAGGTACTGACAGCTTGATAGTTGTGACTGGAGAACTGGTGACCAAAATTATTTTCCTTGCTGGGATGTGGAAGCATTTAGAGCTAATAAGTTGTTTAATGTGGGATGAGGGGTGTTGGGAATCAAAATCTCACTTGGAAGGATGAAAATACTCAGGGCATCAAGCACACCGTGATTAAGAATATGACTCATCTTTGCTGAACAAATAAAAAAGGTCAATACCTTTCTCATTCAGGAACTTTATTCTGAGTGATGTTTGAGACTCAGCAAGTGACAAGTCCCATTTTTGTTTTTTTTTCTCCTTGTCATGGATTGAATTGGTCTTCTGGACAGTAGAAGTACTGAAGCCAGCAATTTGTCTCATTCTACATCACCGCTTGAATTTGAAGAATTACCATGCCATTGTGGCCTTATATTAAATAGGAAAGCATGTAAAAGCATTGAGTAACAGTCTGTTGGAGACAAAATGGAAAATAAAATGAAGGCTCCTGCTATATGATGTCTAAATAATTGTTGTCCACTCTGAGGGGACTAGTTAATAATTGCTCTGTGTTGCTCCCATTACCTGTTATGGCCCATGCTGCAAACTTGAGTGGCAAGGAAGCCAAGACATCAGATGCTGTTAAACCCTCAGTATTTACTTTACTTTGCATGCTGACTGATTAGTCCAGAACAAGTGCTGGGTCCAGGTGTGTCAGGGGTAGGATGAGAGAGGCCCAGTCATTAGAGGACCCACTAAATTGTGGGAATTACAGAATGGAATTGAATTGTACTGAAATCGGTATTTTCCTGTGGGGTTCGAAGATTGGGACTCTACCGATTAAGATCAGGGCCAGGAGCAACTGGGGAGTTGGGTGGTTGGGGTTCAGGTGCTGTGGTGTGAGATTGGAGGACTGGTAAAGGCCTGGAGTTGATAATGAGATTTACCTTTGTGGGATCTCTGTGCAAAGTAGTGTAATTGAAACTTAGTTGTCCCTGGAGCAATCAACAACAACCACTCCTTGGAACAACAAGTAGCTAACCTCAGTCCCCACAATCAAAGCCAAGGCTCAGATCACTCTGTACAACTTACCCTTTAGAACCTCCTTGGCACCCCTACCAAATGCACATGACCCTCTTCCCTCTCACCACAGCACATTAATCCTCTCCCCCTCACCACAGCTCCTGCCTCTCCATTATGCCCTGATCATAACACAGGCCAGATGAGGTCTATAGCTGCCAGCCCTTAAACGTGGTCTTAGTTCAGACTACTTGTATGGCACTTTTTGGAGCCAAAAAATGTGCAAAACCCATTCAATTGAGTGTGATACCATGGGCGCAACTGCGGTTTGCAACAGGGATCCATAATGGATATGCCTTATTGTTTGTAAACAAGTCCAGGAACATGTACTGTATATCTGGAAATTGGATTATACCTATTTTTTGGTGAGCTAAAAGTCGTTGCTGATTCGGAAACCTCACAAAAATTTGCGTATTTGATAAAAACATATTTGACTGGGTGTTTAGCACCCAGGAACGTGCTAAAACAGGACCTGCAGTGATCTCACTCAGTTGATTTGTATCTACCAACAGATTGCTGAATGGAGCATTAAAATGTCATCAGTGGATCAGGGATTCATTCCTTGATGTCATAGAGAGGTGCAGCTTGGAAATAGGCCCTTTGGCACACAAAGTCTGCACTAACCATTGAACACCCATTTTTACAGTAATCCTACGCTAACCCAATTTTATTCTCCCCATATTACCACTAGATTTGCCACTAGATTTTACCCTCACGAACACACTAGGGACAATTTACATTGGCCAATTAACTTATCAATCCTCATGTTTTGGGATCTGGGAGGGAACCAGAGCACCCAAAGGAAAGCCATGCAGTCACAGGGAGAACATGTAAATTCTCAAATTCCACACAGCTCCAGAAGTCAGGACTAAATCCAGGTCACTGAAGCTGTATGGCAGCAGTTCTACCGGTTGCACCTTTGTGCCATCCTATGTGTTGTATTCCATACAGGTGTACCTGAAAAGCAGCATCTGAGGGATTATTAAATCTCCTTTTGGCTACCCTGCCTGATTATTATTGTTCTGTATCGATGGTAACCATTGGAGTCAGGAGAGGGTCATTTGCTCTGCACTGGGGACTATAATTTCATAGGTTCATTACAGAAGCGTCTCTCTACCATGGAGTCTCTCGTATCATGTACAGACATTCCCACCCTCTTCTGCTGAGTTGAGAAATGAGTCTGCAAATGCTAAGCAAAGACATCCCCTGGTGGCCAACTTCCTCCTGCTTCTCTTGCACTTACTCCTTGTCATGCTCTGCCCCATGTTGTTCAAGGTCCAGTGTCCTTTGTTACCTGCTGCTTTCTTCAGTTCACAAGATTGTATCACATTCAGGAGTCAATGCTAATGTCACTACATCTGCTAGGCATGTTCTGCAAGTCATTGCCAGACTTGGCAATGCAATCTCATCTCTGGAAAACCGATGAAAGTTTGCACTTTTGTCCTTATCGTTTGGTGGCTCTTGATGGGTCTGAGTTGAGATTGTATGGTTGGAGTATTGATCAGTGTGAATAACCATGAACTCGAGGTTGGCCTAGTAAATGAAAAGACAGAAACTGCAACTGTTGTCGCCTCCCCTTCCCAAACCAATACCACCAGCTTGAAAAATCACCAAGATCTTATGCCATCACATGGAATGATCCTTGGACAATGAAATTCAGAGTCAAGTTGACCTTAACCTGTTCAGTTCGGTTCAGGCACAAGTTTGTGGCAGAAGGGCTTCCACATGAAGCCACATTTGTCAGTGCTGACAGCCTTCAGAAACCTGAGCCTGTGACTCCATTGTTCACCTGAGAGGTCCAGATGTAATATCTTGGAAGACTCTGTGGAAGTAGGCTCTTTGTAGGTGTGTACATCTTTTCCTCCTGTATGGAGATCTCTGACCCTCCTTGAGTGGCCAGTCAGGACCAGAACTCCAACTCCAATAATTGAGTGTTGCTGTCAATGTCGTAACTAAGACACCTGTCCTACAAGATTCCCAACACAAATGCTGGAGAAAATACACGCTGTTATTTGAAACACACTCTATGGAATCTCTAGAAGATATTGGAGCAGCTGCAGTCATTTCTGAAATAGCACAGTCAAGTCTTCTGATGTCTGCAAGTGTCCCATTGAAAAGTGGGGAAAGCAGGAAACTAAAGCTCCTATTTGAACCAAGAATGCATAGTCATTGTGGGATACACATAAAGGCTCCAGCTTGCATCAGGAAGGACAGAAATGGGTGTTGTGTGAAAACTGATCTCATTAGATGTATACCTGATGTGGGGAATTGCACCTGAGCATACCCAATCTAACTTCCTTTCAGATGTTGTTTCACAGAAGCATTTGCTGGCATGATCTATTCTGGGTAAACCAATTCAGTCATATGAGATGAAAATCATATGAGATATGCAGATCAGTCATATGAGATCAAAAGACCAACTTCATCTTCAATTTATTATATTTCTATTTTCATTCATTGCCATCCAACTCAGTAACAACTTCCTCTCTATGAATGTAAATTCTCTTTGTTTAATATTTGTGAAAATTCCAACTTAGACACATCATTAAAATTCCAGTTCTGGATATTACAAGGATATTAAAGTAAAATCTTTTTACCCTCTTCATGAAAACTGAGCACTTAAGCAGATAACTTGTTCTACTTCAGACACTGTTCTTGATAACGTAAGACGCAACAACAAATGCATCAGAAAATCAGATTGTCCATGCGAATACAGTGGAAAGGTGTATGATGCTGGAGAAGGAAGAAACACTTCTTGTGAAACATGGTAATGGCTTGTAATTCACCCCATTTTGGATCATTCATTCACACTCTTATTAAATATTTCACTAAAAATATTGATCTTTTTCTCAGTTCTTGCAACAGTGGGCTTTGGGAATGTACTCAAAAGCGTTGCTCCAGGATTTGCAAAGTGGAAGAAGGAACACATATTACAACATTTGATGGGAAATATTATAATTTGAGAGGAGTATGCACATACATTGCAGTTCAAGTAAGTGAGACATTTTGCTACATATGTGGTAAAAGGTACCTGTGATAACAATCCTTGTTTGGAAGATTTAAAGTGAAAAATTTTAAAGCCTTTTTTTGAAAATCCTGCAGGGAGGTTCCTGGTCAGTGAAGATTGAGATGCATTTATGCTACAAAGCAACTGATCAGATCTGCTTACGGCGTGTTATATTTTCCAAGGATAAGGTAACGGTTAATGATGTTTTTGCATTGCTTTTTATTAGTTTTGAATGATATTTGAAAACAATATTTTTTTATAGACCACATATGAATTCAATAACAATGGTGATGTTACTCTGGATGGAGAAAATGTTGCACTTCCACTGAAAAAGGGTACGAATAAAATTAAAGAAAATTAAGTTTCCTTATAGATGAAACTATAATGAAGTTAAATGAACATTTTTTATTTCACAGATGGAACTATAATATTTAAACCGTCTTCACATTTCATTCAATTTGAAACAACAAAGGGGTTGGCAATGCAAATACAGATTTCTCCCATTATGCAGCTTTACATTTCAATGCTGGATGACAAAAAAGGAAGTGTCAGAGGTAAGGCTAAATGACTATTCAGGAATGAATAAAATTTAAATTAATTCATTGTAGAAAGTCTAAAGCATTGAGCGCCAAGCAATCTTCAGTAGATGTGGCCACCTCCCCTGTGATGGGCGTCCTGTGCCTTGCGTGATGCCACATCATTGCAAAGTGCAGAATCTTCAGTGAGGCAAAGACAGGAACTTGTTGCACTTAAGTGCATAAAGTAAAAAGGCTGCAAACAATGATGGAGTAAGGAAAACTATTGCAGAATATTTTGACATTGGAAAACATCAAATGATGAGAGTTCATCAGATGTTATGATCAAGCAGTGAAGTTAGATTGAAGACCCTTTAATTTGTGTACCATTGGAGATTTCAGTATGTTGTGCTCCTTGCATTTTTATGATTGTGAAGCCACAGTCATTCTGCTGAGTTGGACAATCCAATTTCAGTAGGATGGAGGTGGAAAGTGTGGTATTGACAATGTGTCATAATTTCACATGCATCTGTTGCTGTGCAGAGTTCAGATGCAATAGCATCAATTGTAACCTGAAGTTCCTAATCTAGTTTTGTTCAGAAATCCAGCAATGGGCTGTGGAGTGATCTCTTAAGGAATGGATGCTGCAAGATTCAATTTCTTGGCATACATAACATAGTTAAACAAACTTTGGCCACTGTCTTCTGAGAAATTACCAATGTCTCTGCAGTATAGCTCAGAACATATCAAAGAGAAACCAGTCAAGTTTGTTCATAGAAAACGAATCTGATAATAAGCAATTACCAAATACAATTCCAGATTTTACTAGGCAATTGGTCAATATTACTTTTGTTCAGGGCACCTTTACCTTTGTTTTCCTTGCTCATGTTTAGGTCATTAAAGGGGTGTTGGGTGAGTGGGATGAAACCCATGCCGAATGAGTAAGGGTGGCTGTGTTCAGAAGGAGCTGAAGTGTGGAGTGGGGAACAATAGCATCTGGATGCCTTATAAGGTTTATAGCAACTGGAATTGAAATGGAAGAAAGGTTTATTTGAATGTTTCTTTGAAAGCCAATCCTATCTCTGCAAATATCTTAAAGGGGCAAAGTTAATTAAGAATGAAAAGGCCCTCAGAGGAAAGATCCTTATTAAACTCTAGAGGTGGTAGTACAGGGGCCAGTGAAAATATTACTAGAGATACTGTGTCCTAAAGATAGTTCAGAATGGAACTGCTTACAAGAGCTGGACCATGGAGCAGAACGTTTGCGAGGTGACAATTTGAGAGAGGGTCTGAGCTTGCAGGAAGATTGAAGGGGTCAAGGAGAGACAGTGGTCACAATTACAAAGGAGAAGATTTTTGGTCTGGGTTGGAGTGTCAATTCAGTGCATCAACAATGATGGAAGCCTGATTCAAACATAGGCTAATGGAAAAGATGAGCATATATGTGGGCTTTGAAGGTTATTCAAGGACTTTGGTAAAATAAAGGTGGTTTGAATAGGGATGGTGATTTTAGAGAGGATTTATTAACTCCATTGAAATTAAAATCATTTGTGGAACACTGGTTTGTTCCAACAGAGAAAAACAGATAAAGCAAAGATATGCATTAAACAATCAGTGTGATAATATATTTAAAGTTATGTTTTCTTCAGTGTGTTGTCTGAGGAACAAATTCTATAAAGTAGTTCAAACCGGCTCTGATTTTATGACGTGACCCAATAAAAACAATTGCTCAATCAAGTCAAATCATCGTTTTTCTCATGTTCTGCTAATGTTTGTTTCATAGGTTTGTGTGGCAACTTTAATGGCAAGGCTGCTGATGACTTCACATCCATACAGAATGTGGTGGAACAGTCACATGTCGAGTTTGCTCATTCATGGGCAGCTGACTCTAAATGCAGCCCTCCTGAAAAGGAAGTTCCAACTTGTGTCAGTTCAGAAAAAGGTAATGTACTGTGTCTGCCCCAACCTTTTGCTGCAATAAGTGTGCGGTCCAACACAGAACAATTTTGTCATTGATCGTTTTACTGAACCTTGTGTTAATTTTTGCACTCTAAAAATGGATGGGTTGAGTTTGGGTTATTACAGGAGCCAGTGAAAGCCCAGAACAGTGCTGCGATAGTGATTAAAGCCCAGGTTAAACTTGAAGGTCTAGCACAATTTTTTTGGTGATGGGGCATCCCTGCCAAACTTCCCCTTCCTAAAGATCTCCACGCTCTACTGCAGAGGCCTAAGGTCAGACTCCACCTACCCTGACAATGAAGACTGTACCACAACCTCCTTCAGGGTGCTCCCCGAGAGGCCAGGTTTGGTAATCAGATTAAGTTCCAGGCTGGGGAGACAGTCGATATGAGGAACAGCAGAGCAGCAGATAGTGTTACAGCTGCAAATATCCAATTTTGGACTTGGGTGGTAATAAGTTTTTGCAGTTCCATACACTCAGCATCAAAGATGGGCTGCTGGAGATGGCAAAATAATTTTTTCTGCCCTATCTATATTAAGTTTGATTATAATATCTGAATTCAAGATATTCTATTGCAGAGTATAAACAATCACATTTTCAAATTCTATTACAGAATATTATGCAAAACAACATTGCTCTATGCTGAAAAACAATGGTGTTTTTGCTCAGTGCCATTCTACAGTTGATTACGTTCAATACTATCAGGTAAGGACAAACATTATGTAAATATGTGCAAATGGAAACCTTTCATAATTGAAACAACATGAAAAGTTACGCAGCCATTTTTAACGGAAAGGATGAGAGAGACAGTAAAAACCTGTCCTACAATCCAACCCCCAGCCTCTTAAATTACCTTGCAAACTCTCATCCAAGCTTCATCACGATTCCACAATCCCATCATTTCATTCATTTTCAGTATCTGGGCATCACTGGCAAGGCCCAGTATTTATAGCCCATCCCCAACTGTCTTTGAGAAGATGGTGGTGTTGAGATGCCTTCTTGAACCACTGCAGTCCTTCTGGTGAAGGCATTCCTTCCGAGTAGTTGGGAAGGAAGCTCCAAGATCTTGACTCAGTGGGATTTGAGAAATGCTGTTAAGGTAATCTAGGCAAATAATTGCACGGCATTTTTAACTAGTATGTACTGCAACCAGTGTGTGCCAGTAATGGAGCAAAG
>JARFYF010000051.1:29919740-29929907 GCA_030265395.1 Rhina ancylostomus | reverse complement strand
AAGAGCTGTCTGAAAAATACCACATTTTAATGGTAGTTTGTGGGCATTACAGAAGTTGACAGCTAATATCCCAAATTCCACTCCAAAATATCACTGCCATCGTGAAAATGAAGGCTTGAACACCACAAAGGCAGTCCTGAAGAGAGGTGGCTATTTAGTTTGCTGCACATGGAAGTTGGTAGTATTGGAAATCAGGCAGGAACCACTATGAGCTCCAACACTTTGAAATTCAAAGCTTCAGCAAAGGTTTACTTTAATTCTCATTTGCAGTTAACTGAACACGTGCAGCAGTGATTGGTAAAGTTGACTTTGACCACAGTTCACAAACGTTAATGTGGTTAACCAAAACTCACAACTGTAGAGTGAGCAAAATTGCATGACACTGCCAAAGGTTATGGTCTCTGAACTGGCTATTGGCCAAGTAAAGTTTCTTAATTTAGTTTTCCTGGTAACAATGTATTTTAGGGATTCCTTTGGTATTCATAGAAGTGGTACAGTTTTGTTTGGGCCAGAGCAAGTGGTATTTTCCACAGTCCCTCTTTCATTATCTTGGCTTTTGACAGTCTAAGATAATGACAGTAATTCACCTCAGCATTTTTGTCCCATTGATTTGTAAAGGCTTCCTCAGAAAGTATAAGAAGTAGTTTGATCAAGTTGCCTGCATTTTTGTTACTACACTTGACTACCATTGTGAGGTCGCTGAACTCTCTTCCAACACTGTGGTTATGAATTGATGGAAATTGCATTGATTGCTACTGTGGTCTCTGTGTTTACAGTTCCTAATCCATGCACATACAGCAAATAGGATAAAAAATCTAGTCTTCATGATTGACAGTACATTCTGGGAATATGGTTAATCAGGCAAAACAGGTGCTATGGAATTAGCCACATAAAACAGGAATTGTGTGGAGAAGCCTCTCAATGACGTGCCATTTCAGTCCAGTATTTTTAATTAGCCTCTCATTCTTAATTTAGTATTTCAATATTTAGAGGTAGATGTCTTATGCAGAAACATTGAATTGAACACCATTTATGTGTTCTGAAAGTGTTGTGTGTGCAATGTTAGTTCCAGTTCAGATTGCTCTTAAAGAAACATCAAAATGGATGAGAAGTTCACTTTAAAGCAAACTTACTCATTTCCCAAATCAAAAGAAGTTGTGTGGGAGCTGCAGTGGAAGTGTTCAGCTACTGTGTTTTTTTAAATTTTATTTACAGCGTGGTAACAGGCCCTTCTGGCCCAACGAATCCATGCCTCCCATTTTAAACCCCAAATTAACCTACCCATACGTCTTTGGACTGTGGAAGGAAACCGGAGCACCCGGAGGAAACCCACGCAGACATGGGAGAATGTACAAACTCCTTACAGGCAGCGGCGGGTTTATTGGCAAACTGTTCGCAGGAAAGCATGTTGAATGTTAAAGATCTTCTCCGATGGCAAACATAAACTAGCTACATAAAATGCTGTCAAGATGATGAGAGAAAATGAAGGAGTGAGGTTGTGTATGGCCCTCTCTGCAATTGTCTGTCTTGATAGAGTCTTGTGCAGCACATGACCTGACACCAGAATGGGACAATCAGAGAGGCAGATTTGGCAGTATATGACACCGAAGTCAAAAAGACAAAAATGCTGCAAATATTGATAGACCAAAGAATGAGCACTTTACAAATACTTTATGCATTGCAAGACTGGGCTATCAGATGGCATAATCAGAACAATGATGACAATTATTAATTCTTTCTCATTGACATTCAGTTTGTGATGCTCCTTGTTTCCTTTGTGACATGGGAGAACCAATTCAGTCAGATTGGGACGAAAGGAGCTATGCTGAATGTTTATGACCTTCATTTCATGTGCATTGAGCCAAGGGCTCTGGTATGGATTGCAACTGGAAGTACCCAGTCTAGTTTTACAAATGGCATCATGTTGCCTGAAAATTATCACTGGTGATGGTGATCCTGAATGAGATACATTTTGGATTGGACAGCACCAAATAGACAAGGACTGTACCATCCATTTCTAGGCATCCAAGTTTATAGGTAAATACTTGAGTTTCTTTGACAACAGTGTCTTAGACCTTGAGAATTCACGTGTCACATGTTTTTGAGGCTGAGTTGACTGAGTGCTCATTCAAGGACATAATGGGTCTGAAGTCCCAAATGTTTTCTCATTTTTTGTTTCAGTTCTTCAAATAACTCTGCCTTTCCCTTTGAAAAACCTTGTTTCAATTACAGAACATAGAACACAATCCAAGTTTTTCCAACCTCTTATAGCAAAACCGTCTAATCCAGGCAGAATCCTGCTAAACCTCTTCTGTACCCTCTCCAAAGCCTCCACATCCTTCCTGTAATGGGGCAACAAGAACTGCACACAATACGAGGAGCTCAAGTTGTGACTAGAGTCATTGCAGAACATTGAGAGTATGACACCTTCCACAAACTTCTATTCCAAGTAGAAGTCACTCCACAGCTATAGAAAATATAAGAGATAAAAAGAAGGCTCACCACCTTCACAGGTAATGAGGAAGATACAAGTAGTGTTGGAATTTCAAGACTGTGGTACTCATTAACCAGTTTTTTAGTTTTGGAGAATGGTGGACTGGGAACGTATGATTCATCTTGTTAAAGGAGCTCAGGCTGTACTGAGTTGACCACCCAGTGTACATTGGGTTGCTAATTACATTGTGTAATTACACAGTGTACATTGTGATTGCTAATTAAATTACTTGCTAATGTTCAACATGGAAGCAACATGCTATTTTGTTAGGTAATGTCTCAGTTAGCAACCTTTCTTAACAGCGACCAGAGTATGAATAAATAAATCATAACTGAGAATTTCTAAAGGAAAACTATAGCCAGTCTCAGATTTCCCTGTTCACCTACTGGTTAAGATCAATTGACTACATTGTATTTGAATATGATTCTTGAAATATATCAGGTCACTTTGTCAAGACTTTAATAATACCCAATGTTATTCTCAGAAGTTCGCCACAACCTCTAAAAGAGAGGGGATGCTATGAAACCCTATGAGGGAGCTTACAGAGGTCATGTGGAGGAAGGGAGAGTTTGGATACGGCCTTCTAGCTGGGGCTCCCCATTGCTCCACGTGAGGAGGTTGCGGAGGAGATGAAGGCAGCTGATTTGAAAGGTTGACTGGGGCACAACAGGTTGAAGAAGGGTCTCAGGCCTGGAAGTTTTACCAAGCAATAGTGAGAGGACAACACATCTGCTATCACATGACACATGGACAGTGTTTGAGGAGGCTGTGCCTCATGCAATAAGACAGGTCTGCATCCCACAGCACCTTGAAACCTGGTGAAACATGAAAAAAGAATAGGTCTTTTTTATGTTGTATTCATTCACTGGAATCATACTGATCTATGACCTATCTCCAATATCAGGCACTCTTGGGCCCTTGGTAGTGCTGAACAAGCAGATTTTCTGAACTACTGGTCACTTCCATAAACACCCAAATACATATTTTGTGTGTTTTCACTTTTTTTGTGTGTTACACAGTAATATAATTTTTTTCAATGACCCCACTGAGTTTAAAGGACAGGAGAAATATACAAGCACTCTGGAACCTGGCTCCAGCTGCAAACCTACCCATATTCCTGACCTCTGGTGTTCTGGTCCAAATCTAGCTCTGGTCGCACATCCTCCCCACTGTCTGAACCTCCAGCACCGGCCACACACCCCACTTGCACTCTGGACCCCAGGTCACATTTCAGACTAATGAGTGGCCCAGATACTGGAACCATCAGGATTTCTGAACAATAGTATGTTGGATTATCAGAGTCTTATTGTACATGGAATTTTTATGTGGCACTGTTCAGCGAATGAAGACATCCACACCTACATGCAACAAATACCTAGATACTATTCACACATTGGTTAGTTTAATAAATGGAAAGTCACATTCATATCACAAAAGAGCTAGGCAAGAATATCTCCAGCAAGAGAAGGTCTCACCACCTACCCTTGATGTCCAGTGGAATTTTGCCCATCATGAATTCCTTCACCATAAACACCCTGATAGTCACCATTGAGCCAGAAATCGAATTCAACTAGCTACATGAACACTCTGGCTGAGAGAGCTGGTCACAGGCTGAATATCCTCTGATACGTGACTCATCTGAAAACCAACAGCCTTTCCAGAATCTACAAGGCACATCAGGATCATGATTCTCCACATGCCAGTATGACAGCAGCTCTGAAAACATTCAAGAAGTTTGACACAATCCAGGACAAAGCAGTGTGCTCAATTGACATATGATCCACCATATTAAACATTCATGCCCTCAGCAGCATTCTGTGACCAAAGTGTGCAGTGCACCATCTACAAAGTGCTTCGCAGTAACAACCAAACTACTCCAAGAGCATCTCATAAACCTGAAACCCCTGCCACTAAGAGGGACAAAGGCAGCTGGTGCATGGTAGCACCACCACCTGTAGGTTCCCTTCCAAATCAGGCACCATCCTGACTTAGCAATGCATTGCCACTTCATCATTGCTGAGTCAAATTCCTTGAATTCCCACCCAACAGCATCAGGATGTACTTTCGCCAGAAGGACTGCAGCAGTTCAAGAAAACTGCTGACCACCACCTTCATTCTGCTTGGGGCAATTCCAGAGCGGAAGTAGTGGGATATTGAAGAGCAGATACCTTGGCAAGTCACAGAGGCATGTAAAAATAATAGTAGCAGAGGATTTCAACTTTCCCAATCTAACTGGGATCACCTTAGTCTGGATAAAATTCTCAAACTGTGTTTATAGGAGCTTTTTCAGCAAGTAGATATATAGTTTTACTTGAGAAAGGGCAGTACCAGGCATAATCTTTGGGATTGTAGCATGAGAAGTGGTAGGAGTGTCAGTGAGAGAGTATTTTGGAGACAGTGACCACAATTCTAAATTTTAAGATAGCTCTGAAGAAGGACAAGAATGGACTAGAAAATAAGATCCTGCATTTGGGGTTGATTACAAAATAATAAGGCAGGACCTGGCAAAAGAGGAGCCAGAGCAGCTACTTCAGTTAAGTTTACATGTACTCAGAGTAAGTCAATCAAAAATGAAATATTCAGGACCAACATGTTCCCATTAACGTGAAAGGCAAGGCCAACAAAGCCAAGGAACCTAGTTATTAAGAGTTGGATAAATAAAAAAGGGTAGTCTGGTGGTTATAGAGCACTGAAAACAAGAGAGGCCCAGCAGAAATATAGAAAGAGTCAGGGATTATTTAAAAATGTAATTAGGAGGGTGAAAAGGGGGCATGAAATAGCATAGATGGGCAAGATTAAGGAAAAATGTCAGAGAATTGTAAAAGTACATTAGGGGCAGGCAGGTGATCAGGAAAAGTCAAAGGCCATCACAAACCAAAGTGGCAAACTGTGAGTGAAGCCGGAGAAGTAAAGCAGGGAGCTAGATAAAAACTTCTCATCTGTATTCAGCACGGAGAAGGGCATTGCAGGAGAAGAACTGAAAGGGAGATGGGAAAATTCTAGAAAAAGGTTTCAGGTGTCTTCATAGGATTAAAGGCAGATAAATGCTCAGGCCCCGATGAGATATATCCTAGTCTGAAGAACATTGATAGGACTAATGGTAGGATCCATACAATGAATGGTTAGAACATAGGAACTACTGAGGAGCAGAGGGATCTTGGTGTACATGTCCAAGGATCCCTAAAGACAGCAGCACAGGTAGACAAAATAGTTAAGGTGGCACAGAGTACTTGCCTTCATTTGCTTTGGCACAAGGATGTAGGAGCAGGCAACATAGGTTACAAAAATATAAAACATTTGTTGAGTCACACTATTGGAAGGATCTGATTGCACAGGACAGGTTCAGAGGAGATTCTCCAGGATGTTATCTGGGATGGAGCATTTCAGCTATGAGGAGAAACTGAGTTTCCTGGAGCAGAAAAGGCTGAGGAAGGTCCTCAATGAGATGTATAAAATTATGATGGATGCAGGTATCATAATGAGAAACCTTTACCCTGAGCATAACAGTCTATAACTAAAGTACACAGGTTTGATGTAAGAGGTACAAGATTTAGAGGGGAATTGAGGACGAATTATTTCACCCATGATGGATATCTGGTATGCACTGCTTGTGGGTATAGAAGGAGCAGAAACTCTCACAACATTCAAGAAGTATGTAGATAAGTACTTGAAGCACCATGGCACAGAAGGCCATGGGCCGAGTACTGGTGAATGGGATTGGTATAAATAAGTACTTCATAGCCAACACAGATGCACTGGACCAAATGGCTTATTTCTGTGCTAAATGACACTATAACTCAAGGGCTACTAGGGACTGGTGATAAATTTTGGCCTTGCCTGTGACATATAGACCTTGAAAAATAAATTTAAATAAAACATCTGGTTACCCAGAATCTAGTGATCTCCTGCTTAATGTGAACAATTAACCAGAAAGTAATTGTCATTTGAAAAAGAGAATTTCAAAGTTCTATCATCCTCTATAAGTGTTTCAGAACTTCACTATTAAATGGATCTAATTTAAGCTGGATTTCCCCACCAACAGAAGTAGTTTCTCTCCATCAACCCTACAAGTTTCTCTTGTAGGAACTTGAAAAGTTTGAAAAGTTCAATCAAATCACACATCTTCCTGATCTCTGGGGAGTACAACACTGTGCCCATTGCAGCCTTCCAGACTCGATATCAAATTCAAGAATTTCAAGTAACTTTCTGTTTCTATCACAAGTGGCCTGTTCTGTAATAGGTCATCAATCTGTACTGTTAACTGAGTTTTTCTCTTTCCACTGATACTGACTGGTTGGGTATTTTCTATAGCTCTGATCTGCTTTTACACATTGCTTTGTTTGTTCTCTCTCTCTCTTTTGTTCACTCTCCCTCTCTCTCCCCCCAAATGGCCCTCATTAAACTTTTCAGTCAAATGGCTCCATCACTAGAGATTCCCCTTTTTCCATTACACCCCTGCCCATTCTAATAACTTAAAATTAACTTCTTTTTTCCCCTTTTCCCAGTTCTGAAGAATCTTCAACCTGAACCACCAACTTTCTTTTTCTACATATGCTGCCTGACCTGCTGAGTGTTTCCAGCATTTTCTGGTTTTATTCCTCCTTTGTTTAATCTTTCCTTGAAGTTTGAAATGTAGAATCCAGGTATTATTCTGGAAGATCTGCATTCTTTGGAAGGTCAATTTATCCCTTCTATCCTTTGTGATGCCCAGAACTGGCCGCAGTATCTGAGGTGTTGTCTGATCATAGCCCTTCGGCCCATCTAGTCCATTCTGACCTGAGCTTCTGCCTAGTCCCATCTACCTACACTCAGACCATATTGCTCCAAGTCCCTCCCATCCATGTACCTATCCAAACTTCTCAAGTGCCACTACCATTTCTGCTGGCAGCTTGTTCCACGCTCGCACCACCCTCTGAGTGAGGAAGCTTCCCCTCAAATTCCCCTTATATATTTCACCTTTCACCCTAAACCTACGTCCTCCAGTTCTAGTCTCACCCAACCTTGGGGGGAAAAGCCTGCATGCATTCACTCGATCTATACTCCTCATAATTTTGTGTATGTCTACAAGATTTCCTCTCATTCTCCTGCACTCCAGGGAAAAAAGTCCTAACCTATTCAACCTTTCCCTATAACTCAGGTCCTCAAGGCCGGGCAACATCCGTGTCAATTTTCTCTGCACTCTTTCAAGTTTATTGATATCTTTCCTGTAGGTAGGTGACCAGAACTGCACACAATACTCTAAATCTGGCCTCACCAACATCTTGCAAAACTTCAACATAACATCCCAACTCCTGTATTCAATGCCCTGGTTTATGAAGACCAAAGTGTCAAAAGCTCTCTTTACGACCCTATCTACCTGCGACACCACTTTCAAGGAACTATGGATCTGTATTCCCAGGTCCCTTTGTTTAACCGCACACTTCAGAGCCCAACCATTCACTGTGCAATTCTTAGCCTGGTTTGTCCTCCCGAAGTGCAACACCTCACACTTGTCTTCATTAAATTCCATCAGACACTTTTCAGCCCATTTTCCTAGCCGATCAAGATCACACTGCAAGTTTTGTTAGCCTTCCTCACTGTCCACTACGCCCCCAATCTCAGTGTCATCTGCAAATTTGCTGATCCAGTCTACCACTTTATCATCTATATCATTAATACAGATGATAAACAACAACAGACCCAACACTGATCCCTGCAGCACACCACTAGTCACAGGCCTCCAAGTCACCTGATTCACCAAGGTCTTTCAGCATTTTGCTGTCTGATCAGTGCTTACATCCATACCTTTAAATTCCTGTCCTCTAATATTTCATTGCAATATGAATAACTCACGGCTAGGTGGCAATCTGCTGCCACGTCTCATTATTCTTCCTGGAAATCTCCAGACAAGAGATCGAATCTTTAATTCTCAAAATGTATTCAAGTAAACTTTATTAATTGTAATGTGGTAAATCTAACGAGAGGGAGAGGTAGCTCTGGCTTAGTCTGAGCAACAGCAGCTACGTCAGTGCGTGGGAAAGCATTAACAGTTATGGTTCACTTGCCTTTTGCGACTTCAACAAAATTGCAAAGATCGTGTACTGTACGAGAAAATCTCAGCAGGTAAGATCAAGAAAAAACAAAAGATATTTGATAAATATACAAGGTGAATTGGGATAGCAAAGGGTAGGGTAGGTCTGATCGGCATCATAATGTTATACAGCACAGAAGCTTTCCTATCCACGTACCTGTCCAAATGTTTTTTTTAAAAGCTGGAATTGTACCTGCCTCTACTACCTCCTCTGGCAGCTTGTTCCATATAGCCACCACCCTCTGTGTCAAAAACCTGCCCCCGCAGATCTTCTTTAAATATCTCTCCTTTTACTTTAAACCTATGTCCTCAAGGTGTTGACTGTCCTACCCTTGGACAAAGACTGTGACCATCCACCCTATCTATGCCCCTCGTAATTTTATAAACCTTGATTAGATCTCCCCTCAGCCTCCTGCTCTTCAGTGAGAATAATCCCAACCTATCCAACCTCTCTTTCTAACTAAAGCCCTCTATTCAAGGCAACATCCTGGTGAATTTCTTCTGTACTCTTTCTAATGCTACTACATCCTTTCTATAGTGCGATGACCAGAACTGTACACAATATTCCAAGTGTGTCGCCTAACCAATGTCCTGTACAGCTGCATCATGATGCCCCAATTCTTACACACAAAACCCCTGCAACTGAAGGCAATCAAGCTAAATGCATTCTTCTCTACCCTGTCCACTTGTGTCACTGTTTACAGGGAGCAATAAACTTGCACCCCAAGGGCCTTCTGTACATCAACACTTCTAAGATCCTTGATATTTACTGTATATGTTCTGTCAGTATTAGATGACCCAAAATGCATTACTTAATGCTAGTTTGGATTAAACTCCAATCTGTCATCACTCTTCTCAACTTTCCAGTTGTTCCTCTATATCCTTAGGCAACCATTCTCCACCAATCTTCGTGTCATCAACAAACTTAGTTATCAGACCACAGATGTTCTCATTCAAGTCATTTCTATCTATGACAAACAACACTGGTCCTAGCACCACCCCTACGGTACACCACTGGTAAAAGACTTTCAGTCAAAGAAACAACCCTTCGCCACTGCCCAATGCCTCCTCTCCCCAAGCCAATTTTGGATCTAGTTTGCCAAAACATCTCAGATCACATGTGCCTTAACATTCTGGACCGAGCTATCATGTGGGACCTTGTCAAATGCCTTGCTGAAATCCATCTCCTGCCTTGCCTTCTTCAATTTTGTCAGTGACCTCATCAAAAAAACTCAGATTTGTGAGGCAGAATTTCCCATGCACAAAACCATGCTGATTACCCCTACTCAATCCCTGCCCTTCAAAGTCATCATAAATCCCATTGCTAAGAATACTTTTCCAATAGTTTCCCTGCTGCCGACATAAGTCTTACCGGCCTGTAGTTTCCTAGCTTCATGCTATGTTGACACCAGAAGCGTGGCGACACTTGTGGGCTGCCCCCAGAACACTCCATGCAAAAAGATGTATTTCACTGTGTGTTTTGATGTGCATGTGACTAACAAAGATATCTATCTATCTATCTATTATCCCTACCACCCTTCTTGAATATGGGAACATTATCCACCTTCCAGTTTTCCAATACCTCACCTGTGGCTAAAGAAGA
>JARFYF010000051.1:29875181-29886959 GCA_030265395.1 Rhina ancylostomus | reverse complement strand
AAGTTGCATGTTGTCAGGTCAAACATGAATAAAGAAAGCTCCTCCTGATTATATGTCCCTCGGCTGATGAGTAAATGCTCCTTCATGTTGACCAACACTGGAAGTAAAAAGGGCACAGGATCTGGGCAGAGTGGACAGTGGCAGGCTGTTCCTTTTGATGAAGGAGTCAAGGATTAGAGGTCACAGGTATTGAAAGCAACTTCAACTGGACCTGCTATTTACTATGGCTACAAGAGCAGGTCAAACACTGGTTATCCTGAGATGAATGACTCACTTTCTGATGCCCCAATGCCTTTCCACCATCTGTAAGGCATGGCAGAGCTGTGATAGAATACTCTCCATTTCTGGGATGAGTGCACAGACAAAATCTAACAAGAAGTTCAACACCATCCAGAACAAAGCAGCTTGCTTGATGTGCACCCTGTCAATCACTCTAAGTATTTATCCTCTCCACCACTGCACAGTGGCTGCAGTGCAAATCATTTAAAAATGTACTACAGTGACTCCACTCTGCTATCCTGACAGCACTTCCCAAACTCGTGACCTTGACCACACAGAATGACAAGGGCAGCCAGAACATGGTAACACATTCACTTACAGGTGCCCCTCCTAACTGCAAACCATTTGACTTGCAATTATATTGTTGTTCCTTCATTGTTAATGGATGTAAATCCTGGAACACCCCATCCCAACGGCACTGTGAGAGTACTTTCACCAGAATGTGGCTCACCACCACTTTCTTGAGGCCATTAAGGGAGGGGCGATAATTGATGGCCTTACCAGCACCACCCAGCAACTGAAAATTTATAAAAATAGTACTCAAATGTACTTGACAATCATGTTTGTGTCCTCAATATCCTTTTTAATAGCTATGAAAGATAACCCATGTTCTCCAAACTAAAGCAATAGTTTTTCAGTTTGATGTTTCATAAAAATCCAGTCTGATGTTTCCAAAAAAATCCACGGAACCAACAGAGCATTTGCAATGCAACCCTAAGGAAGAACTGGCCAAGGATCAATGCAGACTTTGCTAGATACTCGATAACTTTGCTGACTCAAACAAGTGGAAAGGATGTTTCAAGATTTTCTGCCAAATACCATGCTCTGATATCAGTCTGGAGAAACAGGCTCAAGAGAGCCACCTAGAAGCCTAGGTTAGAGTTTGCAGGTAGCCTTAATTCGCTAAGTGGATTTGTGGCCAAGATGAGAAGGTTTGCCGCTCAGGTATCAGACTGTTCTCCCATTCCACTACCATGTGCTTGCTGACTTGGATAAGGTCTTCACTACATAACATCAACTTAATTTCATGAACCACCAGTCAAGGGGTTCAGGTTTTTTGTCACTTTATCACTTGTCCATAGATAATGGGGAAAATTGTTTAGCACTGGAAAATGTGCGCATGGATTGCAATGCATGATTAGACTGCATCTATTTCATCGTGTTTGGGTCACACATATATAGTTAATGCTCTTTATCAGGACTTCATCCTCCAGATTAGCTCATGCTAGTTGTAGGCTGAGATTAATTAATGCTGGTTGAAAGTACATTATAACTCTGAAAAGGGAGGTATTCATTGCCACTGACTACTGATACAAGAAATTGCAAAATTGTGGACACAGCTCAGTCCATCACAAAAACCAGCCTCTCCTCCACAGGCCCTGTCTAGCTGCCTTGGAAAAGCAGCCAGCATAATCAAAAGACCCCTCCCGCCACAGACATTCTCTCTTCTTCCTCCTTCCATCAGGCAGAAGATATAAAAGCTTGAAAACATGCACCATCAGGCTCAAGGATAGCTTCTATCCCACTGTCATAAGACTTTAACAGACCTCTTGTATGTTGGAGATGAATTCTTGACTTCACAATCTGCCTTGAAATGGCCCCTGCACCTTATTGTTTACCTGCACCGCACCTTCCCTGTAACTGTAAACGTAAAACTATATTCTGCATTCTGTTACTGCTTTTCCCTTGTACATAAGTACTTAAGTTTTTGAAATGATCTGTATGGATGGCTTGCCAAACTAAGTTTTTTCATTGTCTCTCAGTACGTGTGACAATAATGAACCAATAGTTAGTTTTGGCAGAAAACCAATAGAACTAACCAAGTTAGTTCACAGGTTTTGCATAATTGGTAGAAGCCATGGCAGAGCACCATGATTATCAGACATTGCTCCAGCAGACAGGATAACAGTTTTGAGAGGAAAAAAAGTGATCCTGTACCCATAGAAACCCAGGAAGCCTTCCAGATATGCAGTGAAGGGCAGTGAAGGGAATACTTTAATAAAGTCAACATCAGGACTAAAGTTCTGTGCATATGGGCATTATGCCACAGGTCAGTCAAGATCAATAGTACATAAAATCCCACCTTCCAATAAATGCACCACTAGACTCACACATTACCTCACGCAATTACCCCTATTACTTGTCTACCAGCATTTACCAATCATCAGGACTCCTTTCTGACATTCATAACCCCAACCAAATACTCAGACATCTGACACTCCTCCAAGCTTCTTACTTCAACCCACAGCTAACTACTTCACCCTCAAGCACACTGCAAAGCACCCATTGCCACTTCTATCTCTTTTTCAGGATAGTAGTATTGGAATTGAAATTGGTTTATTATTGTCACTTGTACCGAGGTTCAGTGAATAACTTCTTGTATAGCGTTCAGACAGATCAATTCCTTACACAGTGCATTGAGGTAGTACAAGGTAAAACAATACAGAATGTTGTGCAAAGTGTCACAGCTACAGAGAAAGTGCAGTGCAGGTAGACAATAAGGTGCAAGGTCATAACGAGGTAGATTGTGAAGTCAAGAGTCCATTTTATCGTACTAGGGAACCATTCAACAGTCTTATAGCAGCGGGATAGAAGCTGTCCTCGAGCCTGGTGGTACATGCTTTTAGGCTTTTGTATCTTCTGCCTGATAGGAAACCAATACATGCCAAGTCCATTGTCTATTGCCCTGGGTGGAGAGAACACCCACAATTATTGACGTGCTTGTCAAAGATGAGGTAGTGGTGAGGGGAGGACACAATCTGTTAATCAGAGGGCAGGATCTTTTTTAGTCAGAAGGGGTGGCTTGAGGGCTGGCTCTGCACACAGTCTGCAACCAGGCCAGAGGGAAACAATAACTGGGGTGCCAATTGCAGGAGTTCTGCTCTGGAGGACTGGGTTGAGCACTCTCATGAGCAGGTACAATGAGATGCTAGGGGCAATGGCTGTCTGCCTGAAAGCCCACATGAAATGTCAGGAGTATGAAGAAACCCAGCTCACACTATGCACACTGCCTTGTAAAGAGCTGAAGCCCAATGTAAAAGGTAATTCTATTTCAACATCTTTGCCTCAGCTATTATGCAGAAGCTGATTGTCATTTTTTTATTTTCTTTTGCAGACAAATGGAAGCCACTCAACACCTGTGTGCTGCAGTAGAATCTCAGGCTGGTGCCATTAAGGTTCTGCATACAAACATTTTAAAGGATTTAAATTACTACCGTACACTGTTTGATGTTGACTGCTATGCCCAGCAGCAGCTGCATGCTAGCAGGCCACATTCACGGAAGAACGGACAACAATTTGGCTCATGGTCTTCCACTTTGACTTAGTATTGACCCTAAACTTAAAGGCACCTAGAAGCTTGACAAACTGTAACCTGTCTCTCTCAAAGCATCTCCACGTTCTAGTTCAGGAGTGCACAGAGCTTGATGATACAAAAACAGAAATACTAGAAGAACTCAGCCAGTCAAACAGCATCTCTAGAAAGAGAAACCAGTTCACGCTTTGACTCAAACACCCTTCATCAGAAGTTGGAGCATTAACTGTTTTTACTTTCCACAGATGATGCCTGACAGGCTGAGTTTTTCCAGCATTCCTGTTTTTGTTTCTGATTTCAGCATCTGCAGTTTTATTCATTTTCCATAGCTTGGTGATAATTTCCTTCAGGAATCTTAACCAGCACCTGGCTGATTTTTTTTTAACTTTTCAGTTATTCAAGAAATTCGATCTGAGGGTATATCCAAATGAAGAGCCATCATGCCATCTCACCAGTTAAGTATTCTCCAGAGATCTATTTCCTACTAATGCCTCATTCTTTGGCAGGAGATGCAAATATCAAAATGTTAATTGCTAATTGGCTTCCTAATCCTGCTGTACAGTTATGAATGATTGTTAGTGCATTAGAATAACAACAATGAAGTTCCTGAGAAGATCACTGAAAAATGGGAAGGATAAGGGGAAAGGTGAAGCAGGAATCTTCAAATGAGCCAATGGACTCAATGGCCTCCTAGTTTGCCGCACTATCCTGTGATTGTATGGTTCAATGCAGTATCCTTTGGAACCATGAGCAGTTATCCAGCTCTTTCTGGTTTACAAGAAAACTTAAAATTTGACAACATACTTATCTGAGTCTTCTAACTGCTGTTAGACGTGTTGCTAAAGTGGCGTGCACATCCAGATGAAGATCGGTTAGGTTGCCTAATTTATCTGGTACAAGCCTAAATTCAAACATGAGAATGACTGAAGGATCAAACAATGACGCTTCCTTGCCCTTCACACCCCAGATCATTGCCAGTAATGTGCCTGTCGGGCATAGGGAGGGGTTAATCTTCTGCCTTTGAATGTTTCAATTGTTCCTTTGTTTCTGCCTTGTGCAGCAAAACCAAAGCAAACAGCTGAGTTGCAAAGATGCATACTGCATAATGAACAAAACGAATCCATGTAAGAGACAAGGCTCTCATTGAAATGTTTGTTTTATATTGGCTTTATATCCAGAGCTGCCTTTGTCTTCTTTGCCCTTTGTTTAAACATTTGCAAGTGCTAATTCTTGCATTTAGGTTGTGCAAGATTCAAAGCAAATGCCTGCTGCATCATAATATGCTAGGTATATTAGGCAGGGATTCTGTCTCAAAGCATTTCACTCAATCCTCGGCAGAGGCAGTGCCTGATGCACATTCGGCCCTATCAATCACATTGGCCCTGCTTCTCCTGCTCTTCCAAATTTCAACATTCATAATTTTTTAATTTCTTCATGAGAGAAGGCTGCACAAGGAAACAAAACAACAGTTAAATGAGAACGGGAAAAGATAGAAAGATTTGAAACCATCAGCCCCTCACTCAATTCAAGAGAAAAATGAGACTTTCATTTCTGTTCTGTCTTTCACTTCTGCAGGATGTCCGAAAACATCATGCCAAGTAATGTTTTAAAGTTTAGTCACGGCTGTAACATAGCAAGTTGTGGAGAAGGAATTTCAAAGACTGAATGGAACAGGCAGAGCTTAAGAGGCCATTCCAAAATTCTTCTTTATTCATTGTCCTTGCCCTACCCATCACTTTCCCAATACCACATTTTCATTGCATAACTCCAGCTTGGCAGACAGGATATTTACCAATTGTCATGATTTGAAGTGTTTCTAAACTGTAATCATTCTAAGACACAAAAGACTCTTTATTATGATTGTACTGTGAGAGTTCGTTTCCAAAGTAAAATAGGCGATGACGGAAGCTATTAAGATTTCTGCATATCATGGTTCTGTCTCTACAAATATGAAGTGCCACGATCTTTATCATAGAAGGCAACTTTAAGTTCCACATCCGCCATGGATACCAACTCAAATACATCCATCCCAACAGAACTGTGAAGAACACTGATGGAAGCTCTGCAAGAAAAGGGGTAAGTGCAGGCTGTGAACCAAACTGGAAGCTTGCAACTCATGAAGCACACAACTGTCTCAATTGGGTATGCTGCCCACTTGGGTGCATTTATCCTGCCTAAAGTATGTAAATCAAAGTTGCACACAGTACAATACCATATCAACCAAATGTATCCTGACAAATGCTAATGTGTTCCCCTTCCTCTTGCAGGACAAGGTGGCAAGAAGCTGGCATCAGCGGAAACATCAAAGGAAAAAAATGATGGCCTGCAGCTGAGTGCTGGCCAGAACTGGAGCAAGCATGACTGAGCCTTTTGTGACAGTGACTAAGTCACTGGAGACACTGAAGCTGATAGATATAGAAGTCCTTTATTCATCACGACAAGCAGACATTCTCTTGTAGACTCTCTGAACTCATTGAACTCAATACATTGAGTTTTTATTCTCTTAGGATCAAAGATAACAGCAGGTGACAGAACATAATTTCAATAGTTACAATGATATCAATTTAAGTATCTTAGTACCAACAAATGGTTCAATTGAAGCACACATTTACAGTAGGAGCACATTGCAATTGACAAGATACTCCTGAATATTCAAACACCTTTGCTGGGACAAACTAATTCACATAAATGGTCTAAAAGTCTCCGAGGATAGTGTGTCATGAGAGCTGACTCTCTGGGTGTACAAAGATCCCAATTATTGATAAACAAAGCAAAGATACCTATGGCCATGTTTGATATGCTAAATGATAAAATAAGTCTGGTCTGGGAATCCTCCTTGATCTCTGGCAGATGGATACAAAATAACTGCTGAAGGTGCCTGATTTGATATAGGCCAATTAGCATACTCCCATTGGCTTACATTTGGCTGATAAATACAAAAATGTCTCATGGTCATGTCACTTTACAAACGATATCTCTTGAGCAGCCAGCCTCCTGCTGTGTTTCAGCCTGTGTTCTGTGTTTTGTTTACAATGCTGTCCTTTTAATTTCAAGAGTGATTACTGCTTGCAAGTTACATTTGAATAGATTTGTTTGAAGACTGGCTCCTGTTTGTATTAATGCCTGCTATCCAAGTAATTCCCAAAAGATGTCCTCTGTCAATCCCTAACGTGCCCCCTAGTTGGCCCCTGGTCAGAAATCAGTCCCAGGGAGTCCTAAGGTTATGAGTGGTCTGATTTAAATAGCGCAGCAAAAAGCACTTCACTAAGGACCCCATCTCCAATTACTAGACTACTATGTCCCTATGTGGACCTACAAGTGAATAATCTATAATCCCTAACTGGCTACCTGCAAGAATCTAGCAATGATGGTGATAAAATGTTGTTCCAGGCATTTGACCACATCCTTTTCTTCGAACTGATAGTGGCCACATCTCATGTAACAATTAAAACTCACAGAGCAGTCATGCTTTAAATCAATTCAGGAAGTGACTTACTCTCTTAAATATTTGGCAAAACATCTTAAAATACAATCACAACCACCTTACAGAGTCTTTTATACATTAAGACCTTGAAACAAAGAATATTGGAAATTATTGATCATGGACAAACATTTCAACATGTTTTGAACTTTCTTACGTTCCCATCCCAGTTTGTGGATGGTGGTGATGTGTGTCAGTCGCCAGCTGGCACCATCAGGGCTCTAAGTCTATCACTGCCTGGTTTCAATAGGTACCATCCAGACAGACAGTGCTGGGTATAACCATTCCTGCTTTCAGGCACTTTCCCACCTGCCATCTTCCTGGCCTAGTGCTTCCCAATCTACATCATCACCTTCCTCTTCAGGCATTCCCACAGCTGCTATCCAGTGAGCACTCATCTGCTGGGTCTTATCATACTTATGTCCCAGTCTGCACAGATCCCTGACTAATTTGTTCTTGTATTGTTCTAATTGTTCTGCCTGTTTCTCATCCGTGTCTATCTCTCTCTCTCTAAGTGTTCCAATTGTTCCTTCCACACTATCTTGCTGTTCCTTTCTTTTTGTCCCTTTCCTACTGTTGTTCTACTATTTGTACATGGTGTGATTCCTGACACTTTGTGCTCTCTTGAAAGTACACATGACATAATATGACTGCTGCTTTATCTTCCTTCCTCTTTGCTTTTCTTTACCACCACTGCCAATGTTCCTCCAGGCTTTACGTCTTAATCCACCCAGTTTTGTCCATTCCCAGTTCAACCTTCTCAAGTTTATGGAGTATGTACTCTGTGAGTTCTCCCCTTTCTACAACCAAGCTCATGGTGACTGCTGTATTACCTTTCATATGAACGGTAAAAAGTTCCTACTCTGTTATCCCTCCTGGGTTTTCTTCACACACACAGACACAAACATTCTCACAAACAAATGTACTGCTATATATGGTCTCCTAAAAGAGTACACATGGACCCTTCTGTCGTCTCAAACTGTACCCCCCACACTACTGAGCATTCTCAGTAGCCACACTACAATAACACAGGTGATTACTCTCAGTTGTGAGTGCCCACTGAACAAGTATACATATCCCCCATCCCTGGCATCCCAAACAGTCAGCGACCAGCTTTTGCCACTGGTGGCCCTGTGTCAGCAAACTACCCAGAACTGCCTGGTAGCTGGTCCCTTATGCATACACACAGACGCATACACTTCACATCTACCCCTCCAGCTCTCTGCTGTGTTCTTTGATACTTCATGATACCATGGTTATTGGCCCGAACATATCTAATTATGGGGCACTGCACTTAAAAATACTCACCCCCTGAGACTGCTGAGGTTGCAGACCACATGATGGGTCATGAATGTATCCCAAATGAGGCCCCAAATGTTGTGACTTTAACTAAGTCACTGAAGATATAGAAGCTGGTAGATATTAAAGTCTTTATTCATCATGACAAGCAGACATTCTCTTGGAGCCCCTCTCAGCAGAATCTCTCTGAACTCAAAGTACATTGAGTTTTTACTCCCTTAAGATCAAAGAAAACAGCAGGCGACTGAACATAATTTCAAAAACTACAATGATATCACTTAATTCAATATTTCAGTACCGACAAATGGTTCAATTGAAGTATACTTTTACAGTGGGAGCACATCGTAACTGATAAGATACCTCTGAATATTCACACTCCTTTGCTGGGACAAACTAATTTATATGCATGGTCTAAAAGTTTCTGAGGACAGAGTGTCATGACAGCCTCCTCTCTGGGTGTACAAATATCTCAATTATTCATAAACAGAGCAGAGATGTGGTCCATCCTTTCCAACACAAAAGTGGCAGGAAACTACATTTCAACTTGCCCACTCAACCATAATGCAACTTCTAATTATTAATGTCTGAGATTCCAGTGCAGCACTTGCAGCATTTTTGAATGATGCTGTAGAATCTCTGACTTTTCATACAGCTCTTATCATGGCTACAGATATTGGTGATCAAAGGAGCTTGGAGAGTGTCACAGCAGTCCAGTGCTGTAACCTCCAATTAAAAACCTGTTATTGTTTAAGAGCTGCTCCTATCCAACAAAGCCCTTTGTACTGAATACTGGTCAGCCAGAACAGATCACTATTGCCCATGATGAGACAATACAGACTGAATTCAGGCCTTTATGGCACAGAGCTACCCAAGGTCATCTCAGCCTCCTCCAAAGCATCAGGTGCCTTCTATCAGCAAAGTTGCACCCACTTGTAGGGGTCCTGGGGAAGCAAAAGGGTGTTTAACTGATGTTTATGTGTTTTGTTGTTGCTTTCAATGTAAATTCAGATTTGATTTTTTTTTCACTGAGGTCAGGGAGATGTGGTGATAGAAGTAGGCTGAGTTATTTTCTGCTGACTTTGCCTACAAGAGGCTCCATACAATGCCTCTTCATTTCCTCCTCCTTCTGTTCCCATTCCTACATTACCATAGTTGCTGACGATGTCTGAGGCTGCATGAATGCAAGGTGATGTATCATACAGCAGACCACAGCAAATATTGAATTCATACACTGCAAGTCTCCTACAGAATATCGGTAGCCAATCAACAATTAAAACTGATTGACATCACACTTTGTCTGATTAACATATTTCTAGCTGATATTAGCTGTGCACACTCATAGCCCTCATCAACCAAGTGCTGGCACGGCTCACATCATAAATATATACTGTATGTACACTTTCGGCACCATTTTGGAAGTAATTGGCTCCCACAGTGGATAGAAAACTGCCCTCAGTGCAGCCAAATATTGTGACTGCTGATTACAGGTTTTAAATTATTATAAATACAGAAATTAGGTTTGTATTCCCTGGAATTTACATGATTAAAATCTGAATTGATTTAAGTTTTAAAATTATTATTGGGAACTGATGGGGTTGGTAAAGAGACACAATTTCTGATGGTTGGGAAATGTAGGGCAAGGGCAAGGGAACCCAGTCTTTCAAAAGTGGTTAGGATACATTTGTACTTCCAAAGGATAAATGAAGTTTGGAACAGTCTTCCACAAATTTCAGTTAATGCTGGATCAATTTAAGGCAGAGATTCATATATTATTATTAATTTAAAAAATTTAAAGGATGCTGGAAACAGATTATGGAGTCATGCCATAAATCACCCATGATTTCATTGTTTCATTTGTTAAATCTCTTATTCTGTTGATACCTTGAAGGATTGCTATACTCATTTGGCAAAGTTCTGCACAAGAACAGTAGGACATAAGGAAATTATAGATATTCAATGGAAATGAGGATTGGAATATCAGGAATTCTGCTACCTCAACATAAGAGCCATGAGGTATGCAACTTTCCTTGAGCCAGGTTAAACAGTCATGGAGAAAGTTCAAAAAGTGTTGCGGGAGGCTGATGAAGATCCAAAAGTCATGGTCCATACCGGGAAGAGGAATCAGTTCTTGAAATCAGGCACAAAGGCGTTGAAAAGCATGTGGATTATTCCATTGTCACATGTTAATGAAAGTATAATATAAAACCTGGTGCAAGAGTGAGAGCTCAGATTCTTGGGATATTGAGGTTCGTAGAGAAACTTGTATAAAATAGAAATTAAACCTGAAGGCACTGAAACTGATTTCCTGTAAGGCAGATTAACAAGGGCTGTGAGGGAGCTGGTGTTAAAAGACAAAGAACTGTGAAACAATTGAAGTTAGAAAGAAACAGCATTTGGTAGGATTACAGAAAATACAAAAAGTAATATGTGTGCAAATGCACAGAGTGCTCACTATTGCTGCAATTGGAAATAGCCACATGGAAAATTAATGCAGTGGGGATGGTTGAAGTGGTTTAACAAAACAATGTGTGGCTGATAGATATTCCCGGATACAGCCAGATAGGAATATAAGAATAGATGTGGACAATTTATTCTCTCAAGCCAGTTCTACAATTCTATGGGCGTCCCACTTTCCCTACATCCCTTAATATTTTGGATATCAATGATTGATCAATGTGAGGTTTTAAATTACCAGCTGACCAAGCATCATATGCTATCTGTAGTGAGAGCTCCAAATGTCTACCATTATCATTATGCAGAAATGTTTCCTAACTTCCTTCAGGAAAATTTGGCTCTCCAATTCCTAGCTCCTATCAACCCAACATGTTCCTCTTGATATCTTGGAAAGTTCAATGTAACTTTAATCTTAAAATTCCAACGAATATGATCCTTGTTTGTGTAACTTTACATCAAAATTTGGCAGGCAGAAATATACTGCAGCAGTGGTCACCTTTATAAATAAATGGTTCAAGACAGCCCCGCAACATTCTCACATATGGAAAAGGGAAGAAAGCTAAAGGCGACTTGACAATAAAGGAGCTAAGGATGAAGCAGAAACAAAAGAGCAAATGGCAGTTTAGTAATAGAAAATTTGAAATTTATGTGAAAAGTATAGAGGAAAAATATAAAGGAAAATGAAGTGTAAAGAGACAGTAGGAAAATAGATTGCTAGTTCAACTGAAAGTATACCCAAAGGTCTTCTGCAGTTAAGTTTATAGGAAAGGTTCATGTATTTTCTTTTTCAATCTTTTTATTAAATTTCAAATTAATATACATAACAATAGTGATTATATACATGGTGCGAAGAGATCAGGATAACAATAATAACAGTTGACATATACACTCACAGGGAGTAAAATACATAATCTGAACCTCCCGATCTCTTACTAAGTGAACATAATACAAA
>JARFYF010000051.1:29830980-29842709 GCA_030265395.1 Rhina ancylostomus | reverse complement strand
TCTCTATATCCCTTTGCTGACTCTTTGTGTCTTCCTCACAACTTGCTTTCCCACCTATCTTTGTGTCATCAGCAAATTTGGCTGCAATACACTCGGTCCCTTCATCCAAGTTATTAATATAGATTGTAAATGGTTGAGGTCCCACCACTGACCTGTGTGACGTCCTACTATTTACTGATTGGCAATCTGAGAATATACCATTTATCTTCACACTGTAGCAACAAATAATCTGCTGGAGCAACTCAGCGGGTCAAGCTGCAACTATGCCACTGTGTCTCTCCACTCTCAATTGTGATGCAGAGTTGTGATCCGAAACATTGACAGTTCCTTTCCTCCCACAGGTGCTGCTCGACTTGCTGAGTTCCTCCAGTAGACTGTTGTTCCAGATTCTTGCATCTGCAGTCTCTTGTGTCTTGATCTTGACCCTGACCCTGTTTTCTGTTAGTTAGCCACTCCTTATCCATGCTAATGTATAGCACATGCACTCTTATTTTGTGCCGTGACCTTTTATGTGGCACCTTATCAAATATGTTCTGAAAACCTAATACACAAAATCTCCTGGTTCATCTTAATCTACCGTTTTTCATCTCCTCAAAACTCCAGAAAATTTGTCAAACGTTATTCATCTTCTTTTAAACAATGTTGACTTGGTTTGATTGTCTTGTGATTTTCTAAATGTCCTGCTCCTTCATGGATTTCAGTATTTTCCTGATGGCAGAGTTAGACTGACTGAACTGTTGTTTCCTCTGTTTCCCTTTCTTGAATATTGCTGTTGCATTTATGATTTTTTCTGGTCCTCTGAGACCTTCCCAGAATCCACGGACTTCAAGTAGGTTACAACCAATATGTTCACTGTCTCTTCCTCTAAGTCCCGAGGATACAGGCTGTCGTTTCCAGAAGACATTAGACATTAGCCCCATACATTTGCCTTGGACTTTTTTTCTAGTGATTGAGATTGTTTTAAATTCCTTCCTGTAGCTGTCATATTATCTATTAGTTTTGGGAAATTTTTAGTGTTTTTTTTACTGCGAAGATTGATCCAAAATAATTATTTAGAATCTCTGCCATTCCTCTTCCCTATTACTTGATCTCCAATCTTATTCTTTCTCCATTGATTTCAGATTTCCAAAAACTATTGTGTTCTACATCTCACAATAACAGCAATTTTTCTTTTGTTTCTGTTCTTCCCTGTCAATTCCTCCTACTGACAGATTAGCAGCTAGTAACAAATCTTCTTCACCCCTCTCAGTCAACGTCGCTCTTAATTACCTATGTTCTCCTGGTCTCCACATTATCACAAAGAGTTCCCTTCTTCCCCCAACACTTCCATTTTACTGCAAAATAAAGCATGTCTGTTAACTTTGCAACTCTCTCCACAGATATTGCTTGACCTGCTGAGTTTTTGCAACTTTTTCCATTCACACTGATGCATGCATATATACTTTTTTGAAAGGTGACTGATCATATAAAGTTTCCAATAGAGTCATAGAGCACAGAAAAAGATCCTTTGGCCCAGCTCATCCATGCTGACCAAGTTGAGCTAGTTCCATTTCCCCACATTTGGCCCATATTGAGATATGACCTTCAAAAAGCTATCAGGGATGCCAAGAGGCAATACCAACTCAAAATAGAGTCCCTGACCAGCCGCCAGGGCTCACATGCCATAACAGGCTATAATCCGCAAACCTACTAATCATGTAAACTACATAGTCATCCAAACCGTTAACATAGATGACAAACAACAATGGACCCAGCACCAATACTTTCGTCACACCGCTGGTCACAGGCCTTCAATCTGAAGAACAACTCTCCACTACCACATTCTGCTTCCTTCCACGAAGCCATTTTGTATCCAATTGGTTAGCTCAACCCGGATTCCATGTGATCTAACCTTCCAGATCAGCCTGCAATGCGGGACCTTGTCAAAGGCCTTGTTAAAGTCCATGTAGACCATATCTACAGCCCTGCTTTCTTCAATCCTCTTGGTAACCTCTTTAAAAAACTCAATCAGATTCATGAGACATGTTTTCCCATGCTCAAAGCCAAGCTGACTATTGCTAATCAGTCTTTGCCTTTCCAAATGCAGGTAGATCCTGTTCCTCAGAATCCCCACTGATAGTAGCCTTACTAGTTGAGAGTTCCCTGGCCTGTCCATGCAGGCCTTCTTAAATAAAGGCACAACATTAACTACCCTACAGTCTTCTGGCAGCTCACCTGTGCTAAGGAAGAAACAGATGCTCTCTGCCAGAGCCCCTGCAATTTCTTCTTAGCTTCCCACAGAGTCCTCAGGCCTTGAGCATCTGTCCATCTTCATTTGCTTTAAGACCGTCAGACCCTCCTCTTCTGTATTGTGGATATGTTCCAAGACATCACTATTTATATCCATTAATTCCTTAGCTTTACCTTCTCCACGGTAAATACAGATGAGAAATATTCATTTACGATCTCACTCTTCCCTTATGGTTCCACCACATTGATCCTTAAGGAGAATTATTCTCTGCCTAGTTACCCTTTTCCTTTTAATATACTTGTAGAATCTCTTAGGATTCTTCTTTACCTTATTTGCCAGAGCTATCTGGTGACCTCTTTTTGCCCTCCTGGTTTCCCTCTTAAGTGTAGCCCTACATCCCTTATACTCAAGGAATTTGCTTGATCCCAACTGCCTATACCTGCATATGCCTCCTTCTTTTTCCTGACCAGAACCTCAATATCCTTCATCAACCAGGGTTTCCTAATCTTGCCAGTCTTGCCCCTCAGGAACATGCTGTCCCTGAACTCTCCCTATCTCACTTTTAAAAGCCTCGCAACTGGCCAGATGTTCATTTACCTGCAAACAGCCTTTGCCAGTCAACCTCTGCAAGTCTTTGTCTAATACCTTCAAGATTTGCCTCACCCCAATCTAGGACTTGTGGACCAGTTTTATCTTTTCCATAACTATTTTAAAACTAATAGAATTATGGTCACTGGTCCCAAAGTGCCCCCCTACTGACACTTCAGTCACTTGGCCTGCCTCATTTCCCAATAAGAAGTCCAGTGTTACCCTGTCTCTTTGGGCCATCTGCATGGTGTTTGAGAAAACGTTCCTGGACACATCTAACAAATTCTGTCTCATGCTAGCCCTTTGCACTCTGGCTCATAGCTTGTTATTAACTCATTGATGCTTCCAGTTGCCATAAACTTCATTTTGTGAAATCCTGAAAACTTAAAGTGAAATAAATGCTCAAAACTAAACATTGATTTTAACTCTCAAAATTATTAAAAGATAAATTCTGCCAAACCCAGAGCTAATGATCATGTATCATAACTCAGAGTTTGTATAGAAGGTCATTGACTTGAAATATTAACTTTGTTTATCTCTCTACATTTGTTACTCTATTTTGCCGAGCATTGCTTCAAAATAATAGGGAACTCTTTAGTGGTTATAAATATTGCTATGTTTGGATACTTCAATGGTAATGCAGAGATTTAACAAATCGGCTGACTTGTGGGCTGCCACCAGAGATTGATGATGGAAGCTGTGGCATTGTTTTTTCAATCCACTTAAATTACTGATGTTTTTCAAGGATGGCAACCACTCCTGTTTAACATGGCATACCTGTAACTTGAGTTTCAAGTTACATGGTTGACTCATTACACCCTCAGGACTGTGAAAGATGGGCAGGGCACATGGCTGTGTCAATGTCACCCACAGTCCAAGAACAAACAAAACACACCTTGTGAACAAAGGTAAGGTTTCCGGTTATGTTACCCACCAGTAATTGCAAGAGGAAAAATGTTTAAGTTTAAAAAGGCAAACTTCAATGTATAAGCAGAGAAGTAAAGAAGATCAGGTGTGCAAGGTAGCTCAGAGATGTTGGTCCAGACCTTGCAGTCAAAATAATTGTAAGGCTAATGGTGCCTCCATTATAAATGTATGAAATTGCGTAACTCCAACTGAGGATGTGTAGCTTCAAAAGTCATGGCTTGCATTGTGCTGCACTACCATTTGCTCCATAAAACTGGCATTTTACTGCTGAGCCAACCACTGAAATTTTGTTAATGGCAGAAAGTTGTTATAGGTATAAATTAAATGTCATACTAAGTCTCATCATTACAATTTAAATGTCTTTTGACAACATGATATGTTATTACCAATCAACCTTACAAGGATAGAGTTTCACACCTTCAGGTCAATTGTTGTGGGTTTTAAAAATACATAGTTAAAATTTTACCTTCATGTTTCTTTTTCCACCCTTTTGAATAATCTTCTTCTTGTTTCTTTCTGAACCTGATCTCAATAAGTTTTGGCTGCTCTGATTTACTTTCCACCTCTGATATTTCTCTGTATGAGAACTCAATCCTTCAATTTAATTGGTTAAAGAAATACACAGTAGCTTACCCAGGTCCCAAACACTTTGCTGCAATATAGTCAGCCAGGTAAAGTACATTAAAACCTAACATGGTTAAATAAGTCTAATTAAAGGCAGATATCTTTGGATGTACTAGCACAGCAAAATCTAAATCGATATAATTCAATGTACATAAACATTGATAAAGCAAGGTAAACGGAAACCTGCAGAAAGTCACTGGCTTTCCTTTAAATAATCTCCAATGCCAAAAAAATAGTTCAATCAAGATAGAAATAAAAAGACAAATCTCAATATTCAAAGACTAAGGAAAAGTGGGAGTGGGAATTTAAAAAATATGTTGAAAGTCATATGAGATAAATGTGCAAAATCAACATTCAATATATTTATAAGAATCTTCCAGCAGAGTTATAGAATTCAAGAGGATTGCAACATTTCAAAAATAACACTTAAATATTCACTTTCAATTTCTCTCCATTTTCTGTGGTAGATTCGGGGAATTTAAAGCCAACATGTTGGAAGTTAATCTTTGGGCCAAATTATGTGGGGAACTTTCCCCATTTCTTCAGTATCTTTGATCAGGTTTGGGATTTCTGGACAAATGCAGAAGTCCTAGAATTATGGTAAGTAATTCTGATTTATTCGAAAACCTCTCAATTGTGGACTGTGTTCACACCGCTGAAACGTGCTTTTGGAAAAGCTTTGGAGAGGCATAAGTCAAGCCACTTTGGATCTTGTGTCCAGATCTTTTAGACACAGTATTTAGGCAGCTTGCCCATTTCAGGTCAATGGTGATCTACAGGATATTGGAGGTGATCAATTTGACAATTTAACATTATTAAATATCATAAGGTGGTGGCTACACTATCTCTTGTTGGAAACATTGCTTGGTACCAGAGTGGCACAGATGTTATTTGTTCATAAATGGCCCAACTTCAAATGCTGTCCTGTTGCATTCAGACACAGACAGTCCTTTACCTGAGCTGTTGTAAATGGAACTACAAGCTGTACAATCATTAATGGCTATCTTCTTGTCTGACCTTATGATAGAGACAAGATGAGTGATGAAGCTGCTTAAGATAGTTGGAAGAGCTGGGATGAGTGACATTAAATGCACAACCATTTTCCTTTATATTAATAATGAATGGAGAGTTTTCTTCTTGATTCCCATCAGCTTCATTTTCACTCAGGCTCCTTGATGTCATAATGTGTCCAATAAAAATTAAAGTAATTAATGGTTTATATATATTTTATATAATTTCCACTCCAAAAGATGTTGATTTTGCCTAATATGTCATGCTTGTCCAGGTGCCTTGATATCAGTTCCTTCAATAATGGACTCCAACATTTTCCAAATAACTGTTGTAAAGCTAACTGCCGTTCAGGTCTCTATTTTTGTTCACCTTCCATAATGAATAGCAGTTTTACATTTGCTTTATCCCAATCCACTGAAGGCCATTCTAGAAACCAGGAAATATTGGTGGATTACTATCAATCCATCCACCACCTCTGTGGTTACTCCTTTAAAACTCTAGGATGGAGGTCACTGGCTCAGGGGATTTGTTGGATTTAGTTCACATAATGTCTTGATTTTAATCTTTACTAATACAAATTACTTTAAGTTCTTTGTTTGAACCATACTCACTCTATGGAGTACTTTTTGTGTTCTCTTCTGTGAAAATAATAACAAAATATGTTTTTAACATTCCTTAATTCTGTATCATGCTTTTTCTTGACTTGGTCTCTCAGGGACCTATATTTACCTTCACCACTCTCTTCCTTTTTAATACATCTAGATATTCTTACAGACTGTTTCTACAATTATTGTTAATTTCATTTATATACTCTCATTTTAATTTTTAGTCTTTTAGTAATTAATTTTTGGTGATCCTTTGGTATTTTTAAATATCCGTCTGTTTCTCAAGATTAATACTCTTTTTCACATTATACTCTGCTCTTTGAATTCAATGATATCCTTAACATTTTTAGTTAGACATAGGTAGTGCACTTCTCCTGTAGAGTTTTTTTAAAAATTAAAAATTTAAATTAAAAAAAATCTTATTTACAGCATGGTAACAGGCCCTTCTGGCCCCAAGAGTCCACGCCGCCCATTTTAAACCCATGTTAACCTACCTGTACGTCTTTGGAATGTGGGAGGAAACCAGAGCACCCAGAGGAAACACACACAGACACAGAAGAACATACATACTCCTTACAGACAGTGACAGGAATCGAACCCCAATCGCTGGCGCTGTAATAGCGTCACGCTAACCGCTACGCTACCGTGCTGCCCCTAATATGTTTGCTACTCACAAGTTTGTTGAAAATTTTGAAATGTTTCTTCAAAGACAGAAGGTTGCTCGCTCATCCACTGTCATACCTTGAAGTGGAGCCCATCCAAATAGAACAGCTCCCTTTTTAACCCAGTGTTCCATAAAGTGAAAGCCTTTTCCCCTACACTACATTTTGAATAATGCATTTAACTCTCAGATTTGTTCCCATGCCAATCTGCCTACGGGTCAAGTTACAATCTGGAGATTATTACTCTTAAAGTTCGTTTTCATTTAGTCTCCAGTTTCAAACTCTCTCAGAACTGCATTCTTTGTTCTGTCATTTCAATGGTTCCCCTTCAACTCCAACTGCTTCTCTACCCCAAAGGAGATACCCCTAATTCTGACACAACAATTAAGCAATGAGTAGGCAACTGCATTGAGTGCCACTGCATTGGAAAGCCCTTGGTTCTGGTTAATTGTGCTTCACAAAGCCAATTTCACTCTCCATGATTCACTTCTGAGGCATGTGACAACCATACTCTTATCCAGATCACATATATGCATTTTCAAAAGCAATTAATGAACAATGACCAGAAATAGGAACATTGGTTACCTTTTCTTCATTTCTGCAGTCTACTTTTACCATTCTCTCCTTATAAACTGGCTGAGACCAGATAGGTACAATGTGCAATTTTCTACTACTAACATAAGCTCCCGATCAAATAAACTTATAAAGCAATCAAGAGGATTCTGCAAAGGACTGCAATATTAATGCAATTAGCCCTTCCTAGCCCTCATTTATTTTCCATTTACCCAGTGACAATGTTGAGGAAATATGAAGGTAGAGTCACCTTTAAGACCACCACAAAGTTTAGTTTCCTGTATTTATTATGATGTAAATTGGCAAATTCATCTACTAGTTACTTGCTTGATTTCCTGTTAACCTTTAAAAATAATTTTTTATTGCTGTGAGAGCTGGGTTAATATCTATGGATCAATAATGTGAGAAAGTACCATAGAGAAAATAGCATAAAAAGGAATAAAGTCCTCCTTAGAATTTTGCAAATATAGGGATATATCTGACAGAAACACTGACCTAAAAAAAATGAAAACCTAAACCTACAATAAACCATGTTTGCCCTATTTCAGATATTTTAAATTTAACATAATTTAACTGAAAAACGTAAGCTCAGTCACAGTTTACTATATACCCACTCTAAGGCAGTTACTTCAAAAATCAATTAAATTTCAAAGCTGAAGTAGAATTCACAGTGCATTGTAATCAGCCTTCTATGCTGGATGGATGTGTTTGTTTTATTTCACCATTTGAATCAAGCAAAAATAATGTGTTTTGTTACGGCAGTAAGTAGAGTTAACTGCTTCCTCCTGCTCCTGTTTCTCATTATCTTAATGGATTATTAAGCACTCATTACTTGAGAATAAAGATGCACATCATTCAGAGTCTTTGCTCAGTGATTCGGATTTGTGAATTTGGTAGCAAGCCGAGAGACGATCAAGTATTCTTCCAGGGAACTGAAAGAAAATTAGAGATTCAACCATCTGTCCTGTTCTCCTGTGCCTCCCAGTTGTAAAATCAGGAGTTGCATATACATATGTTAAGTTTAGAAAAATATATATAAACAGCAAAAAGTGTGCATAAAAGGAAAAGGTGAAGGAGATAAGTCATTTCCTTTTTACTGTATTTTGAGCAATGTTCTTTATTTGAATATTGAGATAATCAGCCAGTGCTGCCACTAAGGGTCCAATGACAGCTTTGGTCATTGGCATCAGACTGAGAACTTCAGTTGCTGGGCCTTGGGTGGAACTGAATGGAGGTTGCACATTTTATTAACTTCACACCCTCAACCTCCCTGTCCTTCACTCTTACTCTCAACATACTGAGACCAGGATTGGGGGATGGGATGAATGCCCAATCAGTTAGAGATGGGGAAAGGGTGTGATGGGCAAGAGGGATCAAGGTCAGTAATTGGGTCAGTAAGGTGAGAAAAGGAAAGAGAAGCCAATACTTGAGTCTGTAAGAGATCTGATGTGCTGTAGTTGGTGGGCGTAGTAGGAGACAGGCAAAGGGATTGGACTTCTCTCCTTGAGTCAGGGTGGATGGGACAGGGGAGGGAGGATAGGAGGAGACAGATTGGGAGTTGTGGTGTGGCTGAAGGTTTAGGGAAGAGGAGCTGGAGTCAATTCTTGAATCAGAGGTAGGAGAGTGATTGGAGGCTAGTGCTTGAATATGTGATTTAAATCACAGTGGAGGAGAGTGTTTTGCCTCAGATCAGCAAAGAATTGGGCCTTGTATGACAGCAAAGATTACAGATAACAATGAAGTATATAATAGTGGTGGAGGAGATCAAAGCCTCCATATCACCTCCTTACCTTATCATTCACCCTCCCAACTCATCACCTCAGGCTTGCTCTCAAATTCCTTGTCTTCTTAATCTCATTCCCAACCTCTTCATTCATTCACTCTCACTCCCAAGCTCTCATTTCCACTCCCAACCTCCCCATGCTCTCATATTCATTCCCAATCTCATTGTCTTCTCGCAGTTACAAACTGCACCTCCAATCGCTCGCATTCACAACTTGCTCTTATCCCTCAATCACTCACAATGACCCTGTCCAATCACAGCTGCTCAATTTCCCTCCACCTACTCTAGCCCTGATTTCTCACCTCTCCTGCATCTTCTCCTAAAAGCCAAACTCCTGGCCATTATGTCAATGCAATCCATCTCCCTTGTCTTTAATCCCACCTGACTCCTGAACTCTTACCATCTCCTCTTAGCACCCCTGTTCACTGAGTTTTTGTCTTTCTTTAAGGACTGTCTCTTTCCTGTCATCATACCCTCCTCATAAATAACATGCTTCAAATGTGCCTTAAACTTTACCTTTTTCCTTTAATTCAATGTTGCTCAATGTATGTTCCTGCTTTCAAGTTTTATTTATGTCCCTCTCAGGACTATCTTTCCAAGTTCGTGTCAGCACAAACACTGCCTAAATCAGAAATATCCTCTGTGGCTCCAGTTATATTGCATTTTCTTTTCTTCACCCCACCTCAATTACTCTGCTGCCTTACACTTTAGCTTCCACTCTTCATGAAAACTATGCCATACAAAATACAAAAACAGCACTGTGCCTCAAAATAAGATTAATTTGTCCATCATTACACCCTCACTGAAGCAGATAGCCGTCAGGCCCCTCAACCTACTTTTTAAACTCCTCTTCTCCCTCAATGGGCTTGTCCCATCCCTTATCTTCTACTTCAGCCCATTAGGCAGCGGCATCATTTGGCTGTCATGATCTCAAACTCTTCATTCCCACCTCCTTCTCACCACCACCACCACTGACAAACCTTTCACCTCTCTTGCTCAAAACTCATCTTTTATGTCAGGATTCCAAAATTTTCACTCAAAAGATTATAGAGTGATAGAGCATGGATACAAGCCCTTTGGCCCAACTCCTCCATTCCAACTGTGTTGCCCAGCGATCTAGTCCCATCTGCCCACATTTGGTCCATAGCCCTCTAAACATCTCCTATCCATGTACTTAACTAGATGGCTTTTAAATGTTGTTAATGTGCCCACCTCAACCACTATTTCTGGCAGCTTGTTCCAAATACACACCACCCTTTGCGTGATGAAGCTGCCCCGGATATCCCTTTTAAATCTTTTGCCTCTGATCTTAAACCTACTGTATACCATCTTTTTTTAACACCCCCTACCTGTGAAAAAGACCATGTGCTTTCACCCTGTCTATGCCCCTCATGATCTTATATACCTCTATAAGGTCACCCCTCAATCTCCTATATTCAAGGGAATAAAGCTCTAATCTGTGCAACCTCTCCTTGTATCTCAGGGCCCCCAAGTCCAGGCAACATCCCAGTAAATCTTTTCTGCACTCCTTTTAGTTTAATATTTCCTGTAACAAGGTGACCAAAACTATGCTCAATACTCCAAGTACAGCCTCACCCATGTCTCATGTAATTGCAACATAACTTCCCAACTCCTATACTCAGTGCCCTGACTGATGAAGGCCAGCATGGCAAACACCTTCTTCACCACCCTATCAACCTGTGATGCTGCTTTCAATGAACTATGAACCTGCTCTCCTAGGTCCCTCTGTTCTATGACACTTCTCAGGGCCCTACCATTCAATGTACAAGGCCTACTCTGGTTTGATCTCCCAAAACGTGATAATTCATTTTATCTGGATTGAAAGCCATTTGCCAATCCACAGCCCACATATCTAGCTGATTAAGATCCCCCTGTAATTTTTCACAACTTTCTACACTATCTACACCACCACCAATCTAATATCCACTTCCTTTCCTGATATGATTTATTAAATCTCATGGTTATCTTTATTTTACAGAGGCCTTTATGAATGAAAATTGTTCTTACTGCATCCCTATCCCAGTTATTTTGTGTTATTGCACTTGTGAAATCAGAGTTCATGAATTCTCATTTAGTTATTGGGTTTAAGGAGGTTTCAGACCATTATCTATTTCAGTCCTGAAATGGTTACGATGTCTGATGACGAAAACAAAATCACCAGCAAACAGTGATTTCCTCATACTATTCTAATGTGAACACTTGAAGGCAAGGTATAAAACACATGTGAACCTGCACTCTCAGTAGTCAGCTGAACTCATCAGAGCCAGATTGTAATATGATCTACTTGTAGAGTAATACAATGAAGTGTTACATGCTTGTAATTGTCCTTGCTTTGTTCCTCTTGAAAGGTAAGCTTTCTCATATAGATTATATTAAAGCCATTAAAAAAAGTAACAGGTTGGCATGTTTGCATACTTAGTCAAGTTATGATGTGTGTATATAGCAATCAACCTAACCGACTTTTGAATAGAAATTAATTTCCAATAAGTTAATTTAACTCAATTTAACTAAATAACTACATGTGATTTCATCTGGACTTTCATTTATTGTGTAAATTATGGGAAGTTATTGCATGAAATTTCTCAAGGTGTTAGCTGAGAACACAGTGCTGCTGCTGAGTAAGAAGTATGACAATGTACAGGTGCTATTTATCATGTCAGAACTATACTACATTCTGTCTAATTTTCTTCTTTCTAATTCACATT
>JARFYF010000051.1:29730050-29740836 GCA_030265395.1 Rhina ancylostomus | reverse complement strand
GGATTGGTATATCTGAATTCATTGCAAATGAAAAGTCATGCAGAATGATTGCAGGATTATTGACTATTTTCCAAAGTTGCTACAGCCCTTACAATGAGAAATGAAATATTATTGCCAATGTTAAAATGAAAACCTGCAATTTTATCACTATTTTGAAATATTTTAATTTTCATTTCATTTAAATAGAATCACAGTTTATGCAATGTACTGCAAAGCAATCTCTGAACATCCTCCTAGTTGCTGCCAAGATAACATGTGCATGATTGGTGGAGATTTTCAATTCTGTTCTTGAACTAAATTGGAAAGCACATGGAATAAGTGCCTGACTATGCTTGGTATCTGAGTTTTCCTCTTGGTTAAGAAGATCCAATCAACATTATTGACCTCTCTTTGCAATCCTGTGCAATTTTGTGAAATCCAAAGCTGATATACCAAAGTTTTGCACTGTTCTCTTAGAGATGGCTTCTTATTTTGTTTTTTAATAAATGCTTTAACATTATTGAAATAATATGAGATTGAAATTCCACAGTGCTGAATAATTAAACCTTTGGAAGTATTTTATTAAATCAGTGATTGGAAATGATTGTGTGCAGTCTCCAATAAAACAGAAGTGGCATCAAAACTTTTTTTGAAATTGAAACTTTTATAATTTGAAAACAACTTAAAATATTCAAACACATTGAAATGAAAAACGCGTTCTGACTGGTTGCATCGCAGCCTAGTATGGAGGCTGCAGTGCACAGGATCGCAAGAGACTGCAGAGGGTTATAGACTCAGCCAGCTATATCATGGGCACAACTCTCCCCACCATCAAGGACATCTTCAGGAGGTGCTGCCTCAAGAAGGCAGCATCCATCACTAAGGACTTTCACCATCTGGAATATGCCCTCTTCTCATTACTCCCATCAGGGAGGAGGTACAGGAGCCTGAAGATCCACATTCAGCAATTTAGGCACAGCTTCTTCCCCTCTGCCATCAGATTTCTGAACAGTCCGTGAACACTATCTTGTTATTTCTTTTGTTGTGCACTATTCATTTATTTTGTAATCTTTCATAATTTTATGTCTTTGCACTACACTGCTGCTGACATAGAAGTCAGTGATAATAAATCTGATTCTGAAATGCATTAAAGCACTTTAAAATTACCATTGAATGAATACACCAGTTAACCTTCTGGCTATTTTTGTCTAATATAAGAATCATAACTTATTGAACAATATTTTGTTTGATACTTTTCCCTAACCAAGCATGACAGATAATTGATCTTGAAAGTCAAATACGTTCTGAAATAACATGTTTTATTTTCAACCAGGTATGGATGACCATATTCATCGAATCGTTCCCAAATCTCTTCAAGAAACAAGTTCTTCAAGTAGCAGTGGTAAGTTTTACATTATGTATATTTTTAACCCACATTGATGGGTTTTGGATGGGTGAGCTGAATTGTAACTACACCACTCGTACAGGAAAATGGACAAGGCTACTTTGATGCTCACACTTCAGTTACTTTTTTGCTAAAAATGGTAAGACATCCAAGTCTCATCGACATATATATGATAGGTGGCAGATTGGGTTTTGAGATTCTATTCCAAGATTCTCATATGGGGAAAAAGGGATGTGGTGTGGGGCAGGGGAGGCCTTTGATTCTTTTGAGGAGTAGCGTGGGATAGGAGCTCAAGATGCATATTTGTTATTTCCATATGAAAGAAAGTAGACTTCTTATGATTTCAGCTTGATTATGAGAAAGCTTAGTTCAGCCCAGAATTAAAATTGCAGTTATCCCTTATTCATCTTATGTAAAGAAGTCCCTGTCAGTTTTGTATTTGGTCCTTAACTGCATGCTTAGCAGAGCAGCTCAAGATTATTTTGTGAGCAAGTCATTTTTGTGATTATGATTGCCCACAAGCCCCAGTGTGATGAGCAGGTGATGTCAAAATCATCTGTGCTTTATTTTGAAGTTGTAATAAAAATGCAATTAAAAAAATCAAGATAAACAAAGTGCCACACTCAAAAGACCACATTGATTTATCAAATTATAAGAGATTGGTATTTCAACTTTTTCTCAGGGTTTTGCAGCACCTGGGGAAATGGAGCGTTCAGGACATTTGATGGTAAATTTTACCATTTTACGTCAACCTGCAATTACTTTCTGAGTCGCCGGAACCCCGATTCTACAGGTGACATAGAAGATTTTGTCATTCAGATCCGTCGAGGATTGAATGGCAGGTTGGAACGCATATACATCCAGATAGAAGGTGTTGAAATTTTTTTGGACAACGGGACTATTAGAGTGGGAGAAGAAACGTAAGTTTTGTTTGCATCTGTTTTTAAATTATGAAGTGTTATATATATGGAGAATAATCTAAACGATTTAATCTCAGCATCTAACATTTGCATTTGATAGATAAAAAAAGTTAGATTTCCTTTAAATAGTGAGACACACATGAGTCTTAAACACAAATTATATAAGTTGATACCTAACTGTTGGCAGCACAATGTAGTAGGGCATAAATTGCATGTAAGAATCTCAGGTAAAAACATTAATAAGATCAGCAGAAAAGAAAATTGGGTGTTTTCTATGTGGCAGTTGGTCAACCAACTGTGCTCCAATACTGGTTCTACAAAGGTTAGAGAAATAGTGGAGTTTTTCTGTTAATTTGTCTAACAGGCAACCACTGTGTTGCGGGGCTGGGGGAAGGGGAGGGGGTGCTGTTTGTGTACTTAGACAGTAGCTTGAGTCATGATTTTCTGTAATACAAAGCGCGTCAAGAAATGCGAGATGAACAAAAATAAATTTGGGATTTACTTATTGACTTTATTCACATAAATTCCGTGAGAGCAAATTTTATTCAGTATCGCAATCAGTAGTGATTTATGAATTCTGTAAGGGCAAATTTACACAGTTCAGACGGCCATCATGCAGTGGGTTGCCTGTATTTGTTAATTTAGATTTTTTTTAGAAGTGTTTGAATGTGTTTCAAAGCATTTGAATATTTTTATATTATTAATTATATATTATCTCTCCTAGTTTCCAAAAGAAGCATGATCTCATTTTTTTGCCAAATCCTATATTGGAAGCATAATTCTTATTCATGTATACTTACTTACAAGTGATCAAGTATTAGTACCCAATTGCTGTTAAGAATATTTCAGAGCTGTCTGTGCATCTGCCTCCAAATCATTTTCTCCATTATCACCCTCTGACACACATCAGGTGTGGTACCTTCCTTATTTATATGGTCTATCTTTATTTACCTGTCTTAGGACAGTCTTCTAGATCATTTTTGTTATCACACTATGATAAAATCCTTACCTAACACTTTTGACACTGAAACTTTATCATCATTCAGTATTCTTCTCGCATTGGATTACTTATGTGGACTTCTTTTCAAACTCATATCTATCTCTTGCATATTTGTAAAAGCCAACTATGACAGAAAGTAAGGTAGGCAGCAGGGAGAATAAATGTGATCATAAATGTGAAACCAGAATGCTTTCAAAAGGTGGCAATTATTAGTCAATAACAATAGTTAACAATAATCTTAACTAATATCAATTTTGCATTATGAATTCTGGTCTCAGGATATTTTTTATTCAACATATTTTTGCAGGGTGCAAGTGCCATTTGATAATAGGGTGATAAATATTCAGGCATATGGAATTTACAAACGAATTTCTAACAGGAAGCATACACTATCTTTGATCTGGAACAATCAAGATGCATTATCAGTAAGCTCATTATGGAAGATTTCCTCAAGTTAATTTTTGTGTTTATTTTGGTTTGTGTACAACTTAAAAGTGAAAAATGTATGTATCTTATTTACACACAATTTTCTTCATGGGAAGATAGAATATGTGCATATGGTTGAAAAGTGCAGATTCCAGCCAGGACAAATACTTCTCAGAATATTTATCAATGAAGGATTGAGAGAGAGACTGGAAAATTGTGGCTGGATTTAAAGACTTTAATTAAGTTAAAGGAAAAGGCATTGACCAAACCGACAAAGGATTCTTTCTTTAAAAACAAGTATGTTGTGGGATCTCTGAGGCAGGGGTAGAAATGTTGTTAGATCTGCCCAGTCAATTGAGGGAGGTTAAGTTGAGAGACAGTTGAAAGCCTCTTTGCAGAATGCTGCTCAGAAGCAAGAGAGTGACATGGTTGGAGCCATCGGTGTGAATCACAAATTGTCTGCATTACCAACATCTTGAAAGTTATTAATGATTTTTAACCAAGATGTGAAAGAAAACAATATCTTTCCAGAATATGCACTTTCATATTAAAGGAATAAAATGGGGCTGGAAAGGAAGGTGTATGATGCATGTCAGGTGAGTTATCTTACTGAAACCCAGACTAAATGCACGAAGCTGAAAATGGAAGTGAAAATGAAAATACGATGAGTATACAGAATATGAGAAGAGAATGGTGATTTATATAAAAGAGAATCAAAAAGTCTTCTGCTGGCATGTAGGAGAGTGGAGCTGAGTAGGAATAAGGAAGATGAACCTTGCATAGAGGCAGAAGGCATTGGTGGATTACCAAATTAGTTCATTGTATCAGTTTTTATTCAAGGAAGAGAAGGCTACCAAAATCTTGAAAGCTGAGATAACTGATGAATTGAAAAGTGGCATGGATGTGACTCAAGAAAGACTGGCTAATTTTAAAGTAAACATGTGACCATTATTGGATGGGATGCATCATAGATTGCTGAGCGAGTAGGGATGGAGATTGAAGTAGGACTTCCCTTAATCCACAGTCAGCCCCAGACAAAGAAGAGTTGGCAGAGGATTAGAAAATTGTAAGCTTAATATCTTCATTCAAAAAGAGATATAAGGACATACCAGGCAACATTTTCTTATCCAGGCCATTCATTTGTGAATAAGTCATTGGAAACAATAATCAGGAAAAACATTTGTAGGCATGTGGAAAAGTTTGAATTGATAAGAGAGGCAGTGCAGATCTGTAACAGGAATATTGTGTTCAGCTAATCTAATCATTTTTTTTGTATAATAATGGAAATTTGATGAGGGAATTGCTGTAGATGTCATTTGCATGGATTTTCAGAAGAAGTTCGATGAAAGTTCTAAACAAAGGACTGGTCGATCACATCAAGACCAATGGAATTAAAGTTATTCACCTGACATACATTGTAAGAAATTAGCTTAAAGTCAGAGAGTAGTGGTAAATAATAGTTTTTCCAACTGGAGGACAATAGTGGCATTACTCATGGGTAGGTGCTGGGACCACTGCTTTTTCTGTTTTAATAACTTCGACATGGATGTACAGGGTAAAAATTTAATAATGTGAAGTGATAAGCTTTGGGAGAAAAATAAGGAGAAGCAATATAGATTAAGTGGCATAGTTGTTTAGGATGTGCAGGAACAGAGAGACTTGTGACTATATTTCCATGAATCTTAGAAAGTGGCAGGGCATGTTGAAAGAGTAGTTGGTAAAGCATATGTGATCCTATGGTTTCTTATATGGGGGCATATGTCTAGAAATTGAGCATTGGGTGTTTTTCCTACCCTGCACATAGTGCTAATGCCAAAATGTACAAAAATATTTACAAAATTCAGACATCCTTTCTTGAAGAAATTATTATCATTGTTTCTTTAAAATCCACCCTGCAGGTTTCACATTCGTTGCTGCTTATTGAGCTTTCAGCAGCAACAGCATTCATATATTAAGTCCTGAGAAGTGGATCAGCATTCTTAAAGCGATTCCTCTATGGTAACCTCAGGACTTGGGGGGAGGGGGAGGTTGCATGAAATAGTGGGATGTCAGTGGGTAGAATCAAAGTAGGGGAAAATCGGAACAGATTGGGAGGTTTTAATGCCGCATGAGCCCCCTTAGTTACAGAAAAGGAATGGTAAAGAGTGACATAATCAGGCTGGGATGAGTCAAGGGCAGGAGATCACACAGGTGGATGAGATTTCTGATATTATAAAATTCACAAATTGAACATTGTGTAATTTATAAAATCTAACAACATCAGAATGATTTTCCTCTAAATAAGGATTCACTACCTTCAGTGTGAGATATTCATTTTTTTTCTTGAGTAAATTTATGAAAGTCATGACTTTTTGAATCAATTTCTATCATTAATTAAAAAGAACCATGCAGGTTAATGATGTTATCACGTGAGAAATTCTAGGCCCCATGAAACCTGCATTAGGGTGAAAACATGACAGGATATTCCTAGTTCCATTTCCCAATTGAAGGGATTTTTTACAGAAATGGGTGCAAATACTTAAAAATGGCAAACTTTGCTTTATATGCACAATTTACACATTTAAAAATGGGTGCAAAGTGATGTGATTTGTAGACATGCAAATATAAAATCAGGGAAGTTGCAATGAATGTGTACAAAGCGCTGGTTAGGCTACAACTGCAGAGTAATACTACCAATTCCAATACTCCCTCTTCTTCCTCTCCACCCCACCAATCCTCCACCCTTCTCCTGTCACCTACCTACACAAGGGGTAAATTACAGTTAATCTATCAATCAACACATCTTTGGCATGTGGGAGAAAACTAGATCACTTGGGATAAACCTATGCGGTTACAGGGAGAATATGCAAACTCCCCACAGTATGGCCCTAGGAAAGGATTGTACCACATACTCTGGATCTGTGTATCAGCAGCACAAACCACTGTGCTGCTGCACAAGGATGTGAAGTTCCTGGCAAGAGTGCAGAATGATTATTGGGGTGAATAAAGAGATAGGGGTTTCAGCTCTTGAGATTATACTGGGAAAACTGGGCTTGTTCTCCTTGGGGTACAAAATGTTGAGAGTGGATTTTATATTGAGTCCAAGATCGCGACTGGTTTAGATAGGATAAAAAGAGAGGGCGTGTTTGTATTAACAGATGCTTCTATGACCAGGGGATATAAAATTAAAATTCTGGACCAAGGTAACAAGTGAGATTTACAGGGAGTAATTATGAGGTCAAATTCATTGTCTAAAGGGTGTTAGAAACAGAATTAATCAGTACCTTTTGAAGGGGAATTCGATAGGCACTTGAGAGAATAATGTGGAGGACTATAAAAGACATTCCAATGGAATGGGACTGAGGAGATTCCTCTGTGAGGATTTAAGGGTCCAAGTGTCCTGTTGTGTCATTGTATTTCTGTAATTCTATGAAATGTTTTGAGAGAGGATTCCTTATGTAAATATGAATTGCACTTTTCATTAACCTCAACTTGGAACTGAGTATATGTGGTTTCTCTAAAACTTTGCACTTTTGATTCTCAGATAACACTCGATGCAAAGTTTAAAGGGCAAGTTTCTGGCTTATGTGGAATGTTCAGTGATAAAGTCAATACCTCTTACGGTAAATAAAATTCTTGAATTTGTAGCTGGTTTTGTTTCTCTTACAGTCAGGCTTGATATGTAGCTGCTACTTAACAACTTCTCTTTTATTGCTCCCATGGTCATTGTGGCCCAAATTTTATGGACAGATAATAATGACAAAACTACCACTGTTAGTGAGTGAAATTGACAGCATCTTCAGGAATTTCTTGTATGCTTAGTCTAAAGTGGAAGACCTGAAATTGCTGTCAGTGATTTAGCAGACATCCAATTTGTGCTGTTAGCTGATTTCTCCAAAGGAATCGAGGAAAATTACTGACCTGATATGAATTTTAGACATTGATGTTGTTAAAAATATGCTAAAAATCACTGTATGTCTCTAAAATCCTAATTTTATTGATGTAAATTTTAAGTTCATTGCAGGTTTCAATAAACAAAATTTGATGAACCTTTTAAAATATTTTGTAAATTATTTAACAATGACATTTCATTTTAATTACATGTGTAGACTCCAGTCTTATTTTCATCATACAGAGCAATGTTTGAAAAGTTAAGACTTCCTGCTGTGTATAATCTTTCACGTACATTTCTTTAATATAATTTTGCTGCTTATTGAATTTGTTGACATCAGAGCTGCTGGCAGCCAGGGTTCCTGACAACAGCAGACACTGGAGAAAATGAGTTCTCACCACAGAAATCACAAGTTCTTTGTAAGGAACTTTCTTTGAAGTCAACAACGAGTATTGTTTCTTCACTCGTGATCACAAATTTTTGGCCATAGTTTACTGAGCTTATTTGTCTTTTTTTTAACAGATTCAGAATTTTTTCATAATCAAAAGCTGAAAGAGTTGGGTCGTTCATGTTCTAGCAACCCCCCTTCACCTACAGAGTGTAAAGCAAAGAAGGTAAGTTTATAATTAGACTAAATATAGAGCAGCAGAGAAAATCTTGATAGCCCATTAAATAAATCATTTTGAGTGCACTCTGTTTATTGAGATAGATGGAAGCTAGTTTGGAAAAACAACATCAGACTCAAAGTTCTCATGAGGTTCTGGAGGTCGCCCACTGCTAGCTCTACAGGGAACTAGCAGAACATCTGCTGAAGTGAGAGTGACATTTTTCAACTTCCAAAAAGCAAAACAAAACAGCTGATGCTGAAGACCTGAAATACAGAGGAAATTTGGGAAATATTTTGTCAGTCAGGCTACATTTGTGGAGAGAAAAACATTTATGTTTCAGGTCAATGGCCTTTGATCAGAGCTGGAAAAAGTCAGAAATCAAACATGTTTTAAGATACAGAGAAGGGGAAGAAATAGAGAGTGTATCAGTGGTAAGGTGGAGATCTAAAGAGGCTGAATGACATAAGAGGTGTGGTGCCAGTTGAGAGTGGATATTGTAGGCTTATTTGGCTGAAGGATATGTAAACAGAAAATGAATGGGGACAAAGAGAAAGGGAAATAGTTACAACTATTTCTGCCTAAATATTACTTTATAAAGGGCAGAATTTCCACCCTTTACAGAACAAATGTAAAAAAACAGTGCAAGAACTCTTACGTCAGAAATTCCTGTGACTGACCAATGTCAGAAACTGACATTACTATGTACACCAAGAGATCTACACAAGGGTGAACATTAGCTTCATCACTGAAATCTGGACCCGATAAGCAGGTGACAGATAAAGTCATCTTTGGCTTAGAAGTCTCTACACTACGTTTTCATGGCATTGAAGCAGCACTGCAAGTCATAGTGATGGTGCTTTTAAAAGTCCCATAAAAATTGCAATCTTCAATTTGCAGGTTTTCCTTTGTAATGCTATGCTGTGTTAGTGATAAGTGCATACCTCAAAGAGACATATGCGCAATGCAGGCAACGCAATTCCAGCAACTATAAAATTACTCCAAGAATGGATAATACATTGATGGAATGGACCCAGGGGCTGAAAGGGACAGGCTGATTTTGAGCAATGTCCTCAGGAAATATGCTTGTTGCACAAGAGGACCTAAGTAACCTTCCAGGGATACCGTTAGGTACTTCTGGCAGGAAGTTGCCAGGAAGACCTTTGCAAGGAGTAATACAACATGTGCACCATCACTTCAGTGAAACCAGCAATGCTCATAAATACATCTTGCTTTCTTTGTGTGCATCTGTGGGTTGAAGAATAAATAGATAAAGTCTTCATTGACTATAGAGCTTGGCTGATCTCCTTTATGCTGAAGTGATTAAAAAAAAACTGAGATCAATCAGCAGCAGCAGATTAGAATGATCGTGTGGCTAGCAAGTTCAGAGTGACCGTCACCATAATCTCCATGGGAAAGCAGTCCAGGTGTGTTTGTGAGGCTGTATTTGAGGTCACAAGTTCACAAAACATATTGAAGATTATCTTGGTGAATCTTTGCCTGTTTAGACAGTTCTTCTTGTGAGAAGTCCAGCTGTGAGTATGGATCCCTCTAAACTCTAAGTGGATAGGTCTTGGGTAATGAATCCTTCCATGCTTGCTTCGTGTGGTAAAAGAGATGTCTCTGGTGCTTCTGCTGACCACCAAGAAAAATGTCATATGGAAGCAAATCCCCATAAGAAGTCAAGCTTTGATTGTGTTACAGATCAGGTTGCGATTTGGTGAATGTCCCTTTAAAACACAGTACAGTAGAGTAGTAGTGTGTGTGTGGTGTCGTCACGACAACAAGATTACAACGTACTGACGCTTTTTCTCAGTGAGTCATTGAGAGGTAAGAGAGAGAGAGACTGACTGCTGGTCTCCGTAAAAATGGATTAAGAACAATAACTATGTCTGTCACTACAATCCATGTATGGATTTTTCGAGCAATCCAGTGGAGTCCACTTTGTCATTAACCTGCAGAGGGAAACAGGTATTTGTGTGGACGGCCACATCTCAAATGCCTTTTGGGGTGGCAGATACTTCCGAACAAAGTAGTGGAGATCATCGGTGATTCAGGTGTCATATGGGTTCCATCATGGAATATTTGGATTTTGTAATTTCTCTCTATCCGCTGTCTCCATTTTCTCTTCAGTCAGTGGTGATTTTGCAAAAGCCTTTGCTCATGTTTCACCTTATGACTTGCTGAACTGAACTTTGAGATTTATTCCTGGACTTGGAGTTTGGGAATTTGCCACACACACACTTTCAGTTTAGTTTTGGGGGTTATATTTGATATCTAACACTTTTACTTTCTTATCATTACAAATAGTTATTAATAAAATAGATTTTAACACATGTCCATGACTTGGTGAGTTTCCACTGTTGCTGGTACGTAGCAAAATTGGGGGCTCGTCCGGGATCTGAACCTGGGACCTCTCGCACCAGTCTTGAGTTCGATTTCAGACACTCTTGTCTATCTTGGGATCAATCCTGATCCGTAACAATTCCAGAAAATTTCATTGAAGATAAGTGGTAAGTTTAGTCATGGGAGTGAATAGTATGTTAAGTAACCAATGAGGCTGAAGTATAATGTAGAGCT
>JARFYF010000051.1:29693578-29710498 GCA_030265395.1 Rhina ancylostomus | reverse complement strand
GCCCCTTCTCCACCGACCCCCCCCCCCCCGCCCGGCCAACCATCAAACACTACCTGCCCCCGTGGTGGAGTCTGTGAATCTCAATTTTTCAGTCATACAGCAGATAAACAGGCCCTTTCACCCATAATGTCCATACTGACCATTAAGAACCCATGACATACCCTGCAACTTAAAATTAACTTTTTTAATCTCATAGATGGAAAGATGGGTTGATTGTGTGAAATTAAGTGATGAGAGTTGGTCTTCATTTAATTTTTACTGTGAATTTGCAAGTTATTTTAATTTATTTTACAAATTATTTTAATTATTAAATAATGCTTAGATGCTTCCTGTGAATTTCCTTGTGATTCACTTTTGTCTTTAGGATCAAAATGAACAGGAAAATAGTACCCTCCAAATATTAACAGAGAGTGTTCCATGTTGTGAAAAAGGAGTAACATGTACAAGAAATGTCAGAATTCTACTTGAGGTATGCATTCATCAATCTGTAATCATTAACCTGGTTTTGTATGACAAGAGTTGTCTTTATTTCTGCCATATGACTTGTGATCAGGTTGTATTTTATCTAATAACTTAATGGAATTTCTGCAGGGTAATATATTCATACTAGCTGATGGAAGAGTGCAGAGATCTGAGAGTCAAATCCAGTGCACAGATGAATTCTATTCACTTCACACAGTTGGGATGTACTTAATCCTTCAGTTTTCCAAAGGGATCACTGTGATATGGGACAAGCACACAAGAGTTTCCATCTCACTGGACCCTAGATGGAAGGTGTGTGTATAGATCAATATATAATGCTTTCTCATTCATTCTTATTTGTTTGTGTGGAAGAATGTTAGTTAATAGCAAATACTAAGCCCTTTAAGCATCAAGGACATGTTCATTTCCAAAATCACATTCACCCAAACATATGTTCTCCATATTTTACCTCTGTATAATAGAAAACATTACAGATTACCTTAATTCAACAAACCTGAAAAAATATTTGTTTTAACTCGGAATGTGATATAGAATCATATCTTCTGTCCTTAAAGGGATGAAAGGAGTGAGGGCATTGATTCCTGAAACTCACAGATGCAATCAATACTCTGAAATTATAGAAGTAGAAATTCTGTCATGTAACACAGGTGATAGAATGTTTAGCGAATGTATTACATTTCCTTAAAGCAGATGTCTGTGTATATGAGTGCCAGGTGTACAGAGATCAATGAACATATGTGTTGATGGTGAATGATGAGCAACACTCAGTGTCACTTGTGCAAAGTTGTACTGTATAGAGACACAAAAGACTCCAGATGCTGGAATGTGGAGCAATAAACACGAAAGGTCTCAACCCAAAACATTGACTGTCCATTTCCCTCCACAAATGCTGTCTGACCCATTGAGTTCCTCCAGCTTCTTGTTTGTTCCATTGCACAAAGCTCCCTGAAAAGGGTCATCACTAGTTTCATACCTGCTGCAATGTTATTTTTAGCACCTGGGCTGCTATCAGTGACCCTGTAAATGTCCACCTTCTTTCAAAGCAATGTCACTTTCAACTTGTGACTATTATTGATTGCTCTCATATCACCCTCACTGACGATGTCCTTGTGTCTCCTGGAACACATTCCTGACCTCCCTTCAATCATCTCACCAACTGATTCTCTCCTTTCAGTGTCTCTTCTATAGGATTCTGTTCCCACTAACCTTTCAGAGTTCTTACCCTCATTTCTCCCTGATCCTGTCCCTAACATCTCACTGCAATTACTTGCAATCCTCCCTTTCAAATGCGAAACAGCACCTTCCACAACAAATCTTCTTCTGCCCTCATCTCAAATCTCAGTGCGAACTCACTTCTGACAGTTTCCACTATCTGGAAATAACAAGGTTTTTTTTAAGACTTTGGAACTCACACTTGATGGGATGTGCAGAACACAGAGCATCGCACAAAGATAGACCTGCCACACAATACTATTTACCCACCACTCAATAGCTCTCATCCAATGCACAATTTTAGGTACATTAGGATCCCAAGGTCACATTGTTTGTGTACAAGTGAAAAATGAATATTTTAAAATCACATATCTGTCTATTATTTCTTAGCAAAAAGTTTAGTTCATCTGGAAATTCATTTTTGCAAACTCAATCTAGCTGCCAACTATTGTTCAAGATATGTAAATAATCTTTAATATTCTGGTTGAAATGCTAAAATGACATTCCTACTTATTGGGAATAAGGCCTCATCAGAGATGATATTAGAACACTGGGTGAAGAGGATTGAGATCGTGCCCTCCTTGAAGTCCAGTTCGGTCTTTGGTTTTCCTAGCCTAATGTGGCAATCAACCCAACATGACAGTTCCCTAGACTTCCTGCTCTTAGCCAAGTTTCCTGCAGAATCAGGGAGCTACACTCAAGATATACGCTGTTATATCCTTGGTCTCAATATGGTTCAGACATGGCACAAACATCAATAGATGTGGGGAATTGTCACTCAGTTGACGTTAGATCTATTTTGTGACTGCTTTAACATTTAACATTATCTTGACAAAGCTGTATACAATTAATTTGTACTTTTCTTTCAGAATAAAATAAGGGGTCTGTGTGGAAATTTCAATGGTGACATTGGGGATGACCTAACAACCAAAGGAAACTCTTTGGTGACCAATATCTTGGATTTTGGAAACAGCTGGAAATCGTCATCTTCTTATTCAGATATAGTGAATCAAACATTCCTTTGTGATGGAAACCCTTACTGTTTAGGATGGGCTCAGAGGAAGTGTAGAATAATTAAGGATAATGTATTTAAAACTTGTCATAAGAAGGTAATTTTTTCATCTTAAATCTTACATTTAATTCCAAAGTTTGTTTATGGTTTTTAACATGTCTGACTCTTTTGTCAGGTTGATCCAACTCCATACTATGATGCGTGTGTCCAAGGAGCTTGTGCCTGTGACTTAGAAGGGAAATATTTGGGTTTCTGTACCTCTGTAGCAGTGTATGCAGAAGCTTGTAGTAAAGCTGGTGTTTGTATTAACTGGAGAACTCCAGACATGTGCCGTAAGTATTTCCATTACTAATAACTGAAGAATGCTTTTCATGATTATTTTATAAATGAATGCATGTGTTTGCACAGATGTGTGCTGCAGGTTATTACAAATAAAGTAAACATAATTCATGCAGGGTGAAATATGTTAGGGTGGCACGGTAGCGCGGTGATTGGCGTGATGCTATTACAGTGCCAGCGATTGGGGTTCAATTCCCATCGTTGTCTGTAAGGACTTTGTACATTCTCCCGTGTCTGCGTGGGTTTCCTCCGGGTGCTCCAGTTTCCTCCCACATTCCAAAGGCGTACGGGTAGGTTAACATGGGTTTAAAATGAGCGGCGCAGACTCATTGTGCCGGAAGGGCATGTTACCACGCTGTAAATAAAATTTAATATACAATCCACAGAATATAATAAAACATCCTTATTCTTTTGCTCGACATAAAAGACTGCTAGTTGAAACTGAGGTTTCAATAAAAGGATCACTGTTGAATTGGCGAACCTTATCAAGTGATGGTTCAAAAGAAGTTTAATTTTTATAATCAAGTTTATAATTAATTGAAATAACTGGACATAGAAATGGGTGGGAGTATCATGAAATATTGAAAAACCAGCAGGATAGCAGGACAGTCAAATAAATAAGTGAAAACTGGATGTAACAAAGCACATTGTAGTGTACTTTTGAATAAGGGTTGCAGATAAGGTTGTGATATAAGTGTGGTGAGAATGGATTTAGAAGATCCAAGTAGTTAAAATAGCTTGTGTGTCAAAAGTAAAAAGGCATTTGACTCCTCTGGTGTCCCATTCAGGAGGTACATCGAATGAATTACTTATTGAAGTGCAGCCAGTGCTGTACACAGGGGAAACAGGCAGTCATTTTGCCCACAAGGAGGGTCTCACAAATTACAAATGCAGTAAGGAACAGATAAGGTTGCATTTTGTTCTCGATGAGTGAAAGAGAAATACAAGGACACAAAATTTAACACTCCACTCATTCCACCCCCCTGCTATTCTTCAAAATATTGCCATGGGATTTTTTTTACATCTACCCAAGACAACAGGGGAATCTGTATAATGCCTCATCTGAAAGATGGAACATCTGCCTCTGCAGCACCCGTGTACTGCTCTGGTATTTATGCTCACATCTCTGGAGTAGGACTTAAAACCCATAACCAATAGGCTCTTGGAGAGTGCTACCAACTGGCTGATTGGAGTTTAACCACACAAAATCAAAAACTGTTACTGAAGTTACATTTGACCTTGGAGTTACTTCAGTTGGAATGGTCAGTTTGATTCTTTGCTTAAAAGGATTGCATTACAAAAATGTTCCATGACTTTTTGTTTCATTTGGATGCAATTCCTTTGAGCACCACGGGGATGAGAAATGACCCTTTTATTTCATTCAGCATAGATGCCACTTTAAGAAGGATATACTGCCATAGTGGAAGTCAACTGACAACTTATCAGAAAGTTACCTGGGTGAAAGGGGCTGATTGAGCAAAGAAAACTGATAATTGTGGATTAACTTGACCTGACATAGAGATTGGTTATGACTATCTAAGCAAGGAGTTAAAATAAGGAACAGGATCAACGAGCGGATTGAAAATTAATCCTTCCACCAGAAGGGCAGTCCAGAATGAAGGGAAATATTTTTGTTAATCTAGAAAGGGAAAAAAAACAGAGAATTTAGAATTCATGCCCCAGAATACTCCACACGACATTAAATTAGAACATTTAGAGGCGAGTAAGATTTAAAAAGGATATTAAGGAGTATTTATAAATAACAAGAGTGACTAAAATAGATAAAGCCATCTTTTCTGGCAGAATTATGAGTTCAGGACACTAGGCCAGTTTGACTTCTTTCTAATCTATAAAAATCAATATATTGAAACATTTTTCATAGTTTATTTACCTAAGCTGAACAAGTGTAATTACATGTTACTCTTACTTTGCAGCGGTATATTGTGACTTTTATAACAGACCCGGTGAATGCAGCTGGCACTATCATCCTTGTGGAACACTAACAACAAAAACATGCTCAGATGATTATATTGGAAAAAAGTACCTTGCAATACTTGAAGGTTAAACATATACAAATATATATATTTTATCTATAATGGTATTCTAATTTCAGATTTAATTTTATATATTTAATTCATAATTGGTCATTATTTTGTTTGAAGAAGTTATGCCAATCCTTTTGCTAGCTTGATAGAACTGTAAAAGAGGGTTCATCTGATTATTCTTTTAAAACCCAGCATGTGATGCTATAGATATAGCTGAAGCATTTGTCACCATGTTCAACCAAAAGTGATGAATAAATGATACAAAGTTCTTGGCTTCTTCCTGACACCCCCACCATGACTTAAGGCGGTCTTCGACTAACTAATGCTACATTATATTAAAAAAACAGTTCAGAGCATTGATAAAGCAAAGGCAATATCCTGACTATACTACCAAAGCCCTGCATTCCAGACCAAGTTGCAAATCTATCTTGGTTCAACAATGTGGAAAATTTTTTAGGTTTGTCCACAAAAAGCCTGGCAAATGCAATCTAGATAATTACAGTTACAGTCATTGTACTCTCAATTATCAGCAACATATTTACTCACCAGAAATGTGCTCATCCAGTTCAGATTTTGTTAGGACCACTCCATGCTGGACATCATAGCCTTGATCCAAGCATGGACCCAAGGGTTTGAGTTTCAGATATGAGGTGAAAGTGATGCCTCTTAACAACAAGGCAGCATTTTAACTAGCATCACATAAAAGAGTCTTGGGTAAAACTGCTGTCACAAGGCATCAAGGGAAAAACTTGCAATAAAAAGAGATTGTGTTAGCTGAAAATGAGGCATCTGAGCACAAGGGCATCATTGCTGGAGTTCCTCAGGGCAGTGTCCTAGGTCCAATCCATTGCTTCAACAATGATCTTCCTTTATAAGGTCAGAAACAGGCATACTTGCTGATTACATTCATTTCCACTTGCACCACATCGGCAAACTTATATCATGCATGTTTTTATGCCTAGACATTTGGTCTTGGGCTGATATGTGACAAATAACATTTGTGCCGAACAAGTGCCAGGCAATGACATTTCCAACAGAAGAAAATTTAACCATAACTCTAAACATTCAATGGCATTACCATCACGGAGTCCTCCATTAACATTACTATTGACCAAAATCTCAACTGGACCAGCCATATAACATTGTAACTGCAAGAGCAAGGCACAGATTGAATGTTTTGCAAAGTGACTTTTCCCACCAAGGCACATATTAGAAGAATGAAGGAATAACCTCCATTTGGCTTAATGAGTACAGTTCCAAATTACAGCCAAGAAGCTCAACACAATCCAGAACAAAGCAGCCTTCTTAAATGACATCCATCCACAACTGAAAATATTAATTTCCTCCACCAGTGCACCATCGCTATAGGGTGTGCCATCGACAAATGCACTATTGACCAAGGCTACCAGTAATCCCTAACCAATAAAAAGGACAAGAACCGTGTTCATAGGATCACCTGCAGCTTACTCTCCAAGACACACTCCATTTTGATTTGGCAATATATTGCTTTTTCTTCATTGAAGCTGGGTCTAATTGATAGAACAGTTTTTCCAAACAGCAATGTTCAAGTACTTTTACCAGAAAGACAGCAGCAATTAAACATGATGATTTACTGCCACTTTCTCAAGGGCATTTATTGATGGGAAATAAATGCAAGCCTTGCCAATGGTATCTACATCCCTAACAAAGAATAAAGAAATAGCATAGCACAGATTTTGCAAGAATGTGCCAGCAGTTGCACACTGAACTATTGACAATTCCTCGTCATTGCCTCGAGGTACTAGATTCTTGCAGTTTTATGACTGCAAATTTTAAAAGCCCAGATATGCTAGTTGCTGTTCAGTAGTGGTTGGATGCAAACCTGCAGTAATTCTCCATGTCCTTGGGGGATCGGCTAAAGAACTTGTGTGCTTTGCAGGAAGCTGACACTTGGGAGTAAGTGTGGATTGACCACAATGGTCATTCATAGACCTGAAATACTAATTGCACTTCCCTTGGCATGGGTGTGGCCCAGCCTGCAGGGTATTTCCGGCCTCATCTATTCCCAGTCCCAGCTCTTCCCCCTTGCCCACAGTATCGGCTCTTCGGCTGCCCATGCCTCTCCCTCCCACGGCTACCCTGTCGATTCACAGCAGCCAATTAACCCACCGACCCGCACGTCATTTTGTAGAACGAATCATGAATGGAAGTTACACTCTTTCTTCCTAGCATAGGGGAGTCGACAACATGAGGGTCACAGGTTTAAGGTGAGAGGGGAAAGATTTAAAAGGGACTTGAGGGGCAAGTTTTTCACACACAGGGTCATAGGGATATCGAATGAGCTGCTAGAGGAAGTGGTAGAGTCGGGTACAATTACAATGTTTAAAAAACATTTGGATAGGTACGTGGATAGGAACGTTTTAGAGGGATATGGGACTAGTTCAGGTAGGCAACTAGTCAGCATGGACGAGTTGGGCTGAAGGGCCTGTTTTCATGTGGTATAACAATATGAAGATTTATGTATGAGGAATAAAGTTCAGAATATTATTGTAAACCCAAGTGTAACTATAAGCTGAGAAAGATACAAGTGATTATGCAATTCTGGGTTCTCAACATCACACAATGCTTTTCGTTCTTGTATTTAGGTTGTGATGCAAAGTGCCCGGAAAGTGCTCCTTATTTGGATGAAAATATATTGAAGTGTGTCAACCTAGCAAATTGCACATGTTATTACAATGGAGAAATTTGGCAACCAGGTGACAGAAGAAGTTGTAACTGTAAAGAATGGTAAAGTATCCATCGCAAGACATTTTATTATTTACTAACTTCTGTCTGATATAGTACGAGTAAAGGGGATTCCTTTAAATTTTGGGGAATTGTAACTCGCATGCTAGAGAATATTACTTTACTCAGTTGAACTTAAGGTCACAAGACGGTAATGGGAAAGGTAGCCTTGGCCAACCATTGCACATCAAAAAAAGGAAACTAATTCTATGCCAGACCACATCCGCACCCCCACCACTGCCATCACAACAGCAGCGGTAAGTAGGAAACTACAGGCCAATTAGCTTAATATCTGTCACAGGGAAAATGTTAGAAACTGTCATGAATGACATTTTAGCAGGGCACTTCAAAAATTTTAAAGGTAATCGAACAAAGACAACATGGCTTTGACCAACTTGTTGGAATTCTTTGATGAAGTGACATGTGCTTTGGATAAAGGGAAATCAGTGGATTTCAGAAGGTATTTGATAGGGTGCTAAAATAAAGGTAATTGCAGAAAATAAAAGCTCATTGTCTCAGTGATACACATTGCTATGTTTAGAATACTGGCTAACAGGAGTAGGAATAAAATGGTCTTTCACTGGTTAACAAGATATGATGAGTGGTGTGTCACAGCAATCAGTGCTGGGGTCTCAACTTCTTATAGTTTATATAAAGACTTGGATTAAACCACCAAAGGTATGGTTACTAAATCTGCTTGGGATAGATAGGAAGCGTGTTGTGAAGAGGACATTATATAATGAGATATAGGTATGTACAGTAAGTGGGCAGAGATCTGTCAAGTTGAGTATTATGGAGAAAATATGAAATTGTCCACATTGACAAGAATTTTTTTTTTGGGAGAGAAAAGCATGTTATCTAAGTGGTGAGAAATAGCAAGGCATTGATAGGCAGAAAAATTTGGGTGTCCTGACACAAAAGGCTATTGTGTAGGTATTGCAGCTAATTAGGAAAACCAACAGAATATTATTGTTTATTGCTTATAGAATTGAATACAAAAGTAGGGAGGTCTGATTCCATTATATGGGGCTAGGTTAGGCCATAATTGGAATACTATGTGCAGTATTGGTACCTTATTTAAATAAGGATTGTTAATACATTGGAAGCAGTTCAAAGAAGGTTTATTAAACTACTACATGATGATCTTTGATCTATCCCTGCCTTCCAAGTGTATATTAACCCATTTCTCAATTTTTTCCTTGATAATTTCCCTACTACTGATGTTAGACTCACAGGCCTTTAATTACCTGGCTTATCTCTGCTGCCCTTCTTAAATAAAGGTATGACATTTGCTGCATCCAGTCATCTGGCATCTTGCCTGCAGCCAGCATTAAATGTGCACATTTCTGTCAGGGCTCCAGCAATCTCCTCTCTTGCCTCCCATAGTAGCCTGGGATAGCTCCCATCAAACCCACTCAGATAACTAATACCTTTTTAATGATAACCTGTTCTAATGTTTCACCATCCCAACTACAGTGGACTTCTCAGTGAATTACAGATGATAAGTATTCATTGAAGACTTTGTCTACGTCCTCTGGCTCTGTGCACAGATTGATTTTTAGATTGCTTCTACCTGCTGTCTTGAATAGAAACTGTAAGGCTCTTGAATAAGTAGCTTCCATTATTGGATCTGGCTTTCTACCACAGATGATGGTTGCAAAATCCATCAGGAGCATGTCACTGACAAGATACTAATATGATCCTAAGGTTCCCAGGAGTTCATGTTAGATTAGAGACACTGCACGATGTACCTAGTATGCCAGAGCGAAAAGGAAGTGGTTCAATAAACAGCTTTTTTTTCCATTTATCTAATCCTATTACAAAGCAAATCTAACTGCCATCATTTATTTGTTTTTGTAAATAAACATTAATCCAGAATTATTATCTTTTCTTTTTAGTAATTTCTCAAGACTCCTTTATGAAGCATTTGTACAAATATAATATACAATTGGAAATTATGAAGTTGATAAACATTTTGATTCCAGATTACTCTTTGAGGTTTGATTGAAATCCCCAAGTTTCTTTAAGTGATTGTGCTTTTGTGCTTGAACTGGGAGCAGATTATGTATTGGGGTTTTGAGACACTGACTTGAGGTCTTCTGCTATTTTGTTTTTCAGTGTTTGTATCAGTGGAAGTGTAGTATGCAAAGGTAAGTAATTTTATTTTACAGATACATACATTGTTTAATGAAGGTATCCTTCAGAATAGTTACTTTCATTATCTCATTTCAATATGCTAACTTTAGTTTCAGATCAAATTTGAAGCTTAAGGTCATAATTTTATCTTACTGCTACATAAGGGAAAGATGTAGTGTCATGAATGAATGATAGTTGTGGGACATAGTCAGCATTGGAACCCACTTTGGTGGCCATAAAGTAAAAGTCTGTAAATGCTATTCATTTAAATATTTTGATTGTTTTTCTTGATTTGCAGATGTTGCATGCACCACACCCACAACAGGTAAGTGATGATTTTTTTAAATGCATACTATGTAATGCAGGACTTTGTGAAAGGATTTTCAGGACCTTTGGAATCATTTCACTGCAATGAAATCAAATCCAGTTGGAAAACTGGAGAATATAATAGTTAAATATTTTGATTTAATTTAAAGTTTTCATGTTTGAAGTTATTTTTTCATAAGCCAATACCTTGAACTCCCTAACATTTTGGATGAAAATGTCTATCAGGAAGAGATTAATCGACAAGTAAACTTTTCCCATTACGAGCCTGGATTTTATTATCAGCCACAAAGGAGCAGTTTTTGCCACCCACCTTCTCGACAATCAGTCACTGATGTTCGTCAGCTTCTCAGTGCACTGTCCTCCACATTTGATTATCATGAACCCTCCAGAGGGAATACATAGCATGAAACCACAGAAAACTAGCAGAGGCACAGAGAGCTAAGCTGCACATGTACAGACACCTAATGCTGTTGTCAGATTTATCCTGCAATAACTGACATGAAAGTGTCACATTTATTTTTACACCTAAATCTGGTTATCTTTATTGCTGTATCATTGGTAACTACAAATGAAAATGCTACAATCAGCTTAGAATACATATTTTCTTTTTGAGCATATTATTTCTAGTGTCATCTGTACAACAAGTTGGAGACATTTTATAGAATTAGCATTGCTACACTTTTTCAACTTCTCCATCGCCCATCTCTTTATGGAAGTCCCAGCCTTACATTTACAATTCAATTAGGTATCCTTTTTGGATTGCAGATTGATTTTGATCAGTTCTGGACTGATAATTCTGATTGTTTGCATAGTGAAGGCAAAGCCCAGATAATGGAACTTTAACATATAGGATTTGTGACCTTCATAAGAGAAAGTACCAACATTAAGAATTTATATCCATGAAATAGTCCCAGACAAGCCAGGTTAGACAGTGGATTCAAGCAGGTGGTTTAAAAATTACATATTGTTGGGAAAATATGTAAATGGATAGAACAGTAACAGGTGAAATTTAGTGAAAAAGAAGAACATCAGGTAGAAAAATGGGCAAGAAATTGGGATTATTGTGTTCATTTGTTTGGGTACTACAAGTACTTTTAGAGTCCCAAAATCTCATCCATATTTTTGAGCCAAAACATAATTGATGCCATATTGATGGCACCACAAGCACTCCATGCATTTGAAGCTCCAGCAGAACTGTGATTTCAAATGGTGTTCAGTGCTGCCTCTATGCTGCCACTTTTGGTCTTGCCCATCTTAACCTTGTACTCCTGAATATGCTTTCGGCAACAAAAAGAGCCTATCCTTAGTACCACAGAAATGGGCTCTTTTGGCCCACCTCATTCTTGCTGACCATGATGCTTATCTACACTAATCCCATTTGCTTGCATTAGGCCCATTTCCCTCTATACCTTTGCTATCCAAATACCTGTCCAAATGCTTTTTTAAACATTGGAATTGTATCCACCTCTATCACCTCCTCTGGCAAGTTGTTGCAGATAACCACTAACCTCTGTATGGGAAAGCCTACCATCAGATCTCCTTTAAGTTTCTCCCATCTCACCTTAAACCTGTGACCTCTAGTTCTGGACTCCCCTTTCTGAGGGAAAAAAACCCTGACGATCTATCCAATCTATGCCCCTAATAATCTTACAAAACCTTAAGTTAGTAAAGTCATCCTTCAGCCTCCTATGTTCCAGTAAAAACAGACTCATTCTATCCAATCTCTCGTTATAACTACAGCTCTTCTTTCCAGGGAACATTCTGCTTAATCTCTTCTGCACTCTCTTTATTGCTACCATTTCCTTCCTGTAGTGTGGTGATGAGAACTGTACACAATAAGTGCAGTCAAACCAATGTTTTGTGGAGCTGCAATAATATCCCTACTCTTCTGCTCAATGCCTTGGCCTATCAAGCTAAGCACACTAAATGCCTTCTTCACCACTTTCAGCGACCTGTGGACTTGCATCCCAAGGTCCCTCAGTATATCAAAGCTCCTAGGATTCCAGACGTTTACTCGATATGTTCTACCATCTAAAGGGGTTATCCATTACTTAATGGGTATAAGCTAAGGACGCCAATCTCATACTTGAGTTCTCTCTGTCATTGAATACGTAGCATCTATTTGGCCACAATCCAAAAACCAAAACCACCAAAAAATAAATATGAAATAGATGAACTAAATCAAGACACATTGCATTCTGGTCCATGCTACTTAGAATAGTATGACCCATCATACTTAAATAGCTAGGAGTGATGCTAAACAAATGACGTCTTGGCAGATTTGATTTTTAACACATTCAGCAAAATGGTCAGAGAACTCAACAAAGCCAAAAGAAAACTTAGCTCAGAAAGTAACTTGGAAGTTTCAAATCAAGTAATATAAGATTGCAGCTATCTTGTATTGTATTTAGTTCTGCTGGCAGAGATATAGTTAAAAAGATTATGCAAGTGCTCTTTTAAAGAGACCTGAAGGTTCATGTAATCAATCCTGCCTATTAACTATCAAATAAACAGGTCTGAAGTAGGTTACATTCTTCAAATGAGTAAGCACACGAGGCATCATTTGATAAATGGAAGTTAATACTTTCATTATTTGTAAATCAGCATCAATAAGTTTTCAGTTTGCCATTTCTATGTGAAATTGCCATTGTAGATAGGCAGTTGGAATCTTGATTCATATATGCTCATATTTCCATGCACACACATCATTCTCATTTGTGGTGAACAAATCCATCACCTTAATAGTTATTGAACTGGAAATAGGCAGAGTTGTCGTTGTACCTTGTAATCTGAATGGACACTTCTGCCGCATTCAGCATTTAGCATTAGCGGACCATGTGCTCCATTTTGTAGATCCTTTGATTAGGATGGCAAAGGTTGGAAATATAAACACGTTTGTATTAACATCTTACAGACGTGAAGAGGTTGTCTTATGAGGGAAGATTGTGTAGATATTGCCTCACTTCATTGGTATTTAATGGGATAAGTGATGAACTTATTAAAACATATATTTTGAGGGATATTGATAATGTAGATGATGACAGGATATTTTTTCACCTGGCAAAATTGAGAAGTAGTGAACTTAGTTTCAGAATGAAGAATTTACACATTACAGATTGAAATGAGGTGGAGTTTCATCTCTCGGAGTCATGAACCTTTGGTGATCTCTACTCAGACACCTGTGGAAGCTAAACCATTAGAGTAGAGTGATGGTTTTTGATCTAAAAAAGAGCCAAGGTTTATTGAGAACAAACAGGAAACTAAGTTTCATCTAAGATCAGAAAAGCTCTGATCTCATTGCATGTCTGAATAAAATTGAAGTGCCATTATTCCTTTAATCTTATATTCTTATTTACTGCGATGCAGTCCACCTCTGGCTCCCCTTAGAATGAATGCTGGCTTCTGTTGCTATACAATTCATCAGAGTGGTGACACTAGTTGGCATCAATTAATAACTCAGAGACCAAGAAATACATGACATCACTTCTTGGAGATAAATACCTCTGGGAGATATTTGACACCCTACCAGAAGTCAAATATCAATGGATTAAGCATTTGAATAACGCTGCTGAGAAAAGGATCTCTGTACAAATTATTCCCCACTATTTGGATGAAACTTAGCACTTGCATTTCACTTTGGTGATATCAACAGATTTTCTTATTCCATAGAAACTTCAACAAGTATCGTTTAAGGATGATCACTAATTTCTTATGCTTTTTATATTCTTTCCCTTTGTTCATTGTCCAATAAAGTGGAAAAATGACTCAAAATACATACAGATGTGCAACTTGCTTTCCCATGCATGTTTTCACTTTTCCCTTTGAAGCTTTGGTAACCAAAAGTTCACTTGCTCTTTCTGCTTGAATGTCATTAAAATAACCTAGTATTGGGCCTTGATTATCACTGCTGGATCGCAATCAATTTCAATTTTTTTCAGTTTTGAATATTTTTCTTTTTCTTCCCAAGTTTCACTTACAAGGTACAACAGCAACTTTGCCTACATCCACCACTTATCAATTGTTGAACTGGATTCATTGAACTGAACTGAGAAAAGCTTCAGTCCATGACTGGATCCACATTGGTTAAACGTTGCTTTCTTTCATTATGCACATCAATGACACAAGTTTGCATTTATTTATAGATCCAGGCAGTTGAACTGCACTTACTCTGCACTTAGGAAATATTTAGGACAGTCCTTTTGGAGGTTATAGACTACTTAATCGACACCTTGAGTGAAGCTTGAATAGAGTTTCCAACTGTTGAGAAGTGCTCTGTTCGTGCTTTTAGACAGTTCTGTTTTCACGATTAACTGCTTTGCAAAGTTTCCCTAACATCAATTTACATAATACTTCTTCAAAACCAAGTAGACTTTTTTTCAAATAATCATCCAAGACTGTGTACATAATGAAAGCATGTTTGTTGTCCATCATTGTGCCAGAAAGCTCTTTACATACAGTGATGTAAATGTATTGGTTTACTATTGCCACTTGTACCAAGGTATGGTGAAAAACTTGTCTTGCATACCCTTTGTACAGATCAATTCATTACACAGTGCATTGAGGCAGTACAGGGTAAACACAATAACAGAATACAGAGTAAAGTGTCACAGTGACAGAGGAAGAGCAGTGCAAGTAAACAATAAGGTGCAAGGTCATAACAAGACAGATTGTGAGGTCAAGAGTCCATCTCATCATAAAAAGTGACCATTCAATAGTCTTAACACAGTGGGATAGAAGCTGTCCTTGAGCCTGGTGGTATGTGCCCTCAGGCTCCTGCATATTCTGCCTGATAGGAGAGGGGAGAAGAATAAACCAATACCTATGTAGTTTGTTGCCAGGTGCTTAAACTTCCCATTCTGTATTTGATGTAAGGACACCAAGTTGGTAGCTGTAAACGTTACTCTCCATATTTTTACCATTTGTTTGTGGAATAACTGAGCAGTGGAACTCTTTCTGAATGTACAGTGGAACTCTTTCTTATGGGATTTGGAGCTGATGTGCAGCAATTTCATTGTTTTCCTTTTGTTCTCCAGCAGTAACAACAACAACTGCTTCTACTGCTACTACCACAACTGGTGAGTAATTGGTTCTTTCATTGGAAACATTAGAATGATAACAGCGCACATGGAAACCATGTAGTCCTTTGAGAGTGACTGGCCTTTCTATAATAGTATGGCAGCTAAGCCTTCACCTCTGAACATTCACCATAGTACTGCAACTTACTTAAATCGAGCACAAATCCCGTACCTTTGTGAAGGCCACAAACGAACGTGCTGCCAAAAAGACAAAGCTCTGCCTTGAATTCATTTCATTAAAATCTGTGCTGTTTTTCCTTGAAATGGCCTTGTTTGAGGAGAAGAGCACAACACCATCTGCATTGCTAGATCCTATGCATGATAAACACATTTCATTCTATTCTCAGGAAATCATGAAAAATTCATTTCGACCTGTGAGGCTGCTAGATTTGCTTATCTTTCCCTCAGAAAGAGCTTAGCAGAAGATCAGTTTTTGTTCTTAAGACTATATGAAAGTTTACTCTAGATCCAAATCATTACAATCCACAATAATCACCAATACATCAAGCAAATGGGAATTGTGTATAAAAGTTCATAAAATCTTCAGTGCATTTGATCAAACCGGTCTAATTACCTCAATCAGATACAGAAAGTAGCATAACCATTATGATCAGTAAAGCTATGAATATATTGCATGCCAGAGTAAGATCAAAGGACTTTATGGCCGGTTTCTGCTCAAATTTCTTTTATTCTTATTTGGTGCTTGCAGCATCAGGTTTTTTTTTGAGAAAAACAACAAGTCATAGTATGAATTTTAACAGGGTTTCTGCACGAATTTACCGTGTAGTCTAATTGTCCGATAAATCTGCTTTTCGGAAAGAAACAGTACCCCTTGTGGTAAACTACCAGCTCCACCTGGGGTGAATGTTTGGCTTCTTTTGTTGGGCAATTCATTGGGCCATTGACACTGGTTGGGTTGTACAAACAACTTCTGGAATTTGCATGTGCATGGCTATATTTCTTGGAGTTACAGAAGTTAATACAGCCATTATGCCACCAGTTATAATTTCCTTGGTGTTTATTTTCTATTAGGTGATTGATTAAGTTCCAGAAATCAAAATCAATGAATTAAACATCTAAATAAAATTACTGACAAATACATGATAATGTAAATCTGTCTTTCAGAATAATTGCTAACTAATTTGCAAACTTCTACCAGCTTTGGAATGAAATGTAATACTTGCATTTTGATTTAACGGTAATACTCAACAGTCTGTCATATTCTGGAGACGAGACTGGAGAAGCTAGAATCTGAAGCAACAAACAATCTGCTAGAGGAACTCAGTGGTTCAAACAGCAACAGTGGGAGGAAAGGAACTGTCAACATTTTGGGTCGAAACCTTGCATCAGGACTGAGAGGGGAGGGGTGAGGTTGCCAGTATAAAGAGGAGAGTGGTGAGAAAGGAGTCTGAGGTGCATGGTAGACTGAGGAGGGGTGTAAGATGACAGGTAGGTTGTGCCAGAAATGGGAGGGGAGCAGGGTGGAGTTGGGAGACAGTGGCAGGTGAATGATAGATGGAGGCAAACA
>JARFYF010000051.1:29662781-29673052 GCA_030265395.1 Rhina ancylostomus | reverse complement strand
ACAGTTGCATATTAAATATATAATCTTACATTTTCAGAACCGGTTTGCAACGGTACATGGTCTAAGTGGTTTAATGGAAATTCGCCGTCTATTCACAATAAAGATGATTCTGAATTACTGCAGCCAATACTTGACCAATTGTGTCCAGATGCCCCTTCTGTAATAAATTACATTGAGTGCGAAGCTATCAGCTTCCCACATCGTCCAATCAGTGAAACAAAGGATAATGTCACATGTGATTTAAAGGAAGGACTGATTTGTAACTACAATGAAAGGTCTTCCCAGAGTAACATGTGTTTGGACTATCGAATTAGAGTCTGCTGTGAATATGCGACAACTCCATCTCCAAGCACAATCACCACAGTCAATTCTACATCACCATTTACCTCATCTACAACTGAAGCAGTATGTCATTGTGGTAGACCCTCACAAGGAAAGGCAAGTTCAGATTTCTTTATGTAAGTGTTCATAAACCAATGACAAGGAGACAGATTTTACTGTCAAAGTGTTAATAGTTTATTCTTAGTTTTAAAGATTTTGAAATATTTTAGTAAATGTCCAGATTTGAGGCTCATTGGGGAGATTCGTGGAAGCAAAAGATGATGGAAAATATTATAGAAAGTATTATTTGAAAAGAAAGGGATAGAAATGGACAACAAAATACTGAAAGATAAAAGCACTGTTCAAAATGGATATGAGAGAGTTAAGACAAAACAGGAAAAAGAACAAAGGTGAATTTTTCAAAATATTAGAATCAGGATAATTTACTATGTGACTTGATGCTGACCAAGAACAAAATTGCTCTACCAAAGTGTTGTAAGCATAAGTTGGTTTGGAAGAAATATGATTTTGTAAATAATGTAGAAATATTTGGGCAACTGCCAGACCAAAAAACTGGTAATTCTATCACATCATGCAGGATAACATACTTCAGGGTAGAGCCTTAAATGCTATTGGGCAAATACACTCAAAGTGTTCTAATATAAATTGAATGTGGTCCACTTGTAAGTGATGTGCATACATACAGAGGTCTGGAAACACATATATGGATATCAAAGAGCATGTGTGCTTATTTTGACTTCATTTGGGTAGGACTATACTGCACACAATAGACTGACTAACAGCCACAACCTCCTGAGAGAGGCTAGACAGACTGGGTCTATATTCCTTGGAATTTAGAAGAATGAAGGGTGGTCCTGAGGCGGGACAGGGTAGATGTTGAGATGTTTTCACCAGTGAGAGAGTCACGAACAAGGAGACATAGCAATAAAATAAGGGGCCAGTCATTTAAAACTGAGGTACGTAGACATTTCCTCGCTGAGGGGTAATGCACCTCTGGAATTCTCTGCCCCAGAGAGTAGTGCAGGTCCAATTGTTAGCTATATTTCAGGGGGAGGATAGATAAATATTTGAAAGATTGAGGGTCATGGGGAATTGAAACAGAAGTTGAGGCCAGCGGAGACCAGCCATGATCATATTGAATGGTGGGGCAAGCTTGAGGGGCCAGGGGACCTTCTCCTCCTCTTATTTTCTTGTGTTCTTAACCAGAAAGTTAGGGCTAACTTCTAATGAGTCAATTCTGGGGTGTTCTAGGAATCCAACTGATAGGGTCTTAATGTTCTTTCTTTATCATAACTCTTAGCCTCTCCTACTTGCCACCAATGCCCTCTGGGCCCTGTGACACCCCATATCATTTCAAACCAACACTGTCCATTGTCTTCCCCAGACCACCTTCCCCCCCCCAAAAAATTATCTCCTCCAGCAGAAAATCTCACCCACACACCCCACAATTCTTCCCTCTACTCCCCAAAGCACAGCCTGTTACTCTCTGAACTTCACCCTCTGCCAGTGGTGGGAGCTTGTACAGGAAAGGCCTTCAGGCAATTTTTTTCAGGCAAGACTGACTACATTGTAATGGTGTATTGAGCCTTGTGCTCAATAGAACATCACTTCCAGGGCACTTAACCAAACTAGTAAACCCCTGTCTCCCCATCCCATGTTTTTCAGGTGTATGCATCATTTTCAGGAGAAAGAGGGAGTATATAAATGGGTGGAGTTGCAGTGTTAACAAAAGACATGACTTGAACATAGAAAGATTCTCAATATAGATTTGGTATGGACAGAGTTCGAAACAGGAAAAAAGCAAAGTTATTATGTGAGCACGTCATGGTGGTAAACCAGGGGCAATGCTAGCTGTACTCTGCTGTAGCACCAAATACAGTCAGGGTACACCTTGGTCCTACCTCCACTATCTAACTTTTACGATTGACAGGCAGAAATCACAGGCTGCAATAGCCTAACTAGAAAGCCAGTGCTCCCACAATATTGGAAGGATGATGTGAGTGGTGATACAGCTAATAAAGCTTTGCTAAGGGTTGAGTGGGGTAGGAGGGAACAATTGTGCAAAGTAGGAAAACTCCCCTATAATTTTCCCAAAGGATTATAGACTCAGTTTTCCTCTCTGGTAGTAATCTGGGTGAAGAATATTGAAGACCATTACCAGGACCTTTGTCTCAGAACTCCAAAGTCATCCTGCTTTGGATGCACCTGGTAATAGGCTATTGGGCATCAGACAAAATGGGAGGACTGGGCAAAGACACCAGTAGATTTAAAGAGGCATCCTAATTAAGGAACCAGAATTATTTGCAACAACCAAAGTTTTATCCAAATCCCTATAGGAGATCAGCCTAGTCTGTGATTTAATTAACACGGAAGCAGTATCAAAGGTCATCATGTCATTAAAGTTTCATTGCCATGTATGCCTTAGCAGGAATTGCAATAATTTTTTGAGCAATGCGTGCTTTAAAGTGATCTGATGGAAAGACAGTAGTTTGATGCTAAGCAACAACTGGTCAAGAAAATGATGACTCAGCTGGTTTTGATTCTATTTGATCCTTCAGTTGTTTTCACATATTTTGAAGATACCAGTGAGCAAAGAAAACAGTATTCAGTTAGCTGCATTTTACTTTAGAGTGCAAACTACTAATTTTGCTAGTTAAGCAACCTCGATACACAAAAAAAATGCTGGAGGAACTCGAGGGGGTTCCCACTCTTGAGGGTATTCATGGAGCAGGCGGGATGGTTGATGTTTCGGGTTGTGACCCTGCATCAGGACTGAAAGTGTAGAGAGGAGATAGCCTCTGTAAAATCATGAGAGGGAGGAGTGAGGCAGGAAGTAGGTAGGAACCTCGTGAGGAAAGGGATGATGAGCAGATGGAACCAGGTTGGGGAGGGGGAAGGTGGAGCTGGGAGACAGCAGCTGGTGGGTGGCAGAAACAAGTAAGGAGAGGAGAAAGAAGGGGGGTGGAAGAAGCAGATCGAGGTAGAGACAGACGCTGGAAGGTGATAAGTGGAGACACAGGATACTGCAGATGCTGGGATCTGATAAGTAAGGAAGATGATCAGTGGAACCAGATTAGGGGCAGATGAAGCACGTTGGGGAGGGGAGTGAAACTGGGTAAGTGGGAAGGGTGTTTGGAAAACAGGAGGATGGGAGAATCTGGGTGGATTAGAATGAGAGAGGAAGGAACACAGGTTACACGTTACATGAGATTTGAAAATACAATGTTTTTTTGCTCCCAGCTGTGGCATCTGCAGTCTCTTGCGTCTTCAAAGCAGTTCCGTTGTAATGTTTAACAATTAAGTAACTTTGGTTTATTTATGAATTTGATGTTTATTTTGTTTTCTAGTGCTCTGAAATGAACACCTGCCCACCCAAAACCTGCAGCAATGGGAGGATACCTGTGCTAATCGAAAATCATAATGGCTGTTGTCAATGGGAATGTTTTTGTCAGTATCATTTTTCTGTTTAATATTTACAATGATTTGATATTCATCGTATTCTTAGTGTCCTGCCATTCTGAAATTGTGTCTTTAATTTTAGGTGAATGTGAAGTATGGGGAGATCCGCATTATCGCACATTTTTTGGTACACAATATGACTTCTTTGGGAATTGTACATATACTCTTGTGGAAGAAATAATTCCCAAATATAATTTTACAGTTCTGGTAGACAATTATTTTTGTCTGGAAGGTATACCTAAGTCATGTCCAAAAGGACTGATTATTTTTTACAAAGAAAATAATGTAACAATTTCACCTGGGAATAACAATAAGGTAAGTGCCATCCAGTAGTATACATTTTTGTATTAATGGGTGCCATTAATGAAATTGTGGCCTGCAATTAATGCTTTTTTCCTTCCAACTGTTTCTTATAAAGCGATGAACCAAAAAGTGATCCTGCAGCCCTTGACTAAGAATGGCCATTGGTAGTCTGTAATGAAATAGCTCAATCCATTGAAATGATCCAAATCTGAGCCTATAAATTTAATTAGCCTCCACTGGTCTAGTAAAAGGCAAAAGTGAAAGGATAGAATTTATTCTGATTGCTGTCAGTCCTGTTTGATAAGTTGCAGAAGGATAAATTGGAATCAAATGTGACGCACAAGTGGCTTACAAACACTCAGAAATTACAACAACTATGGGGACAATTTATCAGAGCACTACCTGACTCCTGGGAACCATTATTTAATTCTGTCCAAAGAGAATTACCCAGTATGAGAAAAATTACTTTTTCTCTTGTGAAAAAATTCAGCACCTAGAAACAACTGTCAAAATATTAACAGCCACATTCAGAACAAATAGGTTTCTGCAAGTAGGAGAATCTAGAACAAGCAGACATAGTTATAAGTGATGGTCATTGAAAACTGATGTGTGTAAATATTTTTTTGTGCAAGGGGTAGTGAATCTCTGGAATTCTCTACTCCAGAGGATTGTGAAGTGCAGATTACTGGAGGTAGTTAAAGAGGAATGAATCAAATTTTGAAAGACGGGGGAAATTGAGGGCTGTGTAGAACTGGCGTAGAAGAGGAGTTGAGGCATGGGACAGATCAGTCACAATCGTACTAAATGGCAGGCCAGGCTTGAGCAGCCAGTTGACCCACACTCCTGCTCCTATTTTCTTGTGTTTAGTGAGGATTTGGCTCACCATTTGCTGACAATTCAGCAGAGAAATAACAGTGAAGCCCATTCCCAAGATAAGTTTGCCGTAAATGTGATGCAATTTTGAAGCAAGAATGATTGGGAAAAGTGATAGGGCAATGAAGCAGCCTTGTTTCACATCAATCTTCACTGAAATTGGCTCATTTGCAGACCTGCTAGGTAGTATCATGATTTGCCTACTGTCATCCACAAAATAATTCAAATTCATTGGAAAGAACAGACCAATGTCAATGTTCCTCCTTGCACTAAGGCCATAGTCACTCAGTCACTTTTGTTAGGCAGGCCATGTCATTCGCTTCCCCAACACCAGACTCCAAAACACAAATACTGTTCCAAGTTCTATCACAGGAAGTCAATATTTAGGGATGTGCTAAAAGTCTCCCTGAAGAAATGTAAAATACGCACTGATTCCTGGGAATATCTGGCCCATGACCACTCAAAGTAGAGAAGAAGCATCCAGGATAGTATGGAAAAACTTAAGTCTATGCATTGGTATTTGGTTTATTATTGTCACATGTACTGAGATACAGTGAAAAGCTTTGTTTGCATGCCATCCAGAGAGATCATTCCTTACATAAGTCCATCAAGGTGGTACAAAAGGAAAGAACAATAACAATGTGTTACAGTTACAGAGAAAGTGCAGTGCAGTAAAACGGTTAAGGTGTAAGGGTCATGATGAGGTAGAAAGAGAGATCAAGAGTTAATCTTTAGCAGTTAAGAGGTCCGTTCAAGATTCTTATAACAGCAGGGTAGAACCTGTCCTTGAGCCTGGTGCTACATGTTTGCCAGCTTTTATATCTTCTGCCCAATGGAAAAGGGGAGAGAATGACCAGGGCCAAGAGGGGTCTTTTATTATGTTGGCTGCTTTCCCAAGACGGTGGGAAGCGTACACAGAGTCAGTGGAGGGATGCTCGTTTTCATGATAGATTGAACTGTCTTAGGCACCGGGTGCACACAGAACCTCTGTGCAAGTGGAGAAGGAGCACACCACGTTATAAGCTACCCATTTCCCATCAGGCACCTTCTGCCCCATCTGTGGAAGAGTATGTGATTCCCACATTGGCCTCATTAGCCACTTAAGATCCCACAAAACCAGAGTAGAATCAAGTCATCATCAATCCTGATGGACTGCCTCAGGAGAAGGATAGGTACCAGTGTCACCGACCACACCCGCCCACTCCACTGATGGACGCAGCATTGAGCACAAGGTCAGATCTTAGCCACTCTGAAATGAGGTGTATCTGACCTCTGAGAGTATGTAGTGTGATCCCATTCATTTGGATGAGGTCTCCAAGCACAACTGAAATATGGTTTGCTTTTTTCTTTATTTTGTTGTTTTTCATTTTTAGTTAAATATAAGCAAATGTAGTACTTTAAAAATGTAGTTTATGTAATAATTTGCATTCTGAATTACTTAAATCCATATGATCATCAGAGACATTTAAAAACAGCTCAATGCTTTTGACAGCCAGAACTGTCATAAGGCCATCAGGGTGCTACTATTAGTGCCACTTGGCTCAACACTAAACTCTCATTTTAGAAACCTTACAGCAGCAAACTATTGGAAACTTCTCAGTGAAATAGAACCAGCCACAGTCTTGAAAAGGCCTGTATGCCATACAACCTGACCCTTATGCTTGAAGGGCAACATTGGCAAGCCCCGTCAGTCCTAGGCACTTTTTTTTCTTTTCATTTTATGCAACTCAGAACTTCCAGTCAATTGATTACCCTAAACCACTTCATATTGGAATTTTTTTTTTTAACTTGTGACTTAAAGTTCCTAAAGTGTTGTTATTTACTTTCACAGTTGACAGTCAATGGACATGATACGAGTGTTCCCTACATTTCAAACGTATTTAACATTGCAAGAAAAGGGAGGAAAACATTCATATTTATTCCTGAAATTCAAGCAAGCATTACTGCTTATTATTTTTACTTTAGAATAACAATACCAGAATCATACTTCTTAAATAACACACAAGGCCAATGTGGTAAGGAATGTACATTACACAGCAATATTTTACTATTTTAATGTTAAATTATTTTATGGTGATTTTATTGGTAACTTTGTTAAATAATGTTTTCCTGAGATAGGATCCTGCTCGTCACCCAACTGCTCAAGAAGAAATGGGAAAGTTGAGTCTTCTGACTGTTGTCACGCAACTGCATCTGACTGGAAGTTTAACGATATCAGAAAACCTTACTGTCAAGAAGCTCCCACTGATATGCCCTGTACTAAGCCTACTGAGATGCCGTGCAATCCAAACAGAACAATTTGTGATATCATTGAAGGAAAGTAAGTGAACTTGTTGTTCACATGTGCACTTTTCTCAAACTATATATCAACCATCTGCACTAAATTACATTGAATTTCATTGAATCTAGAGCATTGGATCAAGCCCTTTACCTCAAACAGTCCAGGCTGGATTTTGCTCCACGTAAACTCACTCCTTCAATTTATTGTCATAATTTACACCATAAACTATTCCTTTTGGCTTTATTTACTTGTCACACTACCCAGAAATCCCCTTAAATAGATTACAATTTTATTTAAAAATTTATCCATTGGCTTTTGCAGCTTGAAGTTCTTCCTCTGACTTTATTTGACTAAGATTTATAAACTCACATTTGCAACACAAGTAGTAAATTATTCATCAGTCATTAAATAAACTTGGAAATCGAGAAAGATGAATAGCGATGTTACACTGATCCTAGCAGAATTAAAACTGGATTAGGATCAGTAAAGGACTGAGACTACTTCACATCTAATTTATTTGGAATTTGCTTCAAATTTATTTGAAAATTTCAATGATGGGAAGGTAACAGGCTAGATCTTGCTTGCCCACTGCCCAGAAAGGGTAGCTACCCAGTGTGCCCAGAATTACCTAGGCCAGATATGGAGCTTATGGCTCTTCACACCCTTGAGTCAGGCAATGAAATCCAGGTGGCAGCTGGGCAGCAAGCAAGTCAGCGTGCAGAGGCCCCATCCTGCAACATCCCTGACAACTAGCTATATGCAGAGCTTTGCCTTCTTTCAATTCAACTGTGATGTTTAATAGTTTTTAAATGTTGTTTATGGAAATGAGGTGGCTGTAAAGTCCTTTGTCACTTGTGGGGCAGGTGATGCTTGTTGGGTCAGAGTAGTTATGGATGTTAACCTTAACCCTTCCACTGATTGCACATGGCCTCTTGCTGCTCCATCGTAGATCTTGTGTGCTCAGCGCCTTCCTGGATAGTCCTTCTCCATTTAGAGCTGTTGAGAGCCAGGGAGTCCTATGAATCAGTGAGGTGGCTTCTGGCCACCTGCACCCTTCCAGGGCAAGGCTATCATTGAGCTTCACTGCCCACCCTCTCTGGGACTGTTCCCCTGTCACTCTCCACATATCCATGTTTTTCACAGTCCCTTGAACCTTGTGAGAAAGTCTTCAGCCACCCACCCAACGCTGGCTGCCCCGAGTGCCTTACAGGTGGGTCCCAACATGTTTTTTTTGACACCCACTGGAAGCAGGGATGTCTTTCTCAGCTCCCTTCTCCTATGGACCCAAAAATCCTTCATTGGTTAGAACTCAAGGCTTTATCAGGGCCCTCAGCAAAACACATAGAGGAGATTGCGTCTCAAGGAACTGCAGGCTGAGGGGCTTGGAATGGAATTCCTGGGGAAGTAGAGGTGGGAATGTTGGAGCACCATGGTTGGGTTGGTTTCAGCTTGCCAAATCAAAAAAGACTCATTTAACCCAATTATTCATTTCCTGATAATCAGTCAATCCTCAATCCATACAAGAATACCATTCCTAATGCCGCAACCTCTTGGCACCTTACCAGATGCTTTTTGGAACCGCAATTACACTGCATCTATCTGTTCTCTTCATTCAACTTTATTGTTATATCTTCTAATAAAATTGTCAACATTATTTCCCTTTTGTAAACCATATTGAAACTGCTCAATTGAAATATTATTTTCTCAGACAAGTAGTAGAAATCAGAAAATGTCAATAAGCCAACTATTCCCAGGTAATAAAAACATAATAAGAGAATATACTGCTCTCTTTTCCCCTGTTCAGGCCATTTGAACAATGCAGAAAGAAGGTTGATATTGAGCACTACAAAAGGACGTGCATCTTCGACCAGTGTGGGATACCAACCCCCATTATCTGTAGCAGCTTGGAAGCTGCTGCTGAAGCTTGCAGAAGAGCAGGTATTTGTGTTGACTGGAGGCCCTTCACAAATGGACTGTGCAGTAAGTACAAGTCATGAAAATAATTAAAATTCCTATTTTGGAAATGACAACAAAATTCAAATGATTAACTCACAAGTGCAAAGAATTATCTTGCAGGGATAACTGTAGTCAAAATCCTGCTCATGTCCAAATCCCTTAATCTTAAAAACTAGCACGTTAGCTTTTTACAGTCCATTACTCTCCTTGCAAGCTTTCCTAAATCTCCAGCAGGCACAATTCATCTGAGTTTGCTGAGACATAAGCTTCTGGTTCATTGCACAGTAGAATCTCCTGAAGAATGGCCAACTTTTTGATAAAAATAACTTGATTAGCAGAGAATGAGGATAAGAAACCAAAGTCACAAAGAACACTTAAAAGCAAATTAAGGTGAGAAATCTAAATTTTGCGTACTAACACTTAAAAAGTACAAATTTGAGAGAAACAAATCTCTGAAATTTATGGTTTTGACAGCAAATATTAAAAAATTGATTTTGGTCATCATTTTTCAACCCTCATTTCAGGAATTTTAATTTCTGTTTGGGATAACTATCAATGTAATTGTGTTACTTAAGAATATGAGAAGCTAAGAAACAATAGATTATTGGCCTAGTTGTCTAGCATTTGGTGTGGAAAAAGAGTTGGAAACTATTATTCGTGACCCAATGACTGAAGTAGGGTGCACAAGGTGCACTGGCGATCATTTGCTATTACATAACATGCATGTGACAGACTTCCTACCTGTATGGGTAGGAGGACACAGCAGATATTTCTTTAAGAAAATTTAATATATTTCCACTTGTCCTACAACTCCCAGCAGAGGAGTTGCCTGAAAGCACAGGCAGCCATGGTCAAGATGATTTTCTACAAGTCTCGCAAACCCCGATTAAATCTTTGGAAAGGGGCAACTCCATTAAAATTACTGAGATGTATGAGAACTGTATTTTAAAAATAGGAAACCAATCTACAAAAAAAAAGAGACACAAAAAAAATTTCTGCAGATGCTGGAATCTGGAGCAATACACAAAAAGCGCTGGAGGAACTCCGCAGGTCAGGC
>JARFYF010000051.1:29596177-29606918 GCA_030265395.1 Rhina ancylostomus | reverse complement strand
AAACTAGTATTTTAAATTACCCCCCCCCCCCCCCGGTCAGGCAATCATAATCGACCTTAATCCCACAAGTTGTCCCACAATGAGGGTGCTTGCCTAGGCTGGATTGAGTGTTACATCATGATTGTACATTGTACATGGCAATGGAGCATGACTACCTTACTGTTCTTCGGATGAAATTTTAGGATTAATCATGCTGTCAGCCAGTTGTGCTTCCCAGACTGTCAGAGAGCTGACAAGTTGTCAAAGACCATTCCAGGAGTAGGGTCTCATGATACAACACTAGGAACCTCAAGATATGACAACTCAGAGTCCTCTCTATCTTGTCAAGCAGCTAACTGGAGCCAAGCTCTAGTGCATCCAGCCCTCCTCATCCAAACAGGTAAGTGTAGGTGGATAAGACCATGGGCAATGAATCCAGGCAGTGGGCCAGCTCCATTATTATCTAGCCAATTAAACTGCCTGGATGTTGCCCTTGTACGTGGGAAAATTCGAAGTTAATATTAAGGAAGCTTACAATTAAGTGAGTCTTAGAATATATTTCATCCAAAAAGTTCCTAATGTGGGTTAGAATAGGCTAAAATTTTGTTTTGATCCATTATTATGCTCGTTGACAGAAAATTGTAGGTTGCAGAACCAGAATGTTCTTGTGACCTCTTTGCTTCTGTCTTGTATGTTTTATATGTTGTCTTCATTTGAAAATTTAAATTTCCTATGATGGAAAGACAAACCAAAATCCAACCTGCACCAGGATTGGTATATCACAGTTAATTTTCTTTCTCTTCAGTAATGAGAAAGAAGATAATTTAAGAACAACCATAATGTCAGACCTAATTCTAAGTTTATCCAAAAGCTCAAGAGGTTACTGACCTATGGAAAAGATCTTTCAAACTGAATCTTCAGACATCAGGTGTGTCAGGCATGCACGACTTAAATTCAGGCACAAAGGCCAATGCAGCACTCATTATAACCTTCCTGAATGAAAAGCCTGCAATGTGTGCTGACCCGATGGCTGAGTTTTCAACATGTGCCTCAGCTCCAAGAAAATAATACATATGTTTAAGGTCATCATCTGTCTTTATATATTAATTGGAAACATGTTGCTATTTAATATTCAAGAAAAAAAAAGTAAATAATTTGGGTGTAGAACTCTCTTTGTAGATGCCAAATGGGTCTTTATAGCTGTTATTTAACAACTTCAGCCATAATGGTGCATTTGTATGCATTTCACGTCTTACAATGGCAGCATTCCAAAAACTGTGCCAAGAGCATTTTAGCTGCATAGTTATAGCTCAGGAATGGAAACCCAGAGTTTTCTGGGTTCCGATTTGTTGTAAGTGAACTCAACAAATCTGCAAAAGTTAGTAACTCTGATAATGAATCACTTTCATAGTCCAGCTCAGAAAAGGATATCTTTGTCTAAAGTGTGCAAAAGACAAATGAGGGACTGACTTAGAAAATAATGACTATAAAGCAAAACTGTTGGCCTCGAGGTCAGGGACTGTCTCAGAATTTACCCTCCTCCATTTGCTCTGTTGACCCTTCACTGATGATCTTAATGTCTCCAAGAAAAAAAATGCATTTTTGTTATTTATTAATTCTCCAGGATCAAAATATTGCTGGCAATATAAAATGCAGGGAAATCAAAACAAAACAGTAAGTTTTATTAACGTGAGGTTTAATGATGTAGTTGTTCTTAAATAGTGCTTAAAAAGGCATCATCTGTGAAGAGTTAACATTTCAGGTCAATGTCCTTTCATCAGAATTCAGATTTAAAACCACTTTCTTTCTAGCACCTTCCTGCTCATGAGTGCCCTCTTGCTATTGAGTGGCCATCACTTTGGAGCAGATACTGTATATAAAACCTGTGAGAGAAGGCAAATGTTATCCAATTACTAGGGAAACTAACCAGTTCAGTGAATGTACAAACACTTAGTGAAATACCTATTGTCTGCTAACTTGCCAGATTTAATAGACAATGCAGTAAGTATTTTGATGTAGCAAATCTATAAGGTAAGAACATGGTAAGCTCGTGATTTACAAAGCTATCAGTGCAACAAGCATCAAGGATTTAAAGGAAATTGTGCATTGCAATATAGTTTACAATTTTTCCTGAATAACTTCAGATGGCCCAAAATATTTGCTCTTCAACCCACCCTATGAAAGGTAATAAACTGATGTGTCCATGAAGAGGCAAAGAAATATTTGCTTGCATTTTCAACAGTGAGAATAATTCATGTAGCTTTTCTGACTTTGGAGTTATATTTCCAGTCTTTGATGATAAGCATTTTTATGAATGAGGATAAAGCTAACATCAACTACCATCTACCGAGGCAAAGCCTCCTATCTATGGACAATATTAGGATTATTCAGCTCCACATGTAGACATCATAGTGGGATGCAAGACTCCTCAGGTACAAGCTCCAAGCTTTCTTCCATAATATCCAAAGAAAAATCTGGTTTGGTATTAATGGCTCTGGTATGTTTGACTGGCACAAGAGCCACTCAAACTTAAGGAATCCCCTTACTGCTGAAGTACAAAAATTATATACATTTCTACATTTATGGGCATGGTTGGAACAATACCCAAAGCAATAATTATGGCACCTTCACATGCCTAAGACAGTTGAGGTGTGGGATAATCAAATCAATTCTCTACTACATGATTGGCTTTGTGCGGGGCCTCTGTGCAGGAATGGAAGCCAACACATCTATAATCACGAAAAAGCCATTTTCAATTCTAACCATCAGGACAAGAGAAATGTTACCATTTGGTGAAATTGAATTTATACAAAATAAATTTGTAGAAAGTTTGAAATATTCAGCTAAATTTGAGAAAGGCATTTTGTAATCATTTCTTCTTCTAATCATGTTTTCCTTTTTTCAAATCTTACTTCACCAGGATGTTTAACGTGGTCAAAATGGTATAATGAAAATACACCTACTCTTCAAAGGAGATCAGACACTGAATTATTGAAGCAATTACCTAAGCCATTGTGTCCTTACCCTGGTTATCAAATTATCGACATTCAGTGTGAAGCTGTCAAATTTCCTCGGCGCACAATAAGTGAGATGAAGGATAACGTGACATGCGATAAAGAGATAGGCCTTGTTTGTATTTATAATCCACAGACGTCCGAAGGTCTGATGTGTTTGGATTACAGGATAAGAGTTTGCTGTCACCCTTATACGCCAAGCACCAGCAGTGCAACCCCCACAACAGTCCCAACCACACCAACCACCTCTGTCCTGACCACAGAATCCACCTCTGTCCCAGCCCCACCTACCAGCTCCATCCTGATCACACCGACCACCTCTGTCCTGACCACAGAATCCACCTCTGTCCCAGCCACACCGACCACCTCCGTCCCAACCACCTCCGTCCCAACCCCCTCCATCCCGACCACACCGACCACCTCTGTCCCAACGACAGAATCCACCTCCGTCCCGACCACCTCTGTCCCAACGACAGAATCCACCTCCGTCCCGACCACATGTATAGCAGAACCTAAACCCACGTGTCAGAGATCTTCAATAATTCTCAGTGAAAATGGCTGTGAGAAGTGGGATTGTTACTGTGAGTATCTTATATACTTTGTACTAATTACTTTTAAATTAAAATACTTTCTGAATTATTAACTAATCGGTTGTTACCCAAACTGTTTTTTGCTTCCAGGTCAATGCTTAATTTGGGGAGATCCTCACTATCTCACATTCGGCGGTACACAGTATGATTTCTTTGAGAACTGCACTTACACTCTTGTGGAAGAACGGATTCCAAAATACAATTTTTCCATTCTAGTCAATAATTATTTTTGTTTTCCTGGCATCACCTTATCTTGTGCAAAAGCGTTAATCGTCCTTTATAATGCAAGTTCTGTAATTATCCAGACTAATAAGGATAGGCAGGTAAGTGAATTACTACTGAACAACAAATGCTTATACATCCTCTGTTGTTAAGTTGGTTTATGGCTCATCATAAAGAGGCTAGTGATAAACAAGAAAGGGGTGAAGATACAAAGATTAGTAAATGATGTAGGTTTTAAGAATGAAAAATAGATGAAATATAGAGAACTGGAAAAAGATAATAGATAAACTATGGGAGATCCAGGCATGGTGTTGTTTGGGCTAAGCAACCAAAAGGGGTGATACACAAAATACAGAGATGTAGGAGCATCACTTTCTTGAGGAATGGTATTATTTGGGCTTTCAGGTGGGGTGGGGGAACGCAGAGACAAGCCACAGAATTTGTTAATGAAGTTGTCAAATATTTTATATTGAAAACCTATATAAAGAACAATGGGAAAGTCAAACTTAGAGGAAGCTCGCATCTATTCAGCAGTTCAATTACCAGAAAACATTACATCATGAAATACGTCAGGTATTTAAGGATTTTGATGTTGTTTGTCTTTACAGATAACTTTTGATGAAAAAATTGTGACTGCTCCCTACAGTTCGAATGGAATTAACATACGATCAGAGAATGCAAGAATATTTATTACTATTCCCGACATCCTTGTAAACATAATGTCCTCTGGAGATACCTTTCAAATTAGATTATCACAAAAATACTTTCTGAATAATACTCAAGGACAGTGTGGTAGGTCTGATTTGCATAAATGGCAAATTAAATGAGATTTGCGTTTGTGAAAATATTTATTTTGCGGGGTTGTTGATAGCATGCAGTTGCTCTCAGACTGACAAAAGCACATCTTCTTCCCCAAAGGCTCTTGCTTGGACAATGCAGTTGATGAATGCAAGAGAAGGAATGGGGAAATAATGCCCACAGATTGCTGCCACATTACTGCAAATGACTGGAAGGTTTCTGATCCAAATAAGCCATATTGTGAATCTGCTCCTATGAATCTACCATGTACCAGTCCTCCACCTCCCCCTCCACCCTGCAAACCAGAATCAACAATTTGCAACCAACTTTTAGAAAAGTACGTGAACTACTTCCTAGTTTTTTTTATTCAACGGAAATAAGGAAAGTACGATGTCTAGATGAATTTAAAGGTTAATATACAGATGAATTTAATGCTGTTGTAGCAACTACCGTATGTCTTATAACTTATGAATGGATGCATTAAAGCAGAAAACTACTTCCAACCAATGCTAAAAAATGTTTTGCAATTGTGTGGCTTGATATTTTACTTATCACAAAGGGACAATTGGTGGAGTGCTAAATTTCAATACTCAATCATTTACAGAGCACTTGATACTTCAATTTAAACCAACATTGCAAACAATCTGGGGGCAAATTTTAGTTTTACATTAAATTCTCTTCTGCTGCTTCTTATAAATCTTGTGGAGCTCAGCTAAACCGCACCAGGATTTTGGACTGTACACCATAGCAAAATGTCAGCACGTATCAGCTGTTAAGTAACATCTGGCAATAGGGCCTCTACTGAAGCATTTCTATTTTTTTTCCAATTCACTTGCTTAGTTGTTTCCCATGTTTATTAAATGTATCCTCTTTTAAATTACACCTGAGGGCCCTAGTCATCAAGATGACTGAACTCCAGATCTTTTCAAGTTGGCCTATTTTGGTCAAAGGTTCCTTTATTTTAATATCTTGTACACATTAATAAACAGTTGATAAATAATTTTAGATCAGCATAAATATGAAAATGTGAACCTCTTCATCAATAACATTGTTTTTAAACAAGGGTTAGATAATTCATTTGGTAATCGCAGTAACACCAAGTTTCTCAATCTTATTTTTACAAATTGGTAATAATGACTAGTTCATAAAAATGTTTTTAACCAATAAGTGATTTTATTTAAAGGGACAGAATATATTTATTCAAGTCATATTATCCTTTTTTTTATCATCAGCAATGATTTGAAAATGCCTGTTCTTTTGAACAATATTTGCTCTGTCAAAAGTTCAGCTGATAAGGATAGTATTTAACCAAATCACATACCCATAAGGATGCGATTTGCTCTCTGTATTAATACAGTTGACCTTGAGAGATATGGTGTTGTGCAGCACAAAAATGGGTTCTTCAGCCCACCATAACCAAGTCATCCGTTGTACCCATCTGCACTAATCCCATTTACCCATATTAGGTCTGTAGCTTTCTATGCCTGGGGAATTCAAGTATTTGATTAGATGCTTCTCATATGTCGTGAGAGCCTCCACTGCTGTCATCTCTTCTGGCAGCACACTCCAACCACCCTGTGCAAAAGAAATTACCCCTCAGATCCCTTTAAACCGCTTACCTCTCACCTTAAAACTATGCCCTCTTAATTTTGATACCACTACCATGGCTACAAGATTTTTACTATCTATCCCCCTCATAATTTACATACATCTATCAGATCACCCCTCAGCCTTCTTCACTCCATGAAAAACAAACCCAGCCTATACAGTCTCTCAATGTAATTCACAAATCAGGCAACATCCTGGTAAACGTCCTCTGTGCCCTCTCCAGCACAATCACATCCTTCCTATAGTGTGATGACCAGAACTGCATAATACTCCATGTGTGCCTAGCTAATGTTTTGTATAGTTGTAACATGACATCCCAGCTCATCTCTGCCACATCCAATGAAGGCACGCAACCCCTGTCTTCTTCAACACCTCATTCAGCTGTGCTGCCACTTTCAGGGATCTATGGACTTGTACTCCAAGTTCCGTCTGTTCATAAACACTCCCTAGAACCCTACTGTTCACTACATACATCCTGTCCTTTCCTTCTGATGGGCTGTTCGTAGGGTTCCATTATTTATCCACTGATTCCTTATACTAGAGAGCCAAGTCCAACTGGAGATCTTGTCAACTATTAAATCAGGAGTGACTCCTACAATATACCATACAAGTGCAAGATAGAATTGCATTTTGCTGACATGTGCCTACTTGAGTCTGGTTGTTTTTGAACCAGCCCAGCAGTTGCACTTGCTGCCCACACAATACCCATGGCCAGACTTCTTACAAACATTTTACCCTCATTCTCTAACATGCTTGTTTGAGTCTTCCTCTGCCTTACTAAATATTCAAAGATTCTGCTTCATTGCCCTTTGAGGAAGAGAGTTCCAACAACTCAGAGCAATCTGGAGAGAACTGGCTAAAACAATCTAGAGAGCAGTCTGGCTTAACTGGGTAACCCTTTCTTTTTAAACAGTGGCACATAACTCAGAATTCTCCGAAAAGAGGAAAAACCCTGTGAAGACCCATCAGGATTTTATATCTTTCAATCGCTCACTCTTCTAAATGCCAGTGGATACAAGCCTAACCTGTCCAATCTTCCCTCATAATGGTTTTTAGAGTGGCAACTAAGCTTAGGTAGTAAATTATACTGTGAAGCTCAACAGCCTTTGAACCACTGCTAAATGTCCCCGGTGAATGGAGATAGTTAAAAAATTCAGAAGTTCTTAAATAGCAAAAAACAAAACTATTAAAATAATTTACTCAAAACACATTCAAGTGATAGAAATTAAAACTCTAAGATTAATTAAAAAGAGGAAAATTCCACTCACCTGCACTTAACTCTCCAGTCAAGATGGGCGACGTGATCCAAATGAATGAGGTCGAGCTGCGTTTCCTGCTGAGGAACTGGGTGCCAGGTGCGCCTGTCCCTCCAGCTCGCAACACCTGCGGCGGAGCAGGGAGGCAAGTGCGGAGGGAGCCGACCCCCGTCCGTTCAGCGCGCAGGTGCAGAGGCTGGGAAGGGCGCTGCGGTTCGCTCTGGGGGAGGCTGCCCGGTGCAGCAGCGGAGCGGGGTCCGGGAGTCTCCGCTGGTCCAGCCGGCGGCATCGCTCAAGCGGGTGACAAACAGATGACGAGCACCCGATGGCGCCTTCCTGGATGTGCCGGGTGAAGAACTGGAAAAGATAAATTATGTCTGGGGTCTTGTTCAGAGCTGAGCACTCCATACATTTAAATAGCGTTATAGACTTAACGGTGTTTAAATCTCATCCCCAATCATTAGGCAAGAGGCTATTGTCTCCTTTATTATAGAAGGTGGTATATTTAATGCTGCGAAGCTCATCCAGCTGGGAGCAAGACAATGGCTAGCAACATCCATGTTATGCTTACCAATGAACAAAAAGAAATTTAGCCTGTTAGGTTAAGCATTTTACATTAACTATTATTATAAAGAACAATTACCCTTATACTGTCTCTTTTTCTATTTACATCGTAGGCCATTTGAAAAATGCAGAAATCTTATTCCCCAGGAAGTTTACCGGTATTACAACTCTTGTCTCTTTGACCTGTGCAAGACAAATTCCACACAAATGGTCTGTTCCAATTTACAAGCTTGTGCCCTGGCTTGTAATAACATAGGCATATGTGTGGACTGGAGAACATTAACGAATGGCTACTGCAGTAAGTCTGAAATAATTGTAGTCTATCATCCAGATGTGATTGATTATATTTATCAAGAAAGAATCAAAAGTATGGGGTTTTTATCCAGAGGGAGTTAATAATTTTATATGGGGGATATGTTCATGTAATGATATCAAAATTAAGCTTAAGAAGTATGGACTCCCAGTGTTGTTTAAACTGTAGAATATTGAACAATTCTAATGTTCACAGCATTTACAATGCAAATGAAACTGATCTCATTTTGGATGGGTATTTTTGTAAATTTGCCATCCTCTAGGAATTACTGTATGGTGGTGGCTGGCAGATGAACACTTAAAATTTGTATTTAAAGGGTTTATTATTCCTGACATTTCTTAAAGTTTGAGTGTCAAATACAGCGGATTGCATCCTCCTGCATTGCCAATAGGTGCATGGAGCTGTGAGGCAGCAGTACTAACTGCACCAACTGCTGCATCACCATTTCATAACTGGCACTCATTTCTTTATTGCTTGTTGATATTTATCAGAGTACTTTAATGCAAAACATGTCACATCTTTATATGTTTCTCCAGATTATAGCTGCCCCGAATGGTTAATTTATAAGCCTTGTGCAAGTCAGGACAATAATCACTTTGACAATAAGTAAGTATTAACCATTGTCAGGGATCCATTGATGGAACTGTCTGATGAAGCCAGAATCAAAACTTATTGGCAGTCAAGCATTATAAAAACTTAAGTTTATTTCATTTATGGAAAAATGTCTTCTAAACTGTGTTGAACAAAGGTACGCATAACCACACCTTTCTTGTTTAACTTTTTTGTTTCATTTTCAATCATAGTTGAATGCTTTTGAGAGCATCTAAATTTCAGCAGGCTCAACTGACAGAAAAGTCAAGGGGGGTGAGGTTTGTGTGGGGTGTGGTGGTGGGGGGGGGCGGGCGCACCTTGCCGTATGCCAAAGGTTTCCAGCAGTTTTGTTGGGGGCTTGTTCTCACCCATCCATATGTTGCAGAGCAAGATAATCACCCGCTCAAACAGTTTTTGGGTCAGATAGAAACATATTTGTTTGATAACTCCATCACCTCAACTAAGGTGAAAGACTTCCACTGCTTGGCCAACCCAAGATAAGAAGCTGTATGATCACTCACTTCTGACAACAGCTTGCCCAAATGATCATCTTGTGCTTGCAGACACCCAGTCAGGTAATCTCATGCCTAAGGTGTCCTTTAGTCCATTTGACACCTTGATTACCATGGTGATGGTACTAGAATCAGATCTGTTACCTCCATTTGCCACATTCTTCTTTTATTCATGTTGCTGTGCAAGGTCAGGACATGCTACAGTTTTGACTCACCCTATGCTTTAATATGCAAGTGAACCCCACAGTCTAGTTCCCTGTGTCCATTGTCATGTACCACATCATATAACCCAACAATGTTATCCAAAACCCTGGGTCTATGCATGACATCACTGATCAGGACAGGACACTCAGTCAGCATCTTGGGTTGAACTAAGAAAGGCAAGACAGTGGAGTGTAATGTGGTGAGTGCAGCAGTGGGTCCCACTGAGCAATTTCCAGGCCATATATTCCTACAGTAGGGAAGGAAAGATCTCACTTTACCTTCCCAGTGATCCACATCGGCACTTCAATGAGCCAACATCACCAAGTTTCTCACCAATACTTTCATGGTGAAGTGCATTCTCCTTGATCTAACTCGCTAGTATAACGCTGCCCCCACCATTACATTTGCTGGTTTAATCAGTGTGCTGTTTTCATTTCTTTTAAATAAACCTGTTTTTCAGCATGCAGAGCCGTAGCCAAAAATCACCCCCCCTGTCAGAAGGCTGCTTTTGTCCAAGAGGAATGATTCTTTCTGAAAACAGGACTAAATGCATTAACTCAAGTGAGTTGCTTTTTTTTAAGTTAAATATAGCACAAGCTACTTGATCAATAGTAAACCTTAAATAAATGCATATTTAATTAATAATTAAATCAATTTGTTGTTTGTGGAAATATAATGCAGGCAGTAAAATTGTACTCAATTCTACAGGTTGCACAGACAGCTTGGGAAATATAAAATATGTAAGTGTTCTTTTCCTTCAAACCTCTTCATAACTAAAGGTTCTCATTTATTCTATTGTGCTGCATTTACGAGTAGAAGTTACTTTGCATCCAAAAGGCCTGAAGCGTAAAGACCAATCAAATGTTATAATTTTCATTAAATCTGCTCTCTATCATGACAGGCCAAAATTCTCCATACTACCTTAACCTACCTTGCCTCTTACAATTGCAAAAAAGACTCTGGGTGATAAGGGAATATTCAGGTAAATAAACCAAACCCAAAAGATATAACAAACCTCATTTCAAGATAAAAACCAGTGTAAACAACTGGCTTGGACTGTTTATAATTATAAATGATAATTTCAAGATCG
>JARFYF010000051.1:29350566-29361779 GCA_030265395.1 Rhina ancylostomus | reverse complement strand
CCTTCAGACTGACTCCCACTGGTTGTTTCAACAACAATGTCATGACGTTCTTTATCTTCTGTTGACGTAAGCACACCACACACACACTCTGTCTGTCTGTCTGTCTGTCTGTCTGTCTGTCTGTCTGTCTGTCTGTCTGTCTATAAAGAGACACTCACTAATAGTCCTAGTCCGTAACACTATAGTAGATGTATTTCATGTTCCAAACTGCCATCTTTAGGATTTGTGATTGAAATATTGTATTTGTATTTTGTAGATGCAGTGAAGGTTTCTCCGGAAACCCAACTTTAAATGAACCTTGTCAGCCCTGTCAGTGCCCTAATATTCCAAACAGTGGACAATACTTTGCCCATTCTTGTTATGAAGACCCTCAGACTGAACGACGGATTTGTAACTGCCTTGAGGGCTATACAGGTGCGTAGATGCAGGTTTTAAAAGCCAGCTTCCAGGTGACATAAGATGCATTTTCGTCTCTTGAATATGCTGACCCATTCTGTGGTTCCACATCTTATCGTTCACTAATGCCCAGGTGTTATTAGGTAGCAGGTAGGTAGCTTTTTGGTCGGAGTAAAACTGAACCTCATATTTACAGGTGCAGTTTTCAGTGTTGACTAAGAAATGGTATCCTGGCTGATATTGATCTTCCCACCTTGAGGCACTGAAGCCAATTGTGGCACTCCTACAAAAACCCAGTGTGAGATCTGCGAATTGAGACTGGGGCTTCTGGGCTAAATGGATGAGCACATGTTGGCTGGGTAGTTTCTCCATAATCGTTACCTTACAGTACTTCAATATTGTTTCCACTGTCAGATTCACATGGTACATTGCTTTGAGCTCTGCCAGTTTCCAACTCCTTTATTAAAAAATGACTTCTTGAATCCACATTATTTCTGCCTGGTGAGTGAATGTATTGTTAGTTAAAAATAAAACTTCATTGGCACAAAAAGTAAAGTTGAGCTCCATATCTCCTAGCCTAACAGAAATTTACACTTGGTGTGAGTATCTGTGGTTTCATTCATGATATAGCTTTGCATAAATTATAGAGTTGCTGCAATTATGTTGGCAAAGTAAGCTGTACTATGGACTGGAAATGTGATTGTATAGTGCAGTTTATTTCAGCATTTAGTAATAGAAACTTGACTTTCCCTGGAAGAAAATGTAATAATAACCATTTCTGGTCACTTTTCATCACACTGGAAATTCAACTATGCACTTTCTGTCACAACATACATTTGCACACCCAATGCAGGTGGCACTAAGTGCTGCCATTCCCTGTGTTACGTTACTTTTGGACATGTGAAATTAGTTCAAGTTGTCCCATGACAGTTCATTATTATTCACTCCTGGAACAGAGAGGGACTGGGACCTCATTATGGTAATCCCAATACTTCCCTTTTCACCTTTAGGTCTCCTTCATATACTGACGTCCTACATATCTCCTCCACCAATCATCCTGACACCCGCCTCCCAAGTCTGCAACTGCTGACTCCCCATCCCACCTGACCATCAAAATTCCCGATCAAGGTGCCAGTCTCCACAATGACCCTTCCCTCTCCCCAAAACACTGATCTCTAGCTAGCCAAGCGCCACTACTAACAGTCCCTCCCACCACTCATGCCAGACCTGAGTCAATGTTAACACTGGCAACCATTTCCCAGACCCTGATTAGGCCTCCATGGTCTGACCCCATCACCCACCAGCCCCTTCTCCCACTCCCCCGGTCCTTTCTTTCCCTTTGATCTCCTGATGTGAGGTTGAAGCCTGGGTGCTGCATTTTCCCTTGTGAAAACAGTGAATCTGTAGCAGGCATCAGACACAACTGCGGTTTGCTGCAGTTTCCCCACAAAAGCCACAATGGTTGTCATGCCATCCATTAAGTACACGGCCTTCTATAGCACTCATCAGTCTCATGTCCTCTGCCCTGGGGCACCAACTTCGAAGTCTGCTCCATGAGTTTTCTTTGATTGTCATACTCAAGGAATTCATGATCTCAGTTTAAAATAGATGTTTTGTTTTAAATGATTCTCAAATCAACCCTGAGCATTATATTTGACTCCCCATATTCAAATGTTGCAATGAAGTTGGGTTCAGACCTTTTTGTATTTTCGTTCAGGAATCCACTGTGAGAAATGTTCCCCTGGCTTCTATGGCACTCTGGTCGGGATTGGAGATCGCTGTCTGCCTTGTAACTGCAATGATAACATAGATGGAAGAGATCCAGAGGCTTGTGATCAACAGACAGGAGAGTGTTTGAAATGCCTGTATAATACCTATGGAACCAACTGCCAGTTTTGCAAGCCAGGATATTATGGGTCAGCAGTGAACAAGGATTGCAGAGGTAGGATTTTGAGCATATTAATCACTTTAGCTAGGTTGTCCCTGTTACAGTCCAACACCTTCTAAAGCAAACTTCAGGGTAAAATTTCATTAGTATCGTAGCAACCTATCCATTGAAGAGTAAATTTAACAAGTTGCTGTGTGACCAACAACAAACAATCACTGCAAGCTTGCTTGGTGAATGTATAAGTTCTAACATGCAGAAGTGTATCACTTCCAGGCTAGGAGCAGGTCTGAAGTTAGCACTTTCAATATTAATGTGTTAAAGTACCTAGTCATAAAGTTTTTAACCTGTCACAGGTATTTCCCAAATTACTTGTTCAGTCCTTGTACCTTTATCCAACTACTAGGCCTTTTGCAATATTCTCCTGGTAAAGCATCATGGGAGGGTTCATAGCACATGCAAATCTGAGATTTTCACTTTCACTGTAATAAACTATGTGGGTGTCAAAAGCAGAGTAATGTGGATATTGGAAATCTGAAATAGACAATGCCAGTCATATTCTGTAGGTCATGTGGATAAGGAAACAGCATTAATGTCTTTGTTCAATAGTCTTCAATCAAAACTCTTGCCAATTACAACATTTGAAGTTTAATTGCCTATTTGTGTATCTTGTAGCATGAACCAACTGGACTAGGATCAGATGTTAAGCTTAGTTTGTTCAATATTGTCCTGCTGAATGCTGACATATTTAATGAAGAAGCATAATTATTTATCTTTCAGCTCATTATTTAATTTTTTATATTGTATGCTTGCAGGAAGGGATAGACACAATCACTGAATTTTCTCATTTTCATTTACCACATACAGTAAATAAGATTCACATTTTGTATGTATTATTGACAGTAGTTGTTAAGTCTACAAACATCTATTTACACATTTAATGAAAATCAAAAACTACAAATGCTGGAAATTGGGGAATCATTCCCTGGTCAAATCTCTTGCTTCATCAACTCCCCCTTTTACATCACTTTACCGCGCATCTGCAGGAGATGCAACACTTGTCTTTTCATTTCTTCCCATCCTAACATCTAGCGATCTGAACAGTCCTTCCAGGCAAGGCAATGATTCACTTGCACTTCTTCCAATCCAGTGTACTGCATTCAGTTTTCACAATGTAGTCTCTACATTGGAGAAACTGAGCATAGACTATGTGATGGCTTTGCAGTGTACCTGTGTCCAGTCCAACAGGATGACCATGTTTTCTGCCACTTTAATTTTCCATCCCATTCTGTGGCCACCTGTGCCAGTTATAATAGCATCTTATTTTCTATCTGAGCATGTTGCAGCCTTCTGGACTCAATATCAAATTATACATCTTCCGGTAACTTGCTTTCTCTACCTGAATGAGAATTAGCTGGTCCATCTGTGATACCAGTTCATTTTTCCCTCTCTCCATTAGCACAGCATGTCCTACAGTTCTGTATGTTGCAACTTTTATGTTCCGTTGTCTGTGCTCTCACTCTAACTGCCCTCATTTCAAGGCTTTTATGCTTCTTTATTCAGGTTCTCTCTCTCTAACTGCCCACATTAACTAAAAGACCAGAAGATCTTGGCTACAGCTTATCCCCGTGGTAAACCTGACCTCCCTTTGTCCTATCCATCTCTTCTACACCCTCTCTGCAACTTAAAACCAACTTGTTTTCTCTTTTTCCCAGTTCTGACAAAAGCTCTTAGATCTAAAGATTATCTCTGTTTCTCTTTCCACATTTGCTGCCTGACCTGGTGAATGTTTCCAGCATTTTATGTTTTTATCTCTGCTCACAGAACTGAAGAGAAAGCTGTTTCATGTCAAATTTATCACAAAGTTCATTGTGCATTTCCAACACCAGTGTGATGCCTGGGAATCAGCAAAGGTCATTTAAGAACTAAAGTATCCTTCCAGTGGCTCTTTGGGCAGTGATACTGATCAGTCTGAAATAATATTCAGTTCACTGCATAATGGCACTGAAAAAAGACTAAAGTAATTCAGGACGTGAAGTCTACTACATGAAACATATAAAGACATTGTTGATGTTTTCTTTCTGTACAAATGCAAGTTGTTGCTTATCATTATTATTTCAGCATGTTGTTTAAACTGTCTTTCAGAGTGCCCTTGCAATGGCATTGGAGTCGATAGAAGGCACTGTCTTCCCGATGGTTTATGTATGTGTGATCAAGTGACTGGTCACTGCCCGTGCTTACCCCATGTGGTAGGGAGCAATTGCGAGAAATGTGCTCCAGACTTCTGGAACCTGCCCAGTGGAAGAGGGTGTGAACCGTGCTATTGTGACCCACAGAATTCTGCCAGCACTCAGTGTGATGAGGCAAGATGGAAAGTAGCAAACTTAATCAAAGATAGAACTTTAATCAATATTATAGAATTTTGAACATTAATTCATCACAGACATAGGATTTAATGAAGGAAGTAGATTGGGCATGAGTCACCTTTGCCATTTATACAGTATGTGCTGAAGTAATTTATCCAGTTCAGTAGCACATCAGCTGGAATACTCACTTGTACATTCCATTCTAAAATAGTTTTTATTGCACATTTTCAGTTTACTGGACAATGCCATTGCACGGATGGATATGGGGGAAAGACGTGTTCTGAATGTCAGGATAATTATTATGGCAATCCAAAGGTGCAGTGTAACCGTGAGTATCACAGTACTTATTCACAAGAAGTTCTAACTGCTCAGCAATGCAGGACATTTTTGAAACAAGCATGAATACATGAAAGGAAATGTTGAAATCATTTTGAAACCAGTAACAAACAGTGAGCTTTCAGGATGTATTTCTGCAAAGCTATGTCACAGCAAGTGGAGGCTTTCACAAGTTTGAAACATAAGGATCAGAGTAACTCACACTTAAGAGTGACTGCCAGTGTCACTGAGTGAGCGACACATATTGAGTAAATGCCACATATTCCACAGTTGCACAAAAGAGAGGGTTGAAAATACAAGTTATTAGAGTCACAGAGCTATACGGCACAGAAACAGGCCTTTTAGCTCAACTCATCCATGCCATCCAAGGTGTCTACCCAAGCAACTCACCCTATTTATGCTCCTCATGATTTGAGGAACATACACCACAGGAACAGGACTTGCTGTGATATGTTATTATGATTAATTTTAACATTCTAATATTTTTATCTGTTCACTTGGGCACTTTCTTAAAAATAGTGATGATTGATAATAGCAGACAAGCTGGCTGTTGTTGAGGTCCATAAGTACAAGTTAGAAGGTGCGTGATTACCAAAGCAGCATGGAATGTGGATTTCCCAGGGATGATCAAAAATGAGCTGATTCAAATACAAAGCCTTCTCAATGCATAACCCTTAAGTTTACAGCATCTGAATCCCACAGATCCCAATGAAAATCACCCAGCACAGTTGCACTGTCCTCTGGATATTTACACAGAAGGAGTACATGGTTAGGTGTCAAAAGCATGAAATGAAGCTTGAGCACTACACAAAGTGACAAACATTTACATGCCATGTCAGAGATCATTTCATTTGAACAAAGTGCTGACCACCTATCTGTGATTAGTGAAAATACAAAAAAGATCAGCAAGCACTTGACATGAATTGTTTTGGGCATGATATTTTGCAGATGATATTCACCCCAACAGCTTGGCTTCAAAGTAGCATTCCTCTAGAGTTGTGACTCAGGCCAGTATCAGTAGATGAACATGGTCACTGCATATCATATTTGTGTTGAAAGAAGCTACTTTTTTGTAAATGGATGTCTGTCTTCAGAAATCTCAATGATATACTATGCCATTGCTTAGTAGGCTACAATATAGAGGGATTAGTAGAGATGGGTACTTGGCATGACCAAGGTAGGCTCTCTGAGAAGATACAGCAAAGTAATGAATGCCAGCCCATTTGTTCCTGATTTGGTTTTGTAATCCATTCAGTGCCCTCCTTACTTATTCCATGTGGTGGCACTCATGGGTTTGTTCCTTTCATTTATGGCATTCAAATACAATTTTTTCTACTTTTTAAAAAATATCAGTGTTGTATCCTGATGAATATGTCAGGTGAAGTCGTGGCTGAATGATATTAGAAATGAAAAATTGTGCAATGTTCCTCAAAAAATACAGTTGGTCATTCTGATTAAGTATATTGTGGCCATTAAGAAGTGAAGTAATCTCATGTTTGTTTCCAATTTTAATTGTCCAAGCTAAATGACATCACTGTGTTTCACCCAAATGGAATGATGGATTTTGAGTGTCATGGTAAATATACAATGCAGTACAATCACACAGAAGCTTCTCACACACCAATTGTTTCAATATTCCCTGGCAGCATGTAACTGCAATTTTGGAGGAACAAAAAGGCCGGCATGTGACAAGACAACAGGGGTCTGTAACTGTCGTGAAGGGGTAACAGGAAAACATTGCAACAAATGTGCCTGGGGTTACTGCAAAGAGTTTCCAAAATGCACACAGTGTCACCCTTGCTTTAAACTGCTGGATGAAGAGATTTGTGCACTCATCCCAGTAATTGAAGGACTGTCAAACAAAACCGCATCGCGCAGCGACAAGCTGGGGCCTTCCTTTGATGAACGGTTTGAAGAACTTGAAAAGAAAATTGCTGAGGTTGCCAAAATTCTGAATGGCTCGGCTGCTTCCCCTGAGGCATTTGAAAAGACCAAGGATTATTTTGAAAAGATCAGGTAACTCCCCTCCATTTCAATGTTCATTGCAGGTTTTATTCGATTATTCCCCAAAATTTAACTAGAAGTAAGAAGTATTATGATTTATTTTTGTGAATGATGAAGAACAGATAAACTGGTTTGTCTTTGGACAGCAACAATACAGTCACCATTTTGGTTAGGATCTCTCACCAACATTATACACAATGTACTTTAATCCATTCAGATTAGAGATGATGACAATTGTTTCTTTCCATAAGTAAACCATTTGAAATATGAACCAAAAATTTTTTTGTATGTTAAAACATCTCTTGGTCAATGTGGCTTGTTTTACATTCAATTCCTCTTGTTTTATTTTAGAATTGATTTATTTTTGTCAATACCATATTCCAGAAATTCAAGATGTTTCTGGTACCTCAGTCTGTATAGTGAAAGATCAACAAATTAGGCTGAGACCCAGACATAGGATCTTGTACAGTGGTTGGCACCACCAACCCTGGTTGGGGCAGTCAGTGCTCAGGATCTTGCCAACATTTAACATAGCCTGGAGCACTGACTATTCCAAACAGGGCTGATGATGCCACCATCATACAAGAAGCCATTAACTTCCCCACCTTGAGCTTGGGTGAACATCACTGGTTAGTGAGTGCAGCAACAGCAGCCGAATTGATGGAAGAAAGGGTCCCACATTTATATGCCTACTTGATCTAAATAAATCGCTATATGTCCCACTTAGAATCACAAACTTACAGGGTCAGCATCAACAATATTCAGCAGAGTGAAGACAACATTCACAAGACACAATGAAAGGCCCATGGGTCCTTTGAGGACTTCGTTGTCACAGAGGACGGTGGAAGCCAAGTCATTGGGTGCATTTAAAGCAGAGATTGATAGGGTTTTGATTGGTAAGGGGGTTAAGGGTTACAGGGAGAGGGCAGGAGAATAGGTTTGAGAAAAAAAAATCACCCATGATTGAATGGCAGAGCAGACTTGATGGGCCAAATGGCCTAATTCTGCTTTTATATCTTATGGTCTTATGTTTAGGCCCATTGTATCTTTCTAAAGAGAGAACTTTTCATCAAGTACAGATACCTCAATGAAAAAATATGCTTGTAAAACTATTAACTGTAAATGTACAGTGTGCAAAACTGTAGAATCTCTATCCTAGTATTCACCAAGAAGAAGGGCATGGAGGATTGCAATATATGCTAATATTCTAGGGCATCTTGATATCAAGGAGGAGAAGGGTTGGGGCTCTTGAAGAACTTTAAGGTGGATAAGTCCTCAGGTTGTTGAGAGAGACAAAAGGGAAGATTGCTGGGGCCTTGACAGAGATCTTTGTATTCTTTTCAGTCATAGGTGGGATCCCAAAGGACTAGAGAACAGGCAATGTTGTTCCTTTGTTTAAGAAGGGCAATAGAGATAAAACAGGAAATTATAAGCCAGTGAGTCTTACATCAGTGATAGAAAAATTATTGGAGAAGATTCTTATGATCTACTCACATCTGGAAAAGCATTGACTTATTAGGGACAATCAGCATGGCTGTGTGAGCGTAAGGTCATGTCTTATGAACTTGATTGGGTTTTTAGAGGAGGTGATGAAGCTGATTGATGAGGACAGGACAGTGAATGTTTTATACGTGGACTTTAGTAAAGCTTTCAACAAGGTGCCTCATGGTAGGTTCATCCAGAGATTAAAGCACATGGCATTCATGGAGACTTGGTAAGTTGGATTCAAAATTGGCCTGGCCAAGAAGCCAGAGGGTGGTGTTGGATGGGTATTATTCTGACTGGAGGTCTGTGACCAATTGTGTTCCACAAGGGTCAGTGCTGGGACCTCTGATGTTTGTGAGATACATATAAAAGATTCAAATGAAAATGTAGATGGGCTGATTCATAAGTTTGCAGGCAACACAAAAATTGGCGGAGCTTTAGACAGTGAGGAAGGTTGTCAAAGGATTCAGCAGGATATAGACAAGTTGGAAATGTGAGCAGAGGAATGGTAGCTTAATCCGCACAAGTGAGTTTTTGCACTTTGGGAGGTCAAATACAAGCAGAAAGTGTATTTATAAGAGGAATCTTAGAAGCACTGATATACAGAGGGACCTTGGACTGCAAGTTGATAGCTGCCTGAAAGTGGCAGCACAAGTAGATCGGGTAGTAAGGAAGGCGTATGACATACTTGCCTTCATTGGCCAGGATGTTGAGTATAAAAGTCAGGAAGTCATGTTGCAGCTGTATAAAACTTTGGTCTGGCTGGATTTGAAATATTGTGTGCAGATCTGGTCACCATATTACAGGAAGGCTCTGGAGATGGTGAAGAAGAGGTTTACAAGGCAAGTTTTTTTTGCACAAAGAATAATAGGTGCCTGAAGCATGCTGCCAGGGGTAGTGGTGGAAGTAGGCATTTAATAGGCATTTAGACAGGCATATGAACAGGCAGGGAATTAAGGGATATGGATGGTGTGCAGGCAGATAGGATTAGCTTGGATTGGCTGAAGGTCTTATTCCTGTGCTGTACAGTTCTATGTTCTGTGTTTATGTAATGATTTAGTTACACTCTTTCAGGCGAACATCTGAGAATGAGCCATGGAAAGAAAACTATTTATTTTAAATGCTATCTGTTCCACAACTAGAAAACAGATTTCTGTGCATTTTTCTCAAACTATTCCAAGCATCAATGAGTTAATTTGAATGCAGAGTTACATTATATCTGTTTCTCTCTCCACAGTGTCGCCTGACCTGAAGAATAATTGCAGCATTTACTGGTTTTATTTCAGATTTCAGCAACAGCAGTACTTTTCTTTTGAAACATAAAGAATCGTGGCAAATTTTAAAACTCAGTTTTAAAATGCAGGAGTTTTAATTAGAACTGGAAAATGTTAGGTTACAGTTAATGAAGAACAAACTGATTACATCTGCTTACTGGAGTTATTTTCACACTACATCTGATCAATTTATTTGCATACCAACTGTTTGACAGACCATATGATAGATTCTCTATCAGTGGAACACGAATACCATATATGAACACCTGCTAAGAACCAGCTGTAAACATCTGTGAACCAAAATGTAACAGTCAATCACAGCACTTAATTCTGCATCATAATGACTGTGTAATGATTGCATAAACTGGAGGCTAGTTTACACAATGGAATCATCCTCAAAATGGATCTGCCCCTGACAAATCCATCTCAGTTTGGGCACTCTCTGCTCAAAAATTAATCCTCTTTCACTGAAACATTGGCCAGATTTTACTGGTAATGTTTCGTGTAGAACTTCTGGTATTTCTCAGTATAAATGCCATTAAGTTTCACAACTCCCACACAAACACTAAGACCCAAGCTTACTGGCAGAGCTTCACTGGCCATTTCACAGCTCTACTCCAAACTCTAACTCCAAATATAAACTGAAATTAATTTTCCATTGGCACTGAAGGGATTTTGCCAATTGCAAAGTGCGCAGAAACACCCAAATGAAGAAGAGCCCTTCAAAACCACAGGTAATGACTTCCTTGAGCCTTTTGCAGACAGCCCTTCTGACAGGTGTTGGGGGCACATGGAATGGAAGGGTAGAAAACAGTTGAAAATCTCCTGACTGTCCAATGCACATTAAAACATTTTTGATCATAACCACTCCTATTTCTAAATCTTTGGAGGAGTAAATAAGGGAAGGGTGTGGTGATTTGGTGGCTGGGGGCTGTCTTAACAGGGGTATAAAGGAATCGCTAGCAGGTGTTCTGGATGTAACCCTGAAGAAGAACACAGAATGGAAAAATACCAACTACATAAGAGAACCACAAACTGATGATTTAACTGTCCACACAGAACTCATATAGTTTGGATTAAACATATTCATAACTTCAATATTGTGCAGGAAAAACAAAATGCAGATTGATCCAAACGTGAATATCTCCAAAGACACAAAGGAATTCAACAGAATCATCGATGATCTTAATAAGGAAGTCGACAAGCTTGTCAAGGATGTGAATCGTTTGAAAAAGAGGCCTGTTATAAAAAATGTGACTGGTATGTGGAAAAAACATTAACCCAACATACCTATGGTGCATATCTAAATCAAACAAGGGCTGAATCAGTTGACTGGAATGATGATTGTCTAAATACTTGTTAAAACACAAGTCATTGAAGTAATCCTATGCTTCATAGTTGGGCATTTAAACATCCTTGAAATGAGATTATCTCTCTTCAGCTCTTTGACATTAGGGAGCAAAACCA
>JARFYF010000051.1:29271539-29292518 GCA_030265395.1 Rhina ancylostomus | reverse complement strand
ATAACCTCTGCCAACAGTGCATTCCACGCACTCACTCTGTGTATAAAAAAAAAACTTATCCCTGACATCCCCCTTATATCTTCCTCCAATCACCTTAAAATTATGTCCCCTTGTGTTAACCATTATCGCCCTGGGAAAAAGTCTCTGATTGTCCACTTGATCTATGCCTGTTATCATCTTGTACACCTCTGTCAAGTCACCTCTCATCCGCCTCCTCTCCAAAGAGAAAAGCCCTAGCTCACTCAACCTATCCTCATAAGACATGCTGTCCTGGTAAATCTCCTCTGCACCCTCTCTAAAGCTTCCACATCCTTCCTATAAAGAGGCAACCAGGACTTATCACAATACTCCAAGTGTGGTCTGACCAGAGTTCTATAGAGCTGTAACATCACCTCATGACTCCGACTAATGAAGGCCAACACTCCATACGCCTTCTTAACAACCCTATTGACCAGAGTGGCAATTGAGGGATCTATGGACGTGGACCCTAAGATCCCTTTGTTCCTCCACACTGCTAAGAGTCCCGCCATTAACCTTGTATTCTGCCTTCAAATTCAATCTCAAGTGTGTCACTTCACACTTATGCAGATTGAACTCCATCTGCCACTTCTCAGCCCAGCTCTATAACATACAGCAACCTTCTACACTATCCAGAACACGACCAACCTTTGTATCATCAGCAAACCTACTTAACCCACCCTTCCTCATCCTCATCCAAGTCATTTATAAAAATCACAGAGAGCAGGGGTCCCAGAACAGATCCCTGTGGAACACCACTGGTCACCGACCTTGGAGTCCACACCTGCCTCGGGGAAGTTGCGATTTTATTTCGTGCACCAGTTTCCCTCTATCTCCATGCTAAATCTCTTCAATTTATTTTTTGGCTGTGTCATTGTTTCTCTTATGTGTACAAGTTTGTACACCCAAAAAATAGATTTTGAAGTTTTCATTATTCGTTTAAATGGGTGCATAAATCTGATTTTTGTCAATTTGGCATTCTTGATGTACTGTTAAAAGTATCGTGTGATTTTTAACTCAATGCTATTAGTGAGATTTTGCAGCTTTAATAGTATCTTTTGCAATTATTTTTCTAATGCAGTTATTTAATTGGTTAAGCAGCTAAATATGTCAACATTTTTTGGGAATGTTGTAGCTGAAAAAATTGAAGCTAAGTGTTTTTGCTTGTTCTTGGTCCAGTGGAATCAACAATTAATATTAATAGGAAGTTTGCATTTGAAGAAAATCATGCAATTGTTTGGAGATACTGTAACACATTCTGATTTAATTGCATATTTTGTTTTGAAGATATGTTGAAGATCACAAACTTGAGGATAAGGTTTACTAAGCTCCATACCCTGGGTGATAATTTACTAGACTCGCGAGTGGAAATCAAAGAAAAATATTACTATGCTATCTATGACATGGTGGTTCGAGGCAACTGTTTCTGTTACGGACATGCCAGTGAATGTGCTCCTGTTCACGATTCTGATGATCAGGATGTGGAAGGGAAGGCAAGTGCAAAAGTGCTTTCAAACATTGATTTTCAACTTTTGTTTTGAAGGAATGTTCAATATTTTTCATTGTCATTGTTCCCTATTAAACATTGCAGCGAGAAAAAAACCTTCTGCAGTATTAGACTTAATCTGGGAACAAAATGTGTGGTCAGAAACTTTTTTTCTCTCTGGTCGTAAACTCTCTCTCAATGGAGTTTGCTTTGGAGCTTAATTGAACCCAGACAAAACTTCCCTGACCTGGCTCTGCCATTTCCTGTTTTAGGTCTTGAGACAAAACTTTGAGTTGAGTTCACAAATTCTCAGCAACTGTAGTAGATTTTCATTTTCCTGCTTCAGGGGTTAGATTGCAGACTGAAAATATTTGATTCTCAAGCAGATATTTTCTTAATTCCATTTTTAATTCTACTTTTTCTCTGTTCCTGAGTTACAGTCCAGTTGCAAGATAAGAAGACCAATTGAGTTTCTTCAGGCCCTTTGTTAATATTTCTGAACCAGCTGATAAGCAAGAATGGCTGAGGAAAGAACTCCTTGGTTCCCTCTTGGTGCCTCTTATTCCAGTTTCCCAGCTGTTTTGTGGCTGAGGTCAATAATTCACTTGTTCGACTGAAAGTGGGATTCTTGTACTCAATGTTCTGATGTCATGCTTTAATACTTGTGATTTTCATTAAATTATTTGAAAATCTGTTGACGATGGAGGTGAATCTGACCAGTATGACTTCTTGTTTGATAATATACTATATTATTAATATAATTACTATACTCGTTCTACTATAATACCAAGATTCCATAACATGTAATGCTTCAGTTTTAAGACCAAACTCTTGATGGAATTGGAGAAATGCTTATCAAAACTTGATACTGAACCATCAATTTAAGAAATTGAATTCGCCCTCCCTGCCTACCCTCGCAATTTTTGTTCGATAGGTGCATTTTTATTAGAAGTAGAAAATAAGTTTTATTCAAATTAAACTAAAACTGCTTCAATGTCAGGCAGCATATGTGGAAAGAGAAACAGAATTAACGTTGCAGGTTGGAGACCCTTTGTCAGAACTCCAGAAATTGGCTCGGGGAGAAAAATGTTGAAAGTACAACTTCACTTGTAAATTTTCTGCAGCTGATTAACTATACATATGTCCTAATATTTTCCTACTTGCCTCTTTGAGTTATTTGAGAAAATAACTTTGTACCAGGGAGAATTGAGTTTAATGGTATATTTGTGTGAGCAGGGATTAGTAGATTTTCATTTTCAAGGTAAATGAAGCAAGTAGTTTATGATTTATAATTCTTCATTTTGAGAGCTACTAGAAATTAAGTCTTTCGTCATTCAAGCTATTGTGCCTATTTCAAATGCATATTTCTTTGAATCCAATAATACTAAATGATGGTGAATGAACCTGTTGAAATCAAAGCCAATAGTAAACAGACCTGTTTCCTATGGTGCAGAAACATCACTGAAACAGTTCTTCAAGCAAGGAAATGATTTTTGAAGCGTTTGTTTTCCAGGTACATGGTCGATGTGTGTGCCGGCACAACACTAAAGGTTTAAACTGTGAGCTGTGTCAAGATTTCCACCAGGATGTACCTTGGAAACCCGCAGAAGGACGCAACAGCAATGCTTGCCAAAGTGAGTCTCAGATCAAAATTACACTCTTGAGAATGAATATCTTCATCTATCAGATTGATATCACCTGAATGCAAATACAATATCTTTAAAACGCAAAATAATCAGGATTCCCAATGGCTGGAAAGTTTATCCCTGGAGCACAGACAAAAATGGCCTCGTGTTCAATCTGTGCTCAGTTTATTGTTCTGAGCTGAGCTTATAGTAAGGATAATTGTGAATTGCCGCACCCATATGGAGGGAAAAAGCAAACATGCTTCCTGTTGTGGTTCAGGCTTCCTTGAGTCTAAGTGTTCACAGAAAATGTAGGTTCCATAGACAGCCACAACTCCTGGAGATCCAAACCACATCAATGCCATGAATGAGAAAAGTATGCTGCATGATTTGGATTTCTTTTCCACACAAAATGTACAGCTACCCATCCTTCAGTGGCAATTTAACAGAAGTCCTTGCACTACTGGATAACTTGATCATTTTCCTCGTAATCCAACAATCACATTTTTGTCACAGTTTTTAAAAAAGAAACAAAAGCAAATTAATAAATAATGCTCAAATTAGGCACTGCTTGAACTTTGTGAAATGTTCAAACTCACAACCTTTTGTGATGTTTTAACTGATACTTCAGTGAATAATTCTTTTGCATAAGCTGGTATACGGCCAAATAGTGAAACCATAGTAGCATCTTTAGTAGGTTTTAACCCAAAACAAAGCAATATTAGTAATAATAAGGAATTAATAAATTGCTTCAGAATCCAGCAGATCAGTCATTGTTATTATGTGATGGTTTTCTTTAAAATAAGAGATGATGTTGCAGTTCGTATCAAAATGAAGCACTATATTATTGTCTATAGTTCCTGCTGTAACCGTTGAGTAACCATTGGTGGAAATAGGTTTATAAGAACCCTAGTTCCTTGGCTTCCTTGCTGTCATGTTTCTTGTTAACATTCTTTGTTGTGACAAAGGTAAGTAATAAGTTCTTGGATGGAGTAAAGTAGTGCCTCCTGGGTTACTACCTTGTTTGGAAATTAAGAATGCTAATAAAAAGGCACTGTGGGTAACATTTTGTGGGGTGCAAGAATGTTTCTTTATTTTTACATCGGTAAAGTTTACAAATAAAATTAATGAAGATTCATTCAATCCTTTTCCATCCCTCGTCTTCCCATTGCACCGTTTATCTAATTAATTTTTTTAGCAAGAGCAGATTTTATTACAATCGTGTAATATAATCTGCAACAACCTAAAATCTTGGCTTGTTACTGCATTTAGAGAGTTTTTGTAACTATTCAAGGGACTTTAAAGAAACCTCATTCAGACAAAAATAAGTTCTCCGAAACTTATCAATACTGGTAAGCAATGCATAGCTGGAATGTAACACTTCTCCAGATTAGTAGTTGTGACAATTTATCGTCTGTGTGTTGAATTTTTAATATTATGATCTTAATTTGTATTTTGAACATCATCTAATGTGTTAAATTAGTGTTTCTGTAATTTAAATTTCAGGGTGTAACTGCAATGGACATGCTGATAAATGTCACTTTGACATGGCTGTGTATTTAGCCTCCGGTAACGTCAGTGGTGGTGTTTGTGATGGCTGTCAGAATAATACAATGGGGCAGCACTGTGAACAATGCAAACCTTTCTACTACCAGCATCCAGAACGAAGTATTCGTGCCAGTGACATCTGTGAGCGTAAGTGCTGCTATTTGATACACCATGACCTGTGCAAGAAGTAAATGACACTGATCCACTTGATGGTGGAATGCTTCGAGTTTTAAATGGAATGTTTGCTTTAAGGTATTCTTTCCACAATATATCTGATTAAATTGTGTTTTTTGCACAGTGATTACCCGGTGCTTTGAAAGTCATTCAGAAATTTTAAATTAAATATTCAGTGTACAAAGATAAGGTTTTGATATGTGTCGGAAATTTCAGATTCATTGTCATTTTCCTTCAAAAGTTTGTCATTTCATATTTCCATTGCAAAACTGAATTGAGCATAATTAAAAGTTATTAAATTGCTGCCATTCTTGTGAATGTGGATTGTTAAAAAAAAAATCCTATCTGCTAAATAAGTGAACCTCAACTTTGTAGATGCATAAATTGAATGTAGTGTAGATATAAATTGCTTTAATCTCCTTTTCCATGCAGCTTGCAACTGTGACCCTGCTGGATCATTGAATGGTGGAATTTGTGATAGTTACACTGATTTGACAGCTAATCTCATAGCAGGACAGTGTCGCTGTAAGCTGTATGTTGAGGGTGAGCGCTGTGATCTGTGCAAAGAGGGATTTTTCGGACTAAGTGCAGATGAACCACTGGGATGTCAGCGTAAGTAGTTACCGGTTTTTGAAAATTAACTTGCGTAGTTCATTTTCCATATTTTAATTTTGTATCCTGCCTCTGTTGCTTGATTCCAAGATTGCAGAAATGTGCTTAAGAAAGCCACAGTTAAACAGTTTTGTTTCAGTCAGGATTGTACTTGTTTGAAAATCTGCACACTTCTACAATTTATCAAAAATTAGCGTAATTGGAATATCAGCAGTTTTAATCAAACTTTTACTAGCAGATTTCAAATACAGTTTGTCTTCTCAGTAGACACCGGATTGCTCTAAAGGAATTTCCTTTGTGCAGATGTAATTAAACAACCCCTTAATGTGAGAGAGTTTTATTGTAAACCTGTCATAAAAAGAAATTTAAGAACTGTAAAGTACAATTGCTGGCTATCTTGAGGGGGATAATATTTGTTACACTTAACAACTTGGCTTCGAGAAGTAAACAATTTGTCAAAAAATAATATTTCATTGGAAGAAGAGGAAAGAGGAAATGCCCAAACTCATGTCAAATGTATACATTCTCCCTGATTTGAGAAGAACTGCAAATTAAACCTTCTGTGATTATGTGAATTAAACAAGCATTTTTCATGTGTTTTGTTAATAATTTCCAGATCCATTTATTGTAAACTTCCTTGACATTTTTCCTTTTCTTGGTATGTTGCTCCTCTTGTTTCTTGTGAAAGTTGGTTAGTAAAATGTGGAATCACAAATGTAGTAAGAATGGGTAAAGTAGAAGAAATTAAAGAGGAGCAAGTGCCGGTGAAATAAAGTTTCTGCAGAGGATTAAAAGTTGGTGTTATGCCTGAAGTTACTGCCCAAGCCTATCGTTTGGAAAGAATTGAACTGCTGGAGCTTGATTTTGGGTGTTACTGGTGAGCTTAAGCATCAGACAATTGCTCACCTGTTTATGGCTTCTGTGTCAATCCAACTGGGAGGTGTTGCCTTTGTGATAAGGTAGCAAAGTGGGTGGCCAGAGCTGAGAGTGGGTTGGGATGTGGAGTTGAGGGCAAGTGAGCAGAAATACTGTGGGTGAAAAGAATCTTTGTATTTCCCTCGCCCATGTAAAGAAAAATTAAAACATGAGTTTATTTCTGGAAAGGCCTCTGACTGTGCCACATCTAATGTCGTTTTGGTATACACGTAAAATCACAATCTGGGGCTTACAACTATTATAGAGTAGTAATTGGCATGCTTAATTGTGCCTCATCTTGGTTTGAATGTAAATAAAAGCTGCCCAGAAATAGAAAAAGGAAACCGATTGACATTCATTTTGTAATATTCTGGTGAGATGCAGCCAGCTGAGAGTTAAAATTCCTACCCTTGCCACAGTAGTTATTTTGAACCTTGTCTGGATTGCTGATGATTGGTTGCAAAATGAGACTATTGCTTTGTTTGGTCATTTAGCGTGTGCTTGTAACCATTTGGGAACTCATCCCGGAGGATCTCCATGTGATGATGTAACAGGAAGCTGCTTCTGTAAACGTCTGGTGATGGGCAGGAACTGTGATCAGTGTTTGGTAAGTGAAACATTAAAGCAAAAGTGGAAATCCTTTGCAAAACGAAAACAGGATTCTTGCCTTTTTATAACAATGCTCAATTACATGGAAACCACATGGATGACAATCCAGAAAAATTTGGAGTAACTTAGGAGATGCTGAACAAGATTTGTAAGATGGACTCAAAAGTAGTTCCAGTTTAGTTTAACAAATTGTAAAATATTGTTCGAAACTAATCTATCACCTCAACATGAGTTGCTGAGAGGGAGACGAGAGGGTCCACATACTCTGTCAACACGAGGTAGGTGCTGCCACTTTCCAGCAAAAGCTCACACTCGCCATGCTGTCTGGGATACAGTCGTGGGCCCCATGTCTCCATGTGGAGTGGCCATGCTACTCACCAGCCAGCCTCTCCAGGTTCAAAAGTGGGTTGCTTTGTTCTGGGAGTTGGAGAGGGTTTGTGCAGAGAGCTGTATGCAATTTGATGGATTTTTTTTTTGATTAACAGCACAGTGGGGAACATACCCGTAGGTTTTCAGACTCCACTATGTGGAATGCAATTGACTGTCTGTTGGGAAGTAGTTGGCAGGGTCTGGTTAACATGTAATCCAGAACATGGAATAGAACAGTGCCTCAGTTTTTCCTCCGCACCCCAAAGTTCAAAGTTTGAATTGCATTGTCAAAACATGGAGACTTTTATGCTGACTTAAACATTCTCTCATTCTTAAGTGAAATATAACAAGACGCTCCAAGATTTGAGAACTAGCCAAAAGACCAGTGATTGAGTTACTGAAAAGTTACTTGTTTTGTTTTCCTGATCTTGTATTGAGTTCAAAATAGATGTTTTTGTATTTAACAGTAATATGATTTTTAAAAAAACATTCTTTTCATGTACTGTCTCCAGGGAATTGATTTGAGTTCTACCACATGATATTAGAACATGCATTATTTTTCTTGTATCTCAAATGCGGTCATGAATTTGAAACTCAAATGGTTTATTGTTTTACAGCCTCAACATTGGGGACTAAGCAATGATCTAGATGGGTGTCGCCCTTGTGACTGTGACCTAGGGGGCTCCTACAGTAATGAGTAAGACCTAGTTTCTCAATAATTTACAACACTAAGTTTGAGTTCACAGCTAATTAACAATCACTACAGAAGTTTGAACAAGAAGCAGCCATCACGTACTGCTGAATTTCTTATTTTCTCTGGCTGTTTTGCTTATCGTAATTGAATGAGTAATTCCAATGTTTTGCTAACCCCAATAATTGCGATAAATGCCAGACAAGTTGAAGCTTAATTTATTTTCACATACCATTTAAGGAAATAAACTGTATTACTCCTGACTTATCCTTTTTTTTTTGGAAGTGACGCTCCTAGTGAAATTTGTTCAACTATCAGCAGTCGTCAGACTGAATGAACATTTTGTAGTTAATCAGTTAATCCTGAACAGTGAATTGCATTTACTAATTTGTGTTACCATGTGCATTAAAATTGTTTAATGACAAATTAACTGAATATTTAAGATCTGACAAAATCTTAAATATTCTGTGTGGTAATGATGCTGCTGGAGAAATATATGATTTGAGTAACTTCAGTCTGGGCCAAAAACAGACTTGAGTTTCTGTTTGACACTGTTCAGGAACCATCTTTCTGTGTATGTTTTTGCCAGTTGTAATAGTTTTATTTGCAAATTAATTGTTAGTTTAAATGAGGTGTCCATGTAGACATTTGATGCTGAAGCATGCTAACTTGGAGTACTTGATCTCTTGCATAAAGATATGCTTATAAATTGTGAAAAGCAAAATTATTTGTGGTTTTTTTTTCCTCTCTGTAGCTGTTCAGCAGAGACGGGCCAGTGTCCATGTAAGGAGCACATGGTTGGGCGTCGCTGCAATGAGGTTGAATCTGGGTTTTACTTTATTGCACTGGACCATTACACGCACGAGGCTGAAGAAGCTCACCTGGGTCCAGTAAGTTAGATTTGTGGACTGAGGCAAGATGTTCTTTTATGATGTTCATTACTTTAGACTAACGCCATGGCGTTTATTCCTTGCAGGGTGTTACTATAATACAGCGAAAATACCCACAAGATCGTTCTCCAACCTGGACAGGAATTGGATTTGGACGTGTTCCTGAGGGAGCCTATCTAGAATTCCACATAAATGACATACCATATTCAATGGAATATGACGTGTTGATTCGCTATGAACCACAGGTTAATAATGTACAGTTATCAAGATGCTTATCTGAATAGCTTTGTTAAAAAAAAATTGTGCATGAATGTGATGTGATTCTTTCTGTTCAGCTGCCAAAGAACTGGGAAGAGGCAAAAATAATTGTGTTAAGACCTGGTGAAATTCATACTGGCAGTCGATGTGTGAATACTACTCCTGACGATGACAACCAAGTGTTCTCTCTCCCATCAGGATCCAGGTTGGAACAAATAAAATATTTTTACTGCTTCATTGTTTTGGATTTTATATATTCTGACATTGAGGGGGGTATAGAACAATAGATTTGCAAGTGACTAAACTGATTTATAAGGAGAGACTTGTAATCCACAGGGGCTGGGCTAACTATGTGCATTGGTAATAATGTTCTTCTAGGTATGTGGTTCTGCCTCGACCTGTTTGCTTTGAAAAAGGACTAAACTACACCATCCGGTTAGAATTAACAAAATACTCCTCAGATGATGATATGGAGACTCCTTATACCTTCATAGATTCGGTAGGTAAAACTAACTGAAAATTATTATTGGAAACCAATATCTAAAATTCAATGGGCTGCAAGTCTTATAAATATTTCAGTATATGGAGTTGATTGGCTTTGTCTCGTGTGGCAAGTGTCCCATGAATTACGAACACAGCTTCATGCTGTTAATGATAGAGCATTTACTGATTTAGGATGTTACAAAAATAGTTTTATAATTTACATGCTTATGTCACACTTTTTCATTTTGACATTATTGCTTGGAGCTATGAATTCAGGAGCAAGTCACTCAGCCCCATTAGTGCCATTAGTAAGATAATGACACATATTCACCTCCAATTGCACATTCCTGCCTTCACCCTGACCTTTCGCCCCTTAGCTCATTGCATATCTGGAATCTATCTACTTCTGCCTTTTAAAAATATTCAAAGACTCTGTTTCCGCTTTCTCTTTTGAGGAAAGGGGTTCCAAACTCTCAGATCATCAGAAGATTTTGCCTCAGCTATCTTAAATGAGTGACCCCTTATTTTTAACCAGTAATCCATAGTTCTAGATTATCTTAGAGGAAGAAATGTCCTTTTCACTTTCTTCCCAGTCAGGACCCCACGGAGTTTTGTCAATTACGCTGTCGCTCTTCTGTACTCCAGCTGATGGAAGACTCTTCTATCCAACCTTCTGTCATGAGACAAGCTGCTCAGTCCAAGTATCAGTCTAGTAAGCCTCCTCTGAACTTGCAAAGGATACCAATACAGTAAACAATACTCCAGATGAGGCCTCACTGTTGCCCTATATAACTGAAGGATAACCACCTTGTTTTTGTACTTGGTTCTCTTCACAATAAATTACAGAATCCTGTAAGTTTTCCTAATTACTTGATGTAGCTGTACGTTAGTTTCTTACTAATCACATCCCACAAATTTGTTTCTCAGCTATGTTCCCCCCTCCCCCCCTCTCCCCCTGGCAATATGCTAATTTTTCTGAATGTTTCCTGCAAAGGTGAATAATTTCATGTTTTCTCACCAACTGTCAAATATTTTTCCAGCTTGTACTCATGCCCCACTGCAGGTCATTGGATATATTTTCTTCAGGAGAATCAGGCGAGATTGTCACAAACAGCATGTGGGATACCTTCCAGCGGTACCGCTGCTTGGAGAACAGTCAGAGTGTTGCCAAGACTCCAATGACTGATGTCTGCAGAGGCATTCTGTCCAGTATTTCTTCGATAATCCATGAAGGAGCTCTGTGTAAGCCTATTTTAAACTGTTTTTGTGAGGGAACCGGTGGGCTACCAGTATAAACGGAAGATCGCCTGAACAGAGTTAGAATGTTGTTTGCATTTGGGGTTGTGGGGATGGGGGTTGGTGGTGACGTTTGAATGGCCTTACAGTTAGCCTGATGGTTGAGTTGCAGTTTGAGCACTGGATTAGGTTTGGGCAATTCCATGATAGAAAGAATATTTGGACATGGAAAAGATATCTCCAGTGCTAAATATAACATCATAAGATGTGTTAATAGTGTAAAATTAGTTTGTACAAAGCTCCAAGGGTAAAAAGGATGATGCCATTAAGGTTTCCAAGTTGTTTCAAGGTTTGAGAGAAGAAGTAGTGAAAGATGTGTTTCAGTTGGTCACTGAATCATCAACTGGAGGTTGAAGTTGTGATACAGGTACTAAAACTGAAAAGGGAGTTGTAGAGGAATTTTCTTTCCAAAGGTTGACTAAACTATGAATTGCATCATTGCAGATTGCTCGACTTTCCTCCTACAAAGAAGGAAATTGGATTAGTGTTTGAAACAAGAAGTTGAACGTGGGCAGAAAGGCCCCTCCCCCCTGCTGAAAATTCCATGATTCTGTAAAAGCATTTAGTAAATCCTCTTCACTGTGTTTCAGGGATATCAACCATTTTTTGCAGCAGAGTTTTATTCTGTATTAATATAGAGTATAAACAAATGTTTTAGGTTATGTTTGTTTTAAAAAGGTGACTGCTGTTGGGAGCCATGCTGAGTTGAGATTTTTTTCGGCTTGGCCATGGTAGTTTTGTTTCACTTCATAAAATGAAAGTTGTCAATGATTTATGTACTTAGCAAGAAGTAAAACATAATGAGGACACAGCCAGTTAGCCTGACATCATCGTGAAGAAATATTTAAATGTTTTAATGGGTATTCATAGAAAGAGCATAGTTTAAAAGTTATGGGTCATGACTCTGGAGGAATGCTTTGAGGAGGTATGTGAATTTGGTGTGTGAGGGCTTTTGTTTAAATAATGTGTACTTAGGTTTTCAAGTAGCATTTCAAATTCCATGCTTGAGGCAAAGTAAAATTTGATTGAAATAATTGGAAGGGGGAGAGAAGACTGATACACTGACTCAGAAGCCCATAATAGTCCCCACTGTTCGTGTTATTGTAAAACTGGCATGAGCAAGATTCAAGGGAATCTTTTGTTTCTTTTATTTTTTTAAAATCTCTTTGGAGGTTATTAATTTGGGACCAGTGCACACGACAGTAGATTGGAGCTGCTCCATCTCAGAGGATTCTGATTTGAAGTGATAGTTTCCTTGTGGTATCAGATATCCTGACGTGCTTGTTTTCTCCCCAGCGTGCAATTGTGACCCTCAAGGCGCTCTCAGTTCTGTTTGTAATCCAAATGGTGGGCAGTGTCAGTGTCGCTCCAACGTAGTTGGCAGAAGATGTGACCGATGTGCTCCTGCCACTTATGGTTTTGGTCCTAGTGGCTGCAGACGTAAGTAGAAGTTAGCAAAATTGTGCAAGTAGTATTTAAACCTTCTCCATTTTAATGTTTTCTTGGATGTTCAGAGAAATATTGTTCAGTGCTTTTTTTCACCTTGGTCATTGTGTTCTTGCTTTGGGTGGGGGGGTGGGGGAGGAGGAGAATAAAAAAATTCTTGTGAGGTGTCCACTGACCCCACGCTTTCGGTCCATGAGTTGGAGACAGGGTAGGGCTTGCAGGAGGTCTTTTAACAAAAGTTTATTTTAAAACAAAGAAACTCTTTCTGAAATGACATTCAATGACTACAAGCAAAACTCATGATAGAAATACAGCAAATATTAAAAAGCATTTTAAAGCAAAACATTAGAAGTGTACTAACCATGGAGTGCAGTGAAGATTCATAAGACAGGTTCTAGGGTAGATGAGTTTAATGACAAATTGACTAGCTAGGTCTCTATTCTCAAGAGTTTAGAATGAGCAGAGGAAATTTCATTGAAATTTACAAAATCCTTAGAGCTCAACAGACTGGATACAGTGAGGATATTTCTTGAGGCTGAGGGGTCATAGTCACAAATATGGGATAGATCAATTAGAGATGAGAAGAAACTTATTCAGTGCTATGGAGACTCGGTCAGTGAGTTCATTCAGAACAGATTGATAGATTTCAGGTTATTTCATTATGATGCTGAGGTAGAAAATTGGCCGTGATCTTGATAAGTGGCAGAGGAAGCTCACGGCGCGATGGCCTACTCCTAATTCTTGTGCTTGTGAGAGTCTATTATTTTCCTTTTTGTTTTCTGTTGGCTATGCTCAAAGTTAAGCTATTTCTCTTCTGACTTTTTTTTCTCAAGTGGTTTTGTAATTAAAGGCACCTTTACGAATCGAAACAATTGTTCCAACTGGTTGCCAGCTTTGGATTTGTAGAATCTTCAGAACTTTGAAAATCCAGCCTGGATTAAAGTTGGATAAAAATCTATTGTTTTTCCTGATCAAATATTGTTTTTCTGCTTTTTGTGTGTAATAAGACGACCATGGTATTTGATCCTAGTTTTTATGGAGGGTTAATTCGATGAGTTGGGTTGAAGAAAGTGTTGGCCAAGTCTGATATTGTGATCATCCGTGATCACCTTTTCAGCAATATCAGAAGCACGGTGGATGAGAGGATAGTGGTTCAACAACTGAACAAGTAGTCCAGAACCTGGACTGCGGCCATATTCAAATTTGCAGCTACTGAATTGTTAATTGACGGAATGCATTTTGGGGAAAACAACTCCAATGATGAGAGCAACAAAACTACCAGGGGAACACTTATGGTATCCTACTGCCTTTTTGGGGAAGAAAATTTCTTTTGAGCCTAATGTGCGACTCCAGACTCTCACCACTGTCAATTTCTAACACAGAGTACTGGAGGTGCTCAGCAGGTCAATCAGCATCAGTAGGAAGAGAAATGGAGTTGGTGTTTCAAGACTTCTCCCAGCACTGATACTGCCTGAACTACTGAGCACTCCCAGCGTTCTCGTTCTGCTTTAGATTTCCAGCATCTGCATTTTTCGTTTCAGCTACTGATTAGTTTTCAACTTTTGAAGTGCTAGCAAGCTATTTAATTCAAGGGGAATTTCAAGGGAAGTTATGACGAGCATCATGTTGGTGATGGGACACGTGCTATGAATAAATGAATGAACTGTTTTATTCAACAGTTTATTGAATAAAAGCCTCTTTAATTTTTCCATTTTCCATTCATTGACACACAATTCACAAGTTGGGTTCCATTCACCTGTTACTTCTATCCTGCCTGATTTACAGTTTTATAAAACCTCCAACCCTTGTGCACAATTCTCACCTTCGCTTCGAGCTATTCATTTCCTCAAGAAGTTTTCATTGTTCGAACACCAGGCTCTGTCATCCCTCCCTCTCATCTTGAATTTTAATTATTTGTAAAGGTGCATTTGCTGTTCAGATCAAAGCAACAATTTTGTATATTTATTTCAATTTTTAGCTTGTGACTGTAATCTGGAAGGTTCTGTTTATGAATTTTGCCATCACGCGACTGGCCATTGTCCATGTAAAGAAGGAGTCTATGGCCGCCGATGTGACCAGTGTCAGCCTGGATTTTGGGGATTTCCTAGTTGCCGCCCATGCCAATGTAACGGACATGCAGATCATTGTGACTTGGAAACTGGCGAATGCTTGAACTGCAGAGATCATACGAGTGGACAGAATTGTGAGAGGTATTGATGGTCCCTTTTAGTTTGAACTGGTGTTATCCTGGGTGAAATATCTGCAGCTCGTGTAACTGAACAGCTTTCAGTGAAACATTCTTCTTTCTCTTGCAGCTGTCTGTCAGGTTATTACGGGGACCCTGTACTTGGGTCAGGTGACCACTGTCGCCCATGCCCTTGCCCAGATGGGCCAGATAGTGAACGGCAGTTTGCCACTGGCTGTTATCCGGATCCTTATTCTCGCAATATTGTTTGCCTCTGTCAACCTGGATACACAGGTATGTAATAAAACAAGGGTGGGTGTTACTTCAGTCATTCAGTCTAATATTAATGTCCAGTGATTTAGATTTTTAAAACCAAGTGTTTGAAACCATTGACAATGATGTTTTTGACTGAGGTGGAAGGTTGAAGTAAATGAATTGCCCTAAAGTGTGCATAGGCTTGCATCATTGTTTCTACAGCTGTCCATTACCATAGAATCAAAGTCCTGTATATAAGGCCATTTGATCATTGTGATTAAACTGCCTTTTTCTTGACTGCATGTAACAAAAGTTAGTTTTAATACTGACTTCAGCTTCCGTTTTTGGTAGGATATGCCAGCAGGGTGGATTATGCTGATAGTGAACATGGGGTGCTGGTTAATGCAAGGAGCTGTTGGAAACGTAAGGGTCATGGATGAGGGGACACAGATGCATAACTAAATGCAAAAGATGTGGGCTAGGGAGGAGTATTTTATCACCTCACAAGGATTTGAGAGGTGATGAAATGCAGAACTAGAGTTAACGATTGTGGCAAGAATCATATCAAAAATGTATGAACTGGTAGCAAGAGATGGCAACAGAAAATGCAAAATTTCAATTTGTATTGTTGAAGATTTGACATCAACCATCTGTTTCCATGTAAATTTTAACACAGCGTGCAACCTCGTATTTTTGTTTGAAACTATTTGATGCTTTTACCTGACAGGTGCTAGATGTGATGAATGTGCATCTGGGTTTTATGGTAACCCAAATGAGACCAGAGGATTTTGTCAGGAGTGCCAATGCAACAATAATATTGATGTGACTGATCCAGAGTCCTGTGACAAGCGAACTGGAGAGTGTCTTAAATGTCTGTATCATACGGAGGGTGAAAGCTGTAACCTCTGCAAGCCTGGCTATTATGGGAATGCTGTGCAACAGAACTGCATAAGTAAGATGTGCAAAACATTTTTAAACTACACAGAATTAAGAATTACAGAATACATAGTTTGCATTTATTCTCTTGTATGAATTACACCGTTTTTTAAAGGCTTCATTATCTCAGGTGCTGTAAATTCTTGGGTCAGGCAGCGTCTCTGGGAAAGAAACAGGCTCAAGTTAATTGAATTTTGTCAGTATTTTCAATATTTGTTATTTTGGACGTGATATCTGCAGTATCTTATTTTCTACTGTGTTCTGATATTTTATATGCCTTGTCACCCATTCCAGGATTCTGCAGCTTTTTATGTTTTCTCACTTGTTCAATAATGTATAGTTTCATTTGTGCTAACTTTGCTGCTCTGTTTACAGTTTGTGGAAGATTTAACATCACCTGGAGCATGTGTGGCAGATTTGCATTGGTGTAGTTGCCCTTAAGTTACGTGCTTAATTTTTGACAAGATCAGAGGCTTGTTCCTTTGGTTAAAAAAGCAATAGTCATAGGTAAATCTGAATATTAAAGAAACAGCAGACTGAAAATAACTGGTTATTTCGTCACTGGAGTTCATGTTGTGAATAGAACCATAGCACACTACAGCACAGAAAACTACAGGCTCTTGTAGAGCCTCAAAACTCTACAAGATTGGTTAAACACGATCTACCACACACAGAGCCATGCTGACTATCCTTAATCAGCCCTTGGCTGTCCAAATACTTGTACATCCGATCTCTCAGAACACCTTCCAATAATTTAGCTACTACTGATGTCAGGTGAATGGCTAGAAACCAAACATGGTCTCCACATCAAGCATTTCTTTTCAATTACACTTACTTATATTTGGATGTTCATCATCCTTTAATTGTCGTGTTTCACTTTGGTCAACCTCTGAGGGGTTGTTGTTCACATTCCCCATACTGAGGCTTCAACAGAACAATTTAGTGCCATACTAAGAGTGCAGTATTGTGAGATGTCCCATCTTTATTTAAGATGGTGAACAGAAATTTCATTTGCCCTCTAAGTTAACATAAAAGATCCTAAAGTTCTCTTTTAAAGAAGAATGCGTGAATTCTTCCTAATGCATCTTTCAACTAACATCACTAAAAATTGATTACCCATTTATTATCACATCACTGTTTGTGTGGGCTTGCTATGCACAATCTGCTTGCTGCATTTCCTTTATTACATTGTTTTCCATAATGCACACAAAGCATCCAAAGATTGAGAGAAATTCCTTTCAAATGCAAGTCTTTTTTTCTCTTTTTGAGTGAAAAGTAACCTAACACCCAATCCTGTGTTTTTGATACCCTGGCCTTTGTTCTCAGGTTAATCTTCAACACAGGAGGCATTAGAGTAAATGGCATGGAGGAATCAACTCTACTGATCGTTAACATTTAGTAGTTCCTCGTGACACAATTGACAAAGAATTAAACTACCCCTTTTAATTTTAAAAATGTTGATTGAAGATGCTCCAAACAAATACCTATAAACTCTTGTAGATTTATCATAAACCTTTTATTGTTTTCCTTGTCTTTAATGGTGTTTTTAATTATCCTTGACAAATTCAAATGAGTTTCCCAAGGGAGTGAGGATGACATGCATAGTATGTTCTTTTTACCCGTGGGTCGGATTTACAAACATACCTTGTTTCACTTTATCATCAGATCAATACGTTTGTTCCTTATGGTTTCACAACCCCCAGGCAAATATAAACTTTTGCAATAAACACCTTTTTGGATTTTAAAATCTCAGAACCTAGTGATAAGATAATTTGTAAACTTCCTTGGCTACTTGCTTCAGTGGCTCTCCTGATGGTGGTTCTGCATTTGATTGTGTTTATTTAATTAGTCAAAGGCAAATGAGGGATTACATAATGAGGAAAATAATCATTCCTGGCCATCTCTTCACTTCAAGCATGAAGTAATAAAAATGATCAACTGGGGTTACAGTTCTCTGGCAGAAACTGAGTGTGCATTCTCTGTAGCTGTTTATCTACCCTCTCTTCTGATACCTGAGTCACACAGTAAGAATCTGAATGATGTTTACAGAACTGAAATCTGCTTAATTCACAGCACAGCAGGCCAGAGCGCTCTGACTGTTGTGGGGGAGGGCAAAGGATGCACACTGCACCAACAAGAACCCAGGAGCAGAGCTGAAGGAGGTTGTAACATTAGAGAGAGATAAAGTCACTAAAGTAAATGACTTGGTTTTTTATGTGTCAGTTTAACTAGCCTAAAGGACAAATTGGTTGTCTTGTAAATTGTTTTGGATTTTAAAGTAGATCAGCTTTTAAAGGAAAGTAGCAATGGGCTTTCTGGACCCATGTTAATTATGACTGCCTCCCCCATAATGATTTGACATAATGATGGTTCTTTGTTCTTTTTGTCCCCAAATAATGTCAGTTTCCAAGGAAGATAATTTCATATTATGTTAACTACTTTTGAAGAATGGTCTGTTTTTTTTGTAGCTAAACATAGCCAGTTTGCGCAAAGGACTCAGCTGAATAGTATGTTACTTTGTTTATGATGATGACTGAAGGAAAGACTGCCTGTAATTTGTACTCTACCTGAATAGTGCCCCCACTTAATATCATGTGGGATTGGTGCACCTCACTTAACTGCACAGACCATAAGTTTGTATTACTTTCTCAAATTTGAAATAAGACTTGTACAGCTGTACAATCTTAGGCAAGGTTGCTGCCACTTCTTCAAAAATAATTATTAATTTATGTCAACATTTGCAAATTTTGCTTTATTTTCATTGAGCCAGATAATATATTTATCCAGAATAATTTGCACATCAGAATAGTTAATACTTATAGCTTGTGATTTGAATAATAAGTATGCTTCTGGTTTAATTTTTTAGAGTGTGTCTGTAATTACTTGGGTACAATACAGACCCAGTGCCCTTCTGCAGATGAATGCCATTGCAATCAAACCACTGGTCAGTGTCCTTGCCTTCCCAATGTGGTTGGTCTAACATGTGATCACTGTGCACCTAATACCTGGAATCTAGCAAGTGGAACAGGTTGTGAACTCTGCAATTGTAATGAAGTCCACTCACGTGCATCATCTTGTAATGAGGTGAGAATATTTGTTTATTTTTAAAAAACTTGTCTCTTTTGGACCTACAGATATTGACATCTTGAAGACTTCATTACATTTTAAGGATTACAGGACAAAGACTCTGAAAGATCCTTAATAAAATTTTCTAACAGTTGTAAATATTTTTAAGTTAGGCCTTGAACATTTTTTAGTTATATTGGTGTGTGTAGTTATTGAACATTTATTTCATTGGCTGTAAAGCACTTTTGGGGCCATCCTGAAAGGGGTCTGAAGGTCCCAAATATAACTATCTTGGAGAGGATTGTTAGAACAATCAGGAGCTTAACTATTGACGTCCATGTGGCAGGTTAGTGGTGTTCCTTTGCACAGGGAAGTCAAACCAGTGTGAGCTCCCCGTGCAAAGTTGTAAAATGTAAACTAAAGCAAGCAGTCATTTATGGTGCTGCAGAATGATGGAGGTGGTGAGGGTGAGGAGAAGGGAAGAACTAATCATAAAACTCCTGGTTTGTTGTTGGAAATCCACTGCTACAATAGTCACAGAACAGTTATAACAGAAGCATGACATTTGGGCCATCAAGTCCACACTGTCTCAATGCAAAAACAATTCAAGCTTGTATTTTTCAGTAAGATTATCTCCAAGGAGTGCAAACATCATTGGAACTTTTTTTTTACTAAACTTAAACATTAGCCAAAGTTTGAAGTTTGGTGCTGTTTGGCCCATTTATACTTTTTTGTTCTTGGCTGTATATAAGTAAAAATAATGACCATCAATAGAATATGGTACCTTTTTTCCCCAGTTTACAGGACAGTGTCAATGCATGGCTGGATTTGGAGGACGAACTTGCAGTGACTGTCAAGAATTCTTTTGGGGAGATCCTGATGTGGAATGTTTGAGTAAGTAGCTGTGCATGAAATGTTAAAGTTTATGTGTTTATCCTGACTAAAATTCCCAGACATGTTGGTTCAGTAAATATTGCTAACTTGTCCATTGCTATGAAAACTTTACCATCTGTTATCCTATGGGCTTTGTGACGGTGATAGTTTTGTGATGGTTGTCGATCTTGTGTTTTCATTTTTTTAAAATGGAATCTCATGTAATTGAGGTGCATGTATATTTAAAAACATAATACTGCAATTTTTATTGGAAATGCTTAATTTTTGCAATTCTACCTTCAAAGAAATACAGAATTATTTTTTTCTATGCTGTATGCTGCACTGTATTTAGTATGTTCTGTTGTTTCAAGTTTTCAAATCTAAAATGATCAAGGGAAAATTGAGTACAGATTATCTTTTGATGTTCCAAATAGCTTGGAGATCACTGGAAGTATTTTCATCTAACTTTGATATTTATTGTGACAATGTTTACTATCCAGTGTAGATTACAATGCATATGGTGCAGGTAGAATCCCTAGTACAGTTAAGTAGCTACCTATGGATTTGTGAAATATGTTAGGACGACTTGGCTGTTGTGTGAAAAGATTCTGGAGTGTGAGTCTTCGGTTTTATGCCGGGTCTCGACCTAAAGCAATGGCACATCCCTTTTGCCTCCACAGATGCCAGTTGACTTGCTGAATTCCAGCAGTTTATTTTGAACCATTACGGGTGTTGTCTTGTCCTGTAGCCTTGCTGTATTAACCTTGACACCAGAGTGAATATAACTGGCTTCTGTGATAGTGGGCACTTTTACCTTTGTGATCCCTGATCTCTGTTGCACGTTGTGAATCACTGTGCTTCAGTGGGCTTTGTTTGTCTATCTCTCCTGATGCTGTTTCAGATTTTAGGTATCAACTCCACCAAAACAAATTTTGTTAGAAGTTTGTGATCCATTGGACTTTTCTCCTGTCTTCTGACTGTTCCTCATAACCAAGATGTAATACATTTATTTCTGTGAGTGAATTTGTCGGTACGTGTTTGTTGTCTCTGAGTAGGCTGACGAAAGAAAGGCAAGCTTGTTACGAAGTAATCCAAGCACAAAGTGATCAATCAAGCCAGTAGTTCCATGCCGTTGTTCATGCTTCACACAAGCCTTCTCGCACCATCTTTCTACCTGTCAACAGATCTTTCTGTTCCTTTCATGTTCCTAATTATGTAGCCTCCTCTAAATCCTTAATTTTGAG